>OX422221.1:199927940-200527940 GCA_949130495.1 Sambucus nigra | reverse complement strand
CCTCACCTGATTTGAGGCGAATCGTAACATATGAAGCTTTGTTAGACCTGGGTCTGGGCATACCTTAGACAAATTCAATAGTGCATCAGTTTTTTCTTGGTTTGAGATCACTCTGTAATCTTATATACTCCACCTTTTATTTATTGTATGGACAAATGAAGAAAGAAATGAAAGATTGATCTTCTTAACCTTAGTTTTAAAAAATCCTTAAATGAAGAAATAAATCCCAACCAACATTCCATGAAGTCTAGCTTGATTAGTATGAATTCAGTCTATAATTTCTGGCTGCAATTGATAATAACTTTGCTAAATTAACTTAAGAACTATGCTATTATAGTTTTATATAAATCAATGTAACCTGTAGTTTCCCATTGGTCATATCTATACCTATTGTGTTGGAATACTCAACTAGTTTATGAGTGTTCAAAGTTGGGTTTATAGGGTCAATGTGGACTGCTTTATTCCCATTGGTTGATTTTTTTTTTGCTGTGTTCGATCAGATTTCGGTTCTATAACATTAGCCTCCAACTGTTTGAGGATGAAAGTGCTCAATATAAGCGAAATTTCTCATTCTTCTATTAAAATGGAGATAACATCCACTGAATTTGGATCTGTAGTGGCTCTATTATGTCAATCAGTAGCTGTAGATGTTACTGCTTAGTTCATGGATTCCACTGCTACATTTAGTAACAATTATTCTCCACCTATCATATAACGAACATTTGGGACTACGTTCACTGCCCATGCCTTTATTCTTTTACAATTTTATCCTCTCTGAAGCTAATATTTAGAACTTTAAACAAATAAATCAACATACTTTGAACAGTAGGGTATGTTAATAGTAGTATACAAGAAAACAGAACAATTAAGAATATTGAAGAAATATAAGTTGTCCTCTAGAGTTCCCTTGACCACTTCATTGGGGACTCAATTTCATTATTAAGATTTGGTGAAATAGTATCTGCTGAAGTGTTTGGGGGGAACTCCCAAACACATCTGATAAATATACATACTGCTAAGTATAATGAGATTCTTGGTAGCGATCTGTCTAATTAATCTGCCTACAATAAAGATTTTAAGTCTTTTATTTATAGAGTAACAACATTTATTTACTTTAATATGTATAATGAATATTAAATTGTAATTTTAGTTCCATATATTTTTGTTAATGACAATATATGTACATACAACATAATCATAATTTTATTTATGATCTTTCTTGCAATACACCAATTGTCACACGGATAATTTTTTTTTTAAATTCTCCGGTGAGGCAGTTTTTTCCACAAAACCTGATCAGCCAACCAATAGATGAGGTTTACTATAATAACCTGCTTTTAACACGATTATAGCAAGTAAAATAGCAAACAGAATCACAATATAACAGGCACACGCACACAAGACACAAAATTAAAGGAACTCAACTCCCAACCTTTTGTCACACGGATATTTTTTTTTTTGAAATTCTCCGGTGAGGCACCAAGTTTTTCCCACAAAACCTGATCAGCCAACCAATACACGAGATTCACTTTTTTTGAATTTCTCTAGACCCTTTATGCTGGTCGAATTATCCTCATTGAATGGAAGAGCTTTTAAGGTGTTAACGGTTTGTCATTTCTCTTTGAATTCCATATACATGATTTTTCTCTTTCGTTGACTCCACTAACTCAACTTATTTCAACACTGCTTTAATTTATCCTCGATTGCCCTGGAATTTACCCCCCCCCACACACACACACAAAAAAACATATTGTTTCTACTATATTTTGACATTTTTTCTCTTTGGCGTACCATGCTTCATATCTAATAGGCTTGTGTCTCCTATTCATTATATTTGGCTCTTCATTCTACTCTCAGAACTGAACTGCAATAGGAATATGGTTTGAATCGTGTTTATTTATACGATACACAACAACATTCGAGAACATCAAAATCCATTCTTGATTTGCAAACATTTTATCAATTCTTTTCTCCACCCAATCCCCATTTTTCATCCCTCTGTAGCATGTAAATTCATAGCCGTAAAATCGAGTTCAATTAGTTTACATATGTCAATCACCTATCTAAAATTGCAAACCTATCAATTTGGTAGAATGGTTGTTTCTATTTTTTCTGCGTTTGACAGAATTTCATTGACACTCCCCCACCTACACACATACACACATACCATGACTAAGAAACGACCTCGGACTATCGTGACTTAAATTACTCAATAATTTTGTATTCCTCCTTGCGTCGCTGAACCTTGAGTACCCCATAAAATCATGTGATTCTCCATAACTGCCATTACAGAGAACATTTGTAATACATATGTTTTGCTCGAACATTTATAAAACTCATTATTTTATCTTATTTCTAATTATCACCCATATAGATGTGTTAGCATTTGTGATAAATGTAAAGTACGTCATTATCGCTTGATTGTTTCACACAAATTGTTTACTTAACTTTGTTACCTATGCATAGATTGTTGTAGGATTTATGCTCTAGATAAAAAATTTGAAAATTGCCAGATTCATATTCATTTATTCAAAACCTCAAATCAGATATCTGGAATCAGCCACACGTGCAACGCACGTGGGCACAACTAGTATATAATAAATCCTTAAAATGATCCCTAAACTTTATTTTATGTCAATTTGGTTCCTAAACACAATTTGACTCAGTTTCGTCCTCCTATCAAATTTAACGAAATGAAGCATTTTTATTAAACCCACAAACCAACCTTAATTATTTGTAATTATAACCTAGTAAATAAATAACTCTAAAAAAATGATTGAAAACAAAATCCAACAACTCCCATCTGATCCGACGACTTTTCATATTCACTTTTTAGTGACTTTCCCCCTCCCTCTCTTTAATCTTCAATAAGCCACAACATTTACTTATACCACTTATAAACGAAACCCTAGCGACCTTCCCATTACTTTCCCAATGATCTCCATTTTCCCTCTCCGGTGTATGAGTTTGTGACAAATAACAAAATTCTACTCATTGCCCATGGTAAAAGGGTTCACTTATCATTTACACAATTGTGCTTCACTTTTACATCATCTTCAAATTTGTGACCTTTAACTGCGTCAATGGAGGCGAACACATAAATGAAACCTTCTCAATAGCATTCTATGGCTTCCTACCATTGTACTAACTAATTAACACCTAAATTTATACGTCTTAATTTTTTCCAAAATTCTATGAAACAACCAGTTAGACAACATATATAACTCAATAAACATAGTACCAACAAATAAATTGCAAATTTTGAACAAAATAATCGAACTATCTGCTGCCAATATCTAACGATGATGGAAGGAATTTTCATATCAGCCAATCTAGTTACATATTTAGGCCAAGCAACCATTTTTGTAAAAACCCACATCTAGTCTAGTCTTTTGTCATCCTCCATGTTTCCTATCACAAGTATTTATTTGATTTTTGTTCTTGGTTGAGCTCTGGCATGAGATACATAAAATGGATTTTAAGTATTTAGTCCTATTTATAATGATTTATATTCATATAAATACTTAAAAGTGTGGGGGTGTTTAGCTAAGGTAGTCCTGCCTCCACCTAAACGAACTAAACTCGAACTGAAAACTGTTGATTGTGTATTTATAGGAAATGCCCAAAACAGTAGTGCATATAGGCTCCTTGTGTTTAAATCAGATGTAGATTGTGTATCTACAAATACTATTATTGAATCTCGTGATGCAGAATTTTTTGAACATATTTTTTCACATAATCCCACTACTAGACTTGAGGATGCTCCTTCGAAAATTAATATTCCATCTAGTATTAGACAAGAGAATGAAATGGAAATACAGGAACTTAGGAAAAGTAAAAGGCGTAAAATAGAAAAATCTTTTGGGCTTGATTTTATTTCATTTTTGTTTGAGAGGGATGCTCAATCTTATCACGATGCTCTTATCTCTCCCGAAGCTCCATTTTGGAAAAAGGCTGTTAATAGTGAAATAGAATCTATTATGCAAAATCACACTTGGGATTTGGTTAGCTTGCCACCAGGTTGAAAAATCATAGGGTCTAAATGGATTTTTAAAATAAAAATGAAACCTGATGAATCCATAAAAAAATATAAGGCTAGGTTAGTAGCCAAAGGATATAAACAAAAGGAGAATCAATTTCTTTGACACTTATTCTCTAGTTACACGAATTACTTCTATTAGAATTCTGATTTTCCTCGCATCCATTTATAAAATGGAAATTCATCAAATGGATGTTAAAACTACCTTTTTAAATGGGAAATTAGAAGAGGAAATTTATATGGATCAACCAAAAGGATTTGTTATAAAGGGATTAAAAAACAAACTCTGCAAGCTAGTTAAATCCTTATATGAACTAAAACAAGCCCCTAAGCAGTGGCATGAAAAATTTGATCAAGTAATGATTAGTGATGAATTTAAATAAATGAATATGATAAATGTGTGTATTTTAAGTGCTATAGAGATGTTTGTGTGATTGTTTTCCCATACTTTGATGATATGTTAATATTTGGATCACATATAAGTATTATAAAAATCACTAAGAAGATGTTATGTGAACAATTTGATATGAAAGACTTGGGAGTTTCATATTTTATTTTTGGAATTAAAATAATATGAGATTCTATGGGAATCAAATTATCACAATCACATTGTATAGAAAGTGTGTTAAGGAAATTCAATCAATATGAATCTACTCCTGTTAGAACTCCTTATGATCCAAATAGTAACACTACACCAAAATGGCTAAATTGTCACCTTTCAGCCGGCCACCCTTGTCAAGGTCATTGACCGTGACAAAAAACACGCGTTTTGTGTCACGGTCATTGACCTTGACATGACCGTGACAAGGAATTGTCACGTTCATTGACCGTGACAAGACCGTGATAAATTTACTTGTCACGGTCAATGACCGTGACAATTCTTTAAATAATTGTCACGGTCAATGACCTTGACACGACCGTGACAATGTTTACAGCAAAAACCCTTTCCCCCTTCTTTTTTCCCTCCCGCGTCGTTCCCTCCCTCTCTCTCTCTCTCTCTCTCTCTCTCTCTCTCTCTCTACTTTCAGGTTTAATTCTCTCTCTCTCTCTTCCATTTATATATATGTTTGTGTGTATATATATGTGTGTATGTGTGTATATATGTGCATGTGTGTGTGCGTGTGTGGGGGGTGGGGTAGGGTGGGGCAGGGTGGGGGCAGGGTGGGGGGTAGGGGGTGGGGCAGGGTGGGGGTAGGGTGGGGGCAGGGTGAGGGTAGACGGTAGGGGGTTAAAAATATAAATAAATAAGTAATTTTCTATAAATTTCCAAAAATAATATCCAAAAATGTAAATGTAAATAATATCCAAAAATATAAATTTGTAGTAATTGTCATCCGAAGTTGCTACAAGCATCCGAAGTTAAAAAAGCATGAAAAATAAAATATTTTTTAAGATTTGTGGTGAATAACTAAAGTTAAAAAAAGTATTACTTTAGTCATTAAATTACTTTTTGAATTCGGGCGATGCGCGTAAATTTGTATTAATTGTCTTATAATAAAGATCAAGTAGTCTATGTTGTTGAAAAATTTGATCAAATTGGTGAGCCCTTCATATTTTAAAATGTTGTTTTTATTCCTATTTAACTTTTCTTTCTATACACCCTTAAATATATTTAAAGTTTAATAAAATAGGAGTTATAGAAAGAAAAGTGGGGTTTAAACAAAAACACTTTTTTTTAAATTTTAGGTTCTGGTGCATAATCTTACTTCGTCACAATTAATTTATATGCCTCAAAGTTATTTTATCACTCTTAGTTTATATTTGTGATAATACTTTATGAACCAAAACTTTAGCTTGATTATTTTAGAACTTAAACTTCAAGATACAAAAAATAATTCTATAGAACAGCTTAGATATCTTAACAAAACACATATCTAACATTGAATATGATTTATAAAAAGCACAAAACAATAGTAGAAATTCAATACATGAAATTAACATTGAGATTATTTTAAATAGACAGTCACTACTGTGTGTGTGTGTGTGTGGTGGGTGGGGGGCTATTGTGTGTGTGTATGTGTGTGTGTGTGTGTGGTGAGTGGGGGTGGTGTGTGTGTGTATGTGGTGAGTGGGGGGTGTGGAGGGAGGTGGGGGTGTGTGTGTATGTGGTGAGTGGGGGGTGTGGAGGGAGGTGTGTGTGTGTGTGTGTGTGTGTGTGTGTATATTTGAATTAACCCATGAATTTGTATTTTTGTATTTGAATTAACCCATGAATTTATTTTTGTATTTGAATTAACCCATGAATTTATTTTTGTGTTTGAATTAACCCATGAATTTATTTTTGTATTTGAATTAACCCATTATATGAAACATACTTGAAATTAAATATAGTGCGCATAGATACTAGCATTCTAGTTCTTATGCGTACGCATTCAATAGCCCTTAGACCCGTTCGAGAGTCATTACCCCTGTAATGAGATCTCTCGAATTGTCCCGTTTGGACAGTTTGAGACTGTATAATTTCTGTATAATATTCTTATTGGCTTAAAGTTGTTACTTTTGGAGGAAGTTCTGCAGTCGTATCTTAATGTTCTCTGGGTACATACTAGATTGACAAGTGTGACTGTTATTTCAATTGACCAATTGAAATAACACTCACACCTGCCAATCTACGTCGTGTACTTGGAGAACTAAGGGGATATGTTGTCGAATTTTTTTCAAATCGTAACAATGTGCATGAGCTGTTAAGTATATTACAGAAAAATGCAGTCTTGAATGGGATAAGACCACTTACCCTTTAATAGGATACTTAAATGATGGGATAATTAAATAAAACATACTATGAATCTAAATTTTGTTTACCTTTAATAGGTGTTTAGTTATGGTAGCTGTTATGGGATATCCGAAATACAAAGAGTGGATGGGTGAGACTAATAGAATGGGGGATGTGTTTCGCAGAGGTGCTAACGAATTTGTGAAATATGCAAAGAGATGTCGTAATGATGAAGAGTTTCCGTGTCCGTGTGCTAGGTGTAAGAATGGTAAGGTGTTTGAGTGGAAAACAGTTGAACTACATTTGTTAAGATCGGGGATGCAAGATAGTTATCGATTTTGGAGTTTTCACGGTGAATTGAAAGTTCCTTTTGTCCCCGACCAACCTTCACAACAACCTTCAACAAGTAGAATAGATGTAGAAGGGGACGACGTAGATCATAATATGTTAGAGGATTTAGTTGATGATGCGTACGGAGTTTATGAAGATGAGGAGAATGAGGTTACTGATGATGTAGAAGATCCAAGTGCTCATGAAGATAACACGATAAAACTTGACGATGACTACCAAAGTTTAAAATTTAAGGCGACCCAACCGTTATACTCTGGCTGTGAGAAAGATCAAATAACTTTACATGCCATGGTTGGTTTGTACAGTTTGAAGACGCAGTACGGTTTGTCTGGCAATAACGTGATGGGAATTCTGAAATGGGTGAAGGGCTTATTATCCAAGGTGAATACACTTCCAAATAGCTATCCTATTATGAAGAACAGTTTGAAAGGTTTGGGAATGAAGTATAAATCGATTCATGCTTGTGTGTATGACTGCATACTATACAGAAGGAAGTATGAAAATCTCGATCGTTGTCCGGTATGCGATGAACCTAGATATGTCCAATCTACAAGTAAGGAAGGCGCAAGCTCAAAAGTGCCTCAAAAAGTATTGAAATATTTTCCCGTTGGGCCTAGATTAAAGCTATTTTTCATAGTACCATGGATTGCAGAGGCAATGACTTGGAATGCTAGGGCAGAAGTAGGGGGTAATATCACGCGTCATCCTATTGATTTTACTGCCTGGCGGAGGATGAATTTTGAGTATCCCGATTTTGTTCGAGAACAACGCAACATTCGTTTGGCTATATCAACAGATGGTTTTAATCCATTTAGAAATCTAAGCACCAATCAGAGTATATGGCCAGTGATCCTAGCCCCACTCAACCTCCCTCCTTTACAGTGTATGAGACCTGAATTTTCGATGATGGCTTTATTAATACCTGGGCCAAAGGCACCAAGTGATGACATTGATATCTACATGGCTCCTTTGGTAGAAGAATTAAATGAGTTGTGGGAAGACGGTGTGCAATCATTTGACTCTTTTAGAAGAGAAGAGTTTACGCTGAAAGCTATGTTGATGTGGGCAATTCATGATTTTCCAGCTTATGGGACATTATCCGGATGTGTAGTACATGGTTATTTGGGGTGTCCTATTTGTGGAGAGGAGACTGAATCTCTTCGTCTATCCTCTAGCTTAAAAAATGTATACCATTGCCACAGGAGGTTTTTACACCCAGCTCATAGTTTCAGATTTGAGAAAGGTTCCAATTTTTTATTGGGCGGAGTTGAACATAGGCTATCGACGAGACAACTTTCGGGTTCAGAAATTGAAAGTAAATCTTCTCAATGTGGCCCAAATATGCCAGGTAAGAATCCCAAATTTAAGAATGTCAAGCATAAGAAGACCCCAACTGGGAATGAAACTGAGATAAGAAAGGCATGGTCTCGGAGGTCAATTTTATTTGACTTGCCTTATTGGAAGAAAAATGCGGTGCGCCATGTATTGGATGTGATGCATGCAGAGAAGAACTTCGCTGAACATATTATGGGTACTTGCCTTGGGTGGAGTCATTCGAAGGATGGAGAAAATGCATGAAAAGACCTTAAAACGTTAAAACTTAAGCCACAACTATGGTTGAAAGAAGATAGTAGGGGAAGGACAATAATTCCCCCTGGTGCGTTTACTTTGACGAGTGGGGAAAGGAATGTGCTTCTAGACACAATATATAATTTGAAGGGCCCATCTACTTTTTCGTCCAACTTGCAAAGAATTGTGAATTATGCTACTCATGATTTACATAAGTGTAAGTCCCACGATTGGCATGTGATCATGCAATTGGTTCCTCTATTGTTTAAGCACTGTTTCTCCAAACACAAGGATTTGCGTAGGGCTATTATGCAAATTAGTATTACCTTCTCCCTCTTGTGTGAGAAGGTAGTGAATCGAGAACACATAGTGGCCGTAAAATTGGCTGTGAACGAAGCGATTTGTGTATTGGAGAAGTACTTTCCCCCAGCATTCTTTGACATAAGTGTTTCACTTGTTGGTACACATATGCGACGAGGCACTTCTTTGTGGTCCAGTTAGATATCGGTGGATGTATCCGTTTGAAATATTGATGAAAGTTTTTAAAGATTACGTCAAGAATACGTGATGTATTGCAGGATCAATTGCAGAGGAATACATCACCGTGGAGTCATCAATATATACTCGGGAATATATGCCTGACTCGACCAGCGTTGATGACACTGATGAATTCCTCGATGATGGTGGTAATGTGATGGGAAAACGAGTGAAATTAACGAGTTTGCAACATGAACAAGTAGCTCGTTATCTATTTGACACACATGAAGATGTCGAAGAATGGAAAAAGTAAGTTTCGAATATTATAATGTTTAACATTATTTTAGATTATTTTATACATGATTAATTTTGTAATATGCAGTAAATATGAAGCCTGTGAGAACAATAAAAGACGAAAAACAATGGTACAATCAGACAGCGAATTTAGGCTATGGTTGACACAAGAGGTAATTATAATGAAAATAGTCGTTATATAACGTTACATTACACTCAAATTTTACCACTAATATAATTAATTTATCTATATTCTCAGCTCGTTAAGATGGGTGATGCGACATCAAGGCTTGCTCGTCTAGCCACTGGACCTTTGTTCGTGGCACAAGAGTACAAAAAGTATCGATTGAACGGTTACATTTTTTACGCTAAAGTGTACGAGGAAAGTACAAATGTACAAAACTCGGGAATTTCATTCAAGGCTCTTACTTTCTTTCGAGCGAGCGCAAAAGATAAAAACCTCGTTGAAGCTGAAATGACTTACTATGGTGTAATCCAAAATATATTTGAATTGGATTATATAAGCTTCAAAGAGGTTGTATTTTACTGTGAATGGGTAAGAGTTGAGGATAAAAATGCTTGTAAAGTTGATCCTGTCACCAATTTGATCATGGTTGACTTGTCCAAGTTGAAGAGCAACGACCACGTGAGCGATGAGCCGTTTGTTTGTGCATTTCAAAACGTTAAGCAAGTGTTTTACTCAGAGTATATCAACAACGAGCCGTGTTCAATTGTCCAACACGCGCCAAGGCGTCTAAATAGTAGTGTGGATGACTTGGCTGCTCCTACCGAATATCAATCCATTTTTTATGATAACCCGAATTTGAAACAATTTTTTAATTTGTAATAAATATTTCAATTTGTACCGAAACATCCATTTTTAATGCTTTTAATTGATCTGCACTTTATTATTTTCACTTTTGTGTAGTGTGCGTGTGTGGAGAGGAGATTAATACATATATATTCCAACTATATCTAAGTTTTGTTTATACTAATCCATGAATATACGCTTCTTACCTTTAATAGGTGATTAGTACATAGTTATTTGGGGTGTCCTATTTGTGGAGAGGAGACTGAATCTCTTCACTTATCCGAACACTAAGAAATGCCATAATCCTATGGAGCGATGCTCTGCAAATTCCTCCCAACCGTTATGTAGCCAAACATCACCAGTTGAAGTTGTCAATTCCACTTTCCATACCCCACCACTTGGAACTTCTAGCAAAACATGGGAGACCATTGAAAGGTGGAATTGACAACTTCAATTGTTGATTTTTGGATACACAACGGTTGGAAGGAATTTGCAACGCATAACTCCATAGGATTATGGTATTTCTTAGTGTTTAGATATGAAGAGAATTATATTTGACACGATTGCCCGAGGTACATTAGTTGGAAGGAGGTGCCATATGAGCTCAAGTTAGCTGTTTGAGTGACACTACAGGTAATGTATTTATATTTATATGTCAATTTCGATTTCGATTTCAATTACGATTTATATTTATCTATATTTGAGGGGCGGATACTAATTTTACTTTATTTCAATTCAGGGGACAGGGAGTGGCCCTAAGGGTAGGCCACATATGCTCTATACTTATGTGGCTATTCGGACGAGAAGGGAAGGATAAGGAGGTGTTCCCGAGCGTCGCAGTACAAAATCTCTTTTCCATGCAAATAGTTTGTAGATTTGAGATAATTGATTGATATGTTGTTTATTCTTAAATAGTTTCTTATTTGAATATATATTTGCATTATCTTTAGTTTGTTCGGATATATGATGTTTGGAACAGGTACAACGTTGCTATAACAGGTACAAATATACTGTTGGGCAGTGGCAGTGGCCATACTGCCCAGCAGATTTTTTTTAAATTCTGCCCAGACTTGTCACGGTCATTGACCGTGACAATTTTTTTAAAAAGGGTCACGGCTTTGTCACGGTTTATAACCGTGACAAACGTGTCACCGTGATAGACCGCGACACGACCGTGACACAAAATGCGAGTTTTGTGTTAAGGTCAATGACCGTGACACGACCGTGATAAAAAAAGTTGTCTCGCCTCGAAATGTCACGGTCATTGACCTTGACAAGTTGGATTTGTCAAGGTCAATGACCTTGACAAATGGGGAGATTTGGTGTAGTGTAAACTAAAGAAAAATAAAGGAGAAGCTGTGTCACAACTTGAATATTCAAGAATTATTTGTAGCCTAATGTACATTATGAATTCTACCAGATCTGATGTTGCATATGCGATAGGGAGATTGAGTAGATATACTTGTAATCCTAATAATGATTACTGGAATGCACTTATTAGAGTCTTGAGATACCTGAAATTTACTTTAGATTGTGCTTTATATTATGTCTCCTATCATGCTGTGATTGAAGGTTATACTGATGCTAATTGGATTTCAGACTCAAAGGAATCCAAATCTACAAGTGGATATGTATTCACATTAGGCGGGGTTGCCGTATCGTGTAAATCCTCAAAATAGACATGCATTGCGAGATCAACAATGGAGCCTGAAGTCATAGCTTTAGACAAAGCAGGTGAAGAAGCCGAGTGGCTGAGAACATTTCTGGCAGACATTCCAATGTGGCCTAAACCTGTACCTACGGTACTTATACACTGTGATTGCCAAGCGACAATAGCAAAAGTAAGCAACAAGTCCTAAAATGAAAAGTCAAGACATATTTGATTAGGCATAAATTCTTCACATTTATCCCCTTAATTTTGGTATTTTTATGATCCCGTGCGGTGTAAATAGCTTGGATTTATCTCATATTTATGCTACTAACCCTTTTTGGCAAGTATTTCGTATTTTGTGCATCTCTTATATGTTTTACTGGTATTTCATCCAAGAAAGATGGAAAAGAGAACTCAAAATAGTGAAAGAAACCAAGAATCGGAGAGTTGAAGGTACTTTTCGTCATTTTACAGCCTTAGTCCGGAGGTGGGGCCAACTTGAAAGTTGAAGAGCTTTCAATTACAAGAACACTGGAAAAAACGGCACCTCAATCCGAGTTACGGTGAAGAAGTTATGCCCATTTGAAGTTGAGAAGAAATCCAAGAAAAAAGCTGTCAGACCCGAACCGAACCGAAGCTGAGAAAAAAGAACCGGTCCTCCCATTTGTCACGCAATAGATCCGTTACGAAATTAGTCACGCTCCAGATCCGTTTCAAAATTAGTCACGCTTTCCAGGTGTGACAAATTGGCAGATACGAAATTTTTTTTTCTACTTATCTTTTAGACAAAAGAGTTTTATGTTTTGGGGACTCTTCTAAACGACTTCTAGCCTATATATTTAGTCATTATGACTCTTTTTTATAAAGATTTCATTCATGTAAAAGCTCTATAACAAGTAGGAAGATCTAGGAGAAAGATTCACATAGTTTGCACCATTAATTCAAGAGCTTTTCAAGTTTTTCTTCAACCTTTGATTTCTTCTTGCATGTTCTTGTTCTTCAATCTTGGTAACTTTTATTTCCAGAACTTTTATTATTATTTCTCAAGTTAGGCTAGGTTTTTAAAGGTCGGGATATAAGAACCCACCCTGATGTGTTAATTGCATGTGTATAACATTAATCCTCTGAATTTAGTGATTGATTACGACCGTATTGCGTAGGAACACAACAATTGTAGATCTTTATATCTCATTTGCCTCTGGGTAACTGGGATGATTTAGAATGCAATTCGAGTGTCACTATCGCGATACCGATTTACTCGTCCTCAGATTAAGTATGACGCGGGCTTGAACCTCGTATACGTAATGCCTGGGAGTACTAAATTCTGGGTCAAATTAATCGATTAAATTTACGATTAATATTATAACTGCAATACACTAGGGTTGGGGGATTGTGTCTCTACCTTAATTTTTCCAATTAGTTTTAGTTAACTTCTTTATTTTCTCCTTTTTCCTTTCTCACTCAATCATCATCTTTTACACTTTATTTTTTTGAAATAATAAATCAATTAAAATCTATTAAACATTTCCTGTGGATTCGATACTCAGACTCGCCACTATACTCCGCAAGAGTGTAGTTAAAGTTTAGGTTTTTTTTGTATTGTTATCGGAAGCCGATAACAACGACTAGCGTATTTACACGGACGCTCGGTTTTCCGACTCGATCAAAATGGTTTCGTTGTCGGGGAGTGTTTTGTTATAGCTTATAATTGATTTACTATTTCGCAAGATATTTTTTTCTTTTATTTTTTTAGGGTTGCACAATTGAGCGCCAAGAAACGTTGAATCCTTAACCGCACACCTCTTTACGTGGATTGTCCATTTACAAACCATTCGGTAATCATGTATTTTTATAGTGAGTTCGGTAATTATAATGGTTTATATGGGAATAGTTCTCAAACTTTTTATTTTCAAGTATCCGTGCCTCGACTTATTACCATTGGTGAGGGTCTTCGAATTCTTGAGAATGAAAGGCTTGAGAATATATATCGGGAAGAAAAACGTTTTCGAGCTTTTTATTTTCAAAAACCTCGGCCTCGACCTATTACCATTGGTGAGGCCTATCTATGTATTGAGTATGAATGGTTTGAAAATAAATATCGGGAAAAAAATCATTTTTGGGAGAAAGAGTTGAATGCATTATTCGAATCCAATGATGATTTTTCTTCCGATATTTTTGAAACTAAAGAACGTTTTCGACTAAATGAGGAATTCAAGGTTATAGATACAAGGAATCTTACTTTGGAAGAAAGAATGTTTTTTCTGCTCAAACAAATACTCAATTTTCTTTCCACCCAAAGCACGATGAATATCGAGATTGGTTTTATTAAGGAAATTCTCGCACTTTGCGATGAGATGCATTGTGATTGGAAAAACAAAGAGGAGGTTGAGACTTGTGTGTCACCTCAAATTTTTGAAGAACATATCATTCAAAGTGAGCCTTTTTCCCTTGAAATTCAATCTCTAAGTGATGATGAATCACTTGAGATTGAGTTTATCTCATCACCATTCTCGTTCACCGTTATTGAACCATTAGAAGTACCGCTAGATTCCTATGAGTCGGTTGAAAATTCTGAAACGTTTACACCTTTTACCGACAAAGACACTTTGCTAGAATTTTTTTCTAATATGGACTCTTCCTTTTTGTGTGCCCCACTCCCCATACTACTTGAAAAATATTTGGGAGGTGATTATATTGTTCTTGGATCTCAATTGTACTTGTCCCACCTAGCATCCAAACCACCCATCATCCCGTTAAAAAATTTAATTGGTGATGATTCATTTTTTCCATCTCACACATGCCTTCCGTTATTCAAACGGAATTCTTATTTTTCGGAAGGCATGCATGAAAATGAGGGTACACTGATTACCCCTCAAAGTCAAAATGTATTTTGAGTGGACCCTCAAATTTTTCGACTTCTACTGTATGAGTTATTAGAAGTTAAAATCGTAGGTTGTACATAATTAGTTTAGTTTTTTTTTCTTTCTTTTCCTTTTTTTTATTATAGTTTAGTGTCATTAGTTAAAGTTTTTGTTATTCTTTTTGCTATGCTTGGTTCTAACATGTTTTGTAGATTCAATGGACTCGTACTTTTCGGGGATCGCTCCATTTTTGATAATATCTTTCTTTTTCTCTCTTTATGTTGTGTTCTTGATTCGCATTGAGGACAATGCAACATTTAAGTTAGGGGATGTGGGATATTCTTCCCGTTTATTGTTTAGATTCATTGATTCGATCACATGTTCTTTCCAAGAGTGTTTTTTTAGGGAAAAAAAAATTTGAAAAATTTTGAAAAAAGCCAAAAATATTTTTCTTCAAAATAAATAAAGATTGGAATTTAAAAGCTTAAAAAATGTCACAAATATTTTGTCTCAAGTTGTAAAAATCAAATGCACAAAGCCAAAATTGACCAAAGATGGAAATTGTGCGAAAATTGACGACTTAACGAATAAGTGTGGAGATTAACAAACCTGGTGAGATTCGAGCCTATCACTTTTTGCGAGTTTTTAAATCAATCCGAGTTAATGGTTAGCTCATAGTTCTAATTCAGTGTTTTACAAAAGTCGTTGATGATCTCTATTTTATTGTTTTGATCGGTTATGGGAAATGAAATGTTGCCTTGAAAAGTGCGCTACAAATCTCTAAATTAAACTAATCTCAAGACGCATATGGTAAAGCAACTCGCATTTGGACAATGAAGTAGGCCATCGTTTGTTACCCAAAAATATTGGCCATAAAAAGTTGTGAAAAATCATCCCTTTTGTAACCCAAATTTGAGCCGAATAATTTTTCCTTTCGTTTCACAACCTGAAAAACCCAAATACCCGAAATTGTGAAAAATAAAAAAAGTCAGAATTTAAGTCTGAAAAGTGCAACAAAAAGGGGCAAGAAAAAGAATACAAATGCTCAACAAAAATAGCAAAAAAATAAAAGAAGTGAAAAACAATAAAAAATAGAGAAAAGGAATAAAAAATGAGCAAAAGCCCGAAAAGTCACTAAGGGACATCATAAGAAAATTTTGCAATTCTGAATTTCTGAACCATTTCCATGTTACCCAATTACACCTTAAACCCGAAAAAGTCCTAACCGAGTCCGAATTGTGAAATTACTTACCGCGTGGAGAGCTAAGGCACAAAAGATAATATAAGAGATTAAGTGTGTGAAAAAGAGGCGATGTTCCCGTTTCCCAGTGACCGTATTCTAATGATGAGATATTTTCACCCATATATTTTCGTCTTTCAATCTGTGTGCGTGACTTTGCATCCATTATATTTACTCTATTTATCACGCACACTGAGAGAATAACAACATTCCGAGAGATTCGTTTGTGAGAGAATTCCGTGAGATTTGGAAATCAAAACGAATTTTCGGAAAGTAACGTAATGATCAATCGGTGGAAGTTAGCGGTTCAATTTTTGGCTTCGCACACACACATTATGACTTGAGACTCATAAATAAGATTTTAAGGTGACCATTTTTGGGGTGTTTAAATTTATACAATTTTTAGATATTTTTATTTTTCTTTGAGTCGAATTTTTTGGGTACATTCTCTGCAAACCCTCACAAGACACCACCCGTCCTACTAGGGTAACCTAGTGGTTTAAAGGCTTGTTGAATATGCTAAATGCAATCGCTTGCCCGCAAAAAAGGTAATCTATCCCAATAAAGTTTTTGAAGGGTCCTTAACTCATCCTCTCGTTCTTTTACATTGCTCGGGATGCGCAAAGTTCTAAGTTAGGTGGGTTTGATTAGGCATAAATTCTTCACTTTTATCCCCTTAATTTTGGTATTTTTATGATCCCGTGCGGTGTAAATATCTTGAATTTGTCTCATATTTATGCTACTAACCCTTTTTGGCAAGTATTTTGTATTTTGTGTATCTCTTATGTGTTTTACAGGTATTTCATGCAAGAAAGATGTAAAAGAGAACTCAAAATAGTGAAAGAAACCAAGAATCGGGGAGTTGAAGGGTATTTTCGTAATTTTACAGCCTTATTCCGGAGGTGGGGCCAACTGGAAAGTTTAAGAGATTTCAATTGCAAGAACACTCGAAAAAATGACACCTCAATCCGAGTTACGGTGAAGAAGTTATGCCCATTTGAAGTTGAGAAGAAATCCAAGAAAAAAGCTGTCAGACACGAACCGAACCGAAGCTGAGGAAAAAGAATCGGTCTGCCCATTTGTCATGCACCAGATCCGTTACGAAATTAGTCACGCTCCAGATCCGTTACAAAATTAGTCACGCTTTCTAGGTGTGACAAATTGTCAGATACGGGATTTTTTTTTTTTTTTTGCTTATCTTTTAGCCAAAAGAGTTTTATGTTTTGGGGACTCTTCTAAACGACCTCTAGCCTATATATTTAGTCATTAGGACTCTTTTTATAGAGATTTCATTCATGTAAAAGCTCCATAACAAGTAGGAACATCTAGGAGAAAGATTCACATATTTTGCACCATTAATTCAAGAGCTTTTCAAGTTTTTCTTCAACCTTTGATTTCTTCTTGCATGTTCTTGTTCTTAAATCTTGGTAACTTTTATTTCCAGCACTTTTATTATTATTTCTCATGTTAGGCTAGGTTTTTAAAGGTCGGGATACATTAACCCACCCTGATGTGTTAATTGCATGTGTATAACATTAATCCTCTGAATTTAGTGATTGATTACGACCGTATTTCGTAGGAACACAACAATTGTATATCTTTATATCTTGTTTGCCTCTGGGTAATTGGGATGATTTAGAATGCAATTCGAGTGTCACTATCGCGATACCGATTTACTAGTCCTCAGATTAAGTATGATGCGGGCTTGAACCTCGTATACGTAATGCCTGGGAGTACTAAATTATGGGTCAAATTAATCGATTAAATTTATGATTAATATTATAACTGCAATACACTAGGGTTGGGGGATTGTGTCTCTACCTTAATTTTTCCAATTAGTTTTAGTTAACTTCTTTATTTTTTCCTTTTTCCTTTCTCACTCAATCATCATCTTTTACACTTTATTTTTTTGAAGTAATAAATCAATTAAAATCTATCAAACATTCCATGTGGATTCGATACCCAGACTCGCCACTATACTCCGCAAGAGTGTAGTTAAAGTTTAGGGTTTTTTTTGTATTGTGGTCGGAAGCCGATAACAACGACTAGCGTATTTACACGGACGCTCGGTTTTCCACACGATCAATATTCATCGCAGACATAACAGTGTGAGATAACTCATATCTAATGGTATTATAACCATTGACTTTGTAAGGTCAAATGATAATTTAACGGATCCGTTGACCAAAGGGTTGTCAAGAGATATCATTTATAAAAATCGAGGGGATGGGCTTAAACCCTAATGAGTAACATCATCATGATGGATACCCAACCTACCTGAATGGAGATCCCAAGATATAGGTTCCATGGAAAAACTAATTGTGGATGATTATATGTAAGCGTTACAAAGACTTATCATTGTCTTATCCCTATGGTGTTAATAATAATAGTAGTGCTACCTATAATGAGAAAGATTGAGTTAAACTCTTAATGGATCTATGGCTTGGATTTTCAAGCTGGATGTGACAAGACATTCTTGATAAATTCACCTAAGTGAGTGTGGTAGTGGGGTCGCTACCTATGGAAATTGTGGTTGAATTCCCTAGAGCGCTCATGATATTGGGATATAGCTCATGGCCTTAGTGAGCAAAACTGTTGTGAACCACAAGTGTGTTAAAGTGTCATGTGTCTAGTCTATTAAGCTAGTTTACCAAAATAACTGGTCATTTCAAGATATATAATTCACCGAATAGTTTGTAAGCCCAATGTACATACATTAAGCAATGTTCAAGTCCAAAAGACACCTTTACCTATTAATGATATTTTTATTGCCCAATTTTTTTTTATTACTTCTTCTCGTATCTCATTCATGTGGGGGATTGTTGTGTGTGTATATAACTATTGGTGTGAATGATATACTCACAATAAGACCTCGTAGCCTAGTGGTCACTTTTGTGTCTCCTTTAGGGGAGGTCATGGATTCAAGTCCCACTAAGGGCATTTAAGAGGATTTGGGGTATTTATACCTAAATAGATACATAAATATTATATCATATATCAAGACTTGGGACTTGGGTACTTGGTTCCTAATAATGAGTTAATTTTAATTTCGTCTTTAAATAATTTTATTTAATTCGATTTTAATTAATATTAAAACTCGATTTTATTTAATTAATTAAAATTTATTTTATGATTAAAATTAAAACACATTTTTTTAATTAGCTGTTGAGAGTGGTTTAGTGGGAGAAGTGGTCATCCACGTTTGGGGGAGTGGGTGATTTATGCATCTCTTCTTATAAGAGGTATGCAGATCAGTTTCAAGATACTTTCTCTCTCTCTCTCTCTCTCTCTAAAAAACGTCATTCTTCATACTCCAATTCTAGGCATAACTTCTTGTCATTTTAAAGTCATCCATCGAGAGCTTCGATCGGATGAACTGTGATGTTGAATCCTTGGGACAGTTATCTAAGGCTTGAAGCATTACTGATTAATGTGCGGGAGATATTTATGTCTTAGGACTGTGTGTCTAACACACACCTCAGCATTCAGATAAGTCGTTCCAATTTATTATCTTTTTGGTTTTTACGTATACGCATATAACAATCTAAGACATAAATATTTTTTTATATTCGTATAATGGGAAAATTTGATCCTGCTACAATTGCCTCTGATAGGCCTGAAAAATTTGTTGATTTGAATTTTAAATGTTGTAACAAAAAATATAATTTTATCTGAACCTGTTGGAACTCGATCACACGTTAAAATGGGAATGGATCCCATGTTTTTTTTGTTTTGTCCTCCGTTCCATATCTCAAAATAACAAGAGTTATTCATCTTATAATTTTGAAAGTGGATGGAAGTTACTCTTGTTTGTGATTGATTGTATTTGTATCAATAGAGTTTTTGGACTCAGTCCTAATTATTAAGATTGTAGAGTTCAAAAACCCATGTGTTTTTTTTTTATAAATGGTCTTATAACTGCTCAACTGCTATACACATAGGAAGCCACGTTTTGGTCTTTACCAAAAACCCATGTATGTTAGGAAGCCACGTTTCTTTGAGTCTTACATGGGAGGATCGGAAGCCAAAAAAATAATACATGGGTTCAAAGACCATGCTATTTTGGGGACTATATGCCTCTTCTCCCTTGTATCAATAGGATTAATAACAAAATATTAAAATGCTTGAGATCAACTATTAATGATTTTTAACAATTGAAAGTGGCTGGAAGTTAATCTTGTTTGTGATTGATTGTATTTGTATCAATAGGATTAATAACAAAATATTAAAATACTTGAGATCAACTACTAATGATTTTTAACAATTGAAACTAAACCCCAACAGTACCAAAAATAGAAGAGAGTGTACGAGTGTTTGTTTACAAGAAAGTTATAAGAAAATATATTTTAAAGTAGGAGTGGTGTGTGTTTGGTTATAAGAATTGGTTTTTAACATGCTTAGATTAAAATGTCCTGGTATTATGTTAAAAAAATTAATAAATTTGGACGGAATGACGAAATTGAGTTAAAATAAATGAAATTTATGGACCATTTTAAAACTCAAGTGTAGTTTAAGTACTAGATGAGTAATTTAATCTTTTAAGAATTAAGAATTACCTGTTAAAAAAATATTGAGAATTACCAAATTAAGGGCTTATTTGATTATATATTCAGAAAAATCAATTTAAGCACTGTTTTTAAATACAGTTTTAATTTTTTTTGTGGGTTTATAAATATTGGTGCGTATTTGGTAAACTTGTATATTTTATATTATTACATGCATTAATAATATATGTATAAAATTATATATAAGTATCGTATATCTATTGATAATGTTATTTAATATATGGATCATAGTACATAATATAATTTAATGTATATGTAATTTTGTGTACATGTACATATATATTTTTTATTTATAAGAATTATACACATATTAATATATTATGTATTTATATTACATAGTAACGTATAAATGCATAAAAATATTAAGAATGAATAATTTTGAATTGAAAAATAAAAGAACAAAATTTAAAAAACATTTTTTAACTATTTTTAAAAAAAATTGATTATAATATAAAAATATTATAATTTAATATTTAAAAATAAGTATTGCAAACGTAATTTTTTATTAAAATTATATTTAAACATGAAACATGTATGGAATCATGCAGCCCGCAAAATTTCCATGTCGTGTTTCGTACCTTCTTTAAGTCTTATTTAATTTTCCAAAATGAACCACACGTCAAAATTGAATTCTCTACTGTGAAAATCAAACGTGTGGGGTGTGACGTATCTATAGGAAAGTTTCTAACTTTTTTGGTATCATACGACAACTTTCTAACGTATCTAACGGTCAACAACCAAAAAAACAAACGGTCACCAATTTTAAGTTATATCCTACTTTTCCACATTGTCGGTCTACAATATAAGATTCACAGAAACAACGTATCTATTTCTCTCTCCTTTCTTTCCCGCTTCCTTCAAACAAGCGTTGTGCGTGGGTGTGCCCATATATATACATATACATAAATATCTCGCAACAATTCAATCTTATTAACATTTGGGTGTCAACAAATATGAATACCTCCTTACGCTCTATAGAAATTAAGGTCATCTCCGGAGAGGGGCTCAAAGTTAAGCACAAAGCTTTTGTGACAATCCGAGTGGACTCGATTGAGGATCAAACAACAAGCGTGGATAAGGAAGGTGGGAGTTACCCTGCGTGGAATGAAAAGTTTATGGTTGACATGCCCATCCATGCACGTTTTATTACTTTGGAAGCTCAATGCAAGACTTTTTTCGGGGACAAAGCTATTGGAACGGCGAGAATTCCGGTATCTGATTTTACGGGTGGGTTTGTTCCCGAAAATTATTTGCATATGTTGAGTTATAGGTTGAGAGATGGGAACGGGGACCGCAGTGGAATCATTAATATTTCCTTGAGGGTGAAGGCGGGGTCACAAAATGTTAATTATGTTTCTAGTTACTCGAGTGGGACATTGGGACCGAAAATTGCCGGGTACGGGCCTAATTATCGGCAACCATGGTCGGGAGCTTCGGCTGGTGGGGTTGTGACAGGCTTTCCGGTTTGGTACAGGCATTAAGTGTAAAAGGGAAAAACTATTTAGCCCACCTAGAAACTGTCTGGGATCGCATGACCCTTTTTTTTTTTTGTTATTCTATTATTTTTAACAATTAATATAAAAATAGTTTTTATATTAAAAAAAACTTTTCTTTTTTCTTTTTAAAAAAAATGTTGTTTTTGATTAATAAAAAAATATTGTTTAATATAAACAGAAAAACTATTTTTTTATATTAATAAAAAAACTATTTTTTTATATAAAAAAACTCAAAAGAATAAGAAACTTAAAAGAGAAGAAGAAGAAGAAGAAGACAAATGTGATCGCTGGGCGGTTGCCAAATGCGGTTCATCTAGAACCGCTCAGCGTAAAATTTGTTATTTTTTGGGTTTGTGTTTAGATTTTTGTAGTCATTTTTTGAAAGCTTATATACGTACGAATGTGACGATTTATATTTGAAGTTTCAATAAGATTAAGAATGCTTATTCTATAGTTTCTTGGGCGGGAAATTTCTTTTATGCATGTAACTCAATTTTCTTTTTCCTTATTTTTTTATGAGAGATAATTGATTTACTTTTTATTTTACTCAACTCCCATTTTTAATGTAATATTTGACTTCCTCTTTATTTTCCTAACTAGTTTGCAGGTCAGGCAATGTTACTTTTTGAAAACTCATATTATGAAAGAGACTATAGTTAAGGAATGTTGAAAACATATTTAACAATACCCTTATTTAAGGCGTAATTAATATACCAAAAATATCACTGACCGGAGTGAGACTATTGTTCACCTTGAACATGTCTTGGATCATTCTCAATTGTTTTTTAGACGACCTAGGCTTTTTTTCTCACACACACACAAGATAAAATGATATTATCTTCCTCATAATTCCCCATTTGTGCTAGTGGTAAATTCATATTAAATTGAATATATCAAAAAAATAAAAGTAGAGAGTGAAAGGGTTATATATATACCAAAAAAAGATTGAAATGACGATTTGAATATATCATATTTAGACTTATATACATGAACCAACTAAATGCATGTATTGACAAAGTACATATGTGCCTGCATACATGGACCACCTAAATGCATGTATTGACCAAATACATATGTGTCTACATTAATCTAGATAATGCAAAATTAATAAATGGCTAACACATTAATGAAGTGTGCACATATCGTTGTGTGCATGCGACAAATGTCAACGTTATTTTGTGATGTCAACTTTAGTTATATATTATAACTAGGTGGAAACCCGCGCGATGCGCGGTGCATGCGGTATTGAATGCTAAAAAAACGAAGCAAATTGAAAAATTGAGAATAGAATAAATAAAAGTGTAATAGAGTTAGAATGTAGAGTATTAGCGATAGTTGAAACACGTGTAGAAATATTAACAAATCTTATAGAAGTGTTTACCAATCTCAACATCTACAAAAGAAATTAACAAAATCAAATAACTGTGAAAAGTGACCATAAATCCTTAATTACAAACAAATTTTTTTTATTATATGTGCATCAATATTCTTACAAATAAACTCCCAGAAATTGAGGGGGTTCGCTTAGCTTCCTAGCCAAAGATGTCCCAATTTTAGCATTACTTATTGTTGTCAACGGGATCAGGGGCAGTGATAAATTTGTCTTTTGTGTGGAGCAAGCCAAAGTACTACCATCCTCTATTGTAACACAGATTGCTTTATAATACATTCCAATTTCTGCATAAAAACAGTGGTCATCTTACATCTACTTTTTTTAAATTATTTTAATGTCAATGATTAATACAGTGTTCTTATAATGGGTGTTTTATGTATAATTTTTTATTGGTATTAAACAACATGTAATGGTTCTCAAATTGCGCAATATCCAAGGCAACTTTCAAAATAATATATGAGTTTTTAGGTTACTTCTGGATCTAGTGTATCGACTAAATGATAAATTTTGGTTCAGGTATGCTGCCCCACGCGATCTCAGGGCAATGCTGTCGTGCACCAATTCTGACCAATAAGAGGTCAGGGCTGACTTCGTGTTTGCATTCCCAATTCCAAGTAATGCAATATTTCAGGAAATCTCTTGCAATTGACCCTGAAAGGTATTACAAATGATAAGGTAGGCAAAAAATTATCATTTATTCATAGTCTTTCTTGAATATAGAACCCCAACAACTTAAACTGCATATAATGTTATACTTAATAATTTGAAGTTTAAAATGGCATCTAAATACTGATAAACTCTTACTCGTGACATGGCATGCAAGACCGGTGGTCAATACTGGAATGGTGGTAAAAAGTTCAAATACAGAGACTCCATTTGCAAAGTCTGGTATCAGTCTCAATTTTTGGGTTTTTCCTTCCCACATAGCGTAGATTGCCATAGCTGAACTTATGGCAACAAACACCACTGCTAGAAGAATGGATACTGCTGAAGCGCGACCTAAAAATTTTTTATGCAATAAGCACTGGCAAAGTGAGTGAACTATTGAAAGCATTACTGAAAATACCAAGAATTGGTATAATTCTTAGAGCAGTTAAATGAACGAATAAATAACACAAATCTTTCCAGATATGAACACCACCAACCTTCCCAATACTTCTGTAAATTAAACTACCACCGACTTGATTAAAAGTCTCAACTGAAAAATATAATTAAAACTCATCAATCAAATTCACAATTTGTAAACTTCAGTTCCTACTCTATTGAGGGTAATGTTGATGGTTCATTTTTCCCAATATATGCTGAAATGATATATTGGGAACAAATATCTGGAGAGATAAGTGTTATTTCAAAAAATACAGAAGAAATTAATGACGTATCTAGCATGTTATGTCCAAGTTTGTGTCCCAAATGCATTGAAGTGATGTACTCTGAGTGTGGGAACAAAATTCTAATGCACTTGGGATACACCCTCAGGACAAACTTAATACTCATAGCATTTTCTCACTTAGCATTCTCTGAAGGGTTTATTGACTGACCTACATGTCGCTGCAAGAGCAGAGGAAGCATAACGAAAAGCATAATAAAAAGTAGTGCATATGCTCGTGAGTTCCACCAATGGATGCTAAACCACCCTTGTAGAATGCCTATGTGCAATGTCCCTCCAGATTGACTGACTTCCAGAGAGAACATCCCCTACCAACAGAAAATAAAACGGGTCATTCTGCAAAAAAGGCCAAAAAAACAAAAATAGTTTCTAGTCCCAACATATTTTCAAAAGTAATTTTTAGTTTCCATAGTGACATTAGCTCTGCAGTGGAAAGCTGCAATAGTTTTCCCACATCAACGCCAGTGATGACGTGACGGTTTGCATTTTCAGGCTACCCCGCCGAAAGAATTGCCGAAAAATGCTGACACGGATGTCACATCATCATCAGCGCTGGCATGGGAAAATATCACTATTGAGTTATGGAGTATGAAAAAGAACCTTATATCAAGTTGTATATCATATATGCTTATGTAAAAGTATAAAAAAATTACTTTGATTCATAAAACAGTTGAATCAATCATCAAACAATAAACTCTACAGTTTTATCTTACGAATGAGACATAGAATATCCACACACCAGAAAAAAAAGAAAATGTTTAGAAGAACTTAGTTAAGCAAGTATGCAACATACCATTTATAATGAGGTAGATGATGAGAGCACCAAGGTTGGATATCAAGACACAAAATTGTAATGAAAGAGACCCAATCTTTCCAAAGGACTCAGCCATGACACCCGCATAACTATTAGAGTCTCCGGAGTGGGTGTACCTTAATAGGAAGTCGACGGTGGGTGTATCATCACAATCTTCTCATTTTGTTAATGTTCGAGTTTCAATTGAAAGATACCTACCTATCCAAGCAAAATGATATTGATTTATGCTCATATTGAGTAGATATCACTCTTAACATACCCCTCCCCCTCCCTCCCACCCCCCACCCCCACCCCCCCACACACAAAAAAAATTGCAAAATGATCTCACATTGCGCCCCGCCCGCGCATCGCGCGGGCTTAAACCTAGTATATTTAAAAATTGTGTCTTCGATTTTAACTTTGACACGTGGCACACCCAATTAATACAATAAGGGAGCCAATCCTCAACCCCCCTCAATAGAACATAAACTCTAATTTGGAGATTTATACCTCTTGAACCCCATTAATACAAAACGGGAGCTCCAAATAGCAAGCCACCCTCTTGTTTTCCCTCACTATCTGCCTCCTCATATCGTTTTATCTCTGCGTTCATCTGTGTCCTTTTAACGATTTTTTTCCCCTTTTCAATTGGGTATTGTTTGGCTTTGTGAATGGAATGGATCCACTAAATTTCTCTGCAAGAAGGGGCAAAACGGTTATGAGGAGGTTACTACAATTTTGGGTTTTTCTTGAGTGCAATGGTAAAATAAATATAGTGAAGGTTTGATTTTTTTTCCTTACTTATTCCATGCGCATTTAGTGTTTGATAAATGCCACAAAGAATAATGGAAATTCGTATAACGATTAACATACATTTTACATTGCACATTAAGTTTTCAAAACATAAGTTGAGATTAGGTCAACAATTTGGAAGTGTTTGTCATTGCACCATACAATTATTTTCTTATTAGGTATTTATTTCATAAACCATCATGCCCTAAATCTTAAGGTCCAATGCTCAAATTCCCTAGTGTAGTTGATGCAGTTCTTAATCTTAGCCTTATTAGGATCCTCATTATTTTTTATTCAGGCACATATAGGTTCATTTACATATACATTGTCTTCAGCATTCTTGAACATTATTCAATCTGTTTTACACAGTCATATATGTTTGTATGTAACATGCTTAGGGGTCTTCTCACTTTATTAAAAATACAGTCGTTCAATGAGTGTGATGATGAGGATATATTTGTTGATGGAAAAATAATTAATGGATAAATTTTAACAGTATTCCTCAAGCATGTAGGATGGACCACATACTCGTCTCTAGCAGGGCGTCTCCAATCATTCTAACCATTGGGAAAAATAATGCCAGACATGTTTGATTTATAAAACACAGTTGCTATATAAACATCCCAAGCCACACTTTCCTACTCTTACTAATGTTACAATTTACAAAGGAGTAACCTGTTTTCTCATTCAATGAACTCAACCCATGAGTTGTGATGGCTCCAATTATCCCACCTGACACTTCTTTTGTTGTTGAGTTTATCATGCAATCCTACAATAACAAACAGTTTATCAATATAAACACGTATTCACATTTATATATAGATCGTCAAATTAAGCTACTTAAGCTCAACTTGGCTATAAGCCCATTTAATATGGCCTACTACTCTCTAGGAAAATCATTAACTAATATACCTCATAGCCATTTTCAAAAATGAAATGAATATATCCTTTAATGAAACCCACTTTGATTTAATGCCTCCCTCTATCATCACTGACACTACACCAAAATGGGCAAATTGTCATCTTTCAGCCGGCCAGCCTTGTCAAGGTCATTGACCGTGACAAAAAAACACGCGTTTTATGTCACGGTCATTGGCCTTGACACGACCGTGACAACTAATTGTCACGGTCATTGACCGTGACAAGATCGTGACAAATTTAGTTGTCACAGACTTGTCACGGTCATTGACCGTGACAATTCGTGTCACGGTCAATGACCTTGACACGACCGTGACAACTTTTCCAGCAAAATCACTTTCCCCCTTCTTTTTTCCCTCCCATCGTTCCCTCCCTCTATCTCTCTCTCTCGACTCGACGCTGCTCTCTCTCTCTCAGGTCCAATTTCTCTCTCTCTCTCTCTTCCATTTATATATAACTTTGTTTGTATATTTATGTGTGTATGTGTGTATATATATGTGTGTGTGTATGTGTGTGCGTGTGTGGGGGGTGGGGCGGGATGGGGCAGGGTGGGGGAGGGGGTGGTGGAGGGGGGCAGGGGGTGGGGCGGGGTGGGGCAGGGTGGGGGAGGGGGCGGTGGAGGGGGCAGGGGGTGGGGTGGGGTGGGGTGCAGTGTGCGTGTGTGTGTGGTGGTGTGTTTTGGGGGAGGTGGGGAGGGGGGGGTGGAGGGGGGCAGGGGGTGGGGTAGAGTGGTGTGTGTGTGTGTGTGTGGTGGTGTGTGGTGGGGGAGGGGGTGGTGGAGGGGGGCAGGGGGAGGGGGTGGGGTGGGGTGGGGTGTGTGTGTGTGTGTGTGTGGTGGTGTGTGTGGTGGTGTGTGGTGGGGGTGGGGCGGGATGGGGCAGGGTGGGGGAGGGGGTAGTGGAGGGGGGGGAGGGGGTGGGGTGGGGTGGGCACACCTACGCACACACGCACACCTACGCCACACACACACGCACACCTACGCCCCTACGCACACACGCACACCTACGCCACACACACACGCACACCTACGCACCTACGGACACACACACACCCCACCCCACCCCACCCCCTGCCCCCCTCCACCACCCCCTCCCCCATCATTGTGTGAATAGGTATGAGATCATAATTTGGAGGAATTCACGTCCAAGAAATAATTTGGATTCCTTTTAGGGTCTTATGTCTTGAATTAATCTGAGGGGGTGGGGGTGGGGGCGGGGGTGGGTGGGGTTTTGAATATTATTTACATTCAAAATAAATAATTGATAATAGTTGGATAATAATTGTTTTTATACCTATAGAACAGCTTAGATAGTGTGTGTGTGTGTGTGTATGTGGTCAATACATGAATTTCTTTTTGTATTTGAATTATCCCATGAATTTATTTTTGTATTTGAATTATCCCATGAATTTATTTGTGTATTTGAATTAACCCATTATATGAAACATACTTGAAATTAAATATAGTGCGCATAGATACTAGCATTCTAGTTCTTATGCGTACGGATTCAATAACCCTTAGACCCGTTCGAGAGTCATTACCCCTGTAATGAGATCTCTCGAATTGTCCCGTTTGGACAGTTTGAGACTGTATAATTTTTGTATAATATTCTTATTGGCTTAAAGTTGTTACTTTTGGAGGAAGTTCTGCAGTCGTATCTTAATGTTCTCTGGGTACATACTAGATTGACAAGTGTGACTGTTATTTTAATTGACCAATTGAAATAACACTCACACCTGCCAATCTACGTCGTGTACTTGGAGAACTAAGGGGATATGCTGTCGAATTTTTTTCAAATCGTAACAATGTGCATGAGCTGTTAAGTATATTACAGAAAAATGCATTCTTGAATGGGATAGGACCACATACCCTTTAATAGGATAATTAAATGATGGGATAATTAAAAAAAACATACTATAAATCTAAGTTTTGTTTACCTTTAATAGGTGTTTAGTTGTGGTAGCTGTGATGGGATATCCGAAATACAAAGAGTGGATGGGTGAGACTAATAGAATGGGGGATGTGTTTCGCAGAGGTGCTAACGAATTTGTGAAATATGCAAAGAGATGTCGTAATGATGAAGAGTTTCCGTGTCCGTGTTCTAGGTGTAAGAATGGTAAGGTGTTTGAGTGGAAAACAGTTGAACTACATTTGTTAAGATCGGGTATGCAAGATAGTTATCGATTTTGGAGTTTTCACGGTGAATTGAAAGTTCCTTTTGTCCCTGACCAACCTTCACAACATCCTTCAACAAGTAGAATAGATGAAGAAGGGGACGACGTAGATCATAATATGTTAGAGGATTTAGTTGATGATGCGTACGGAGTTTATGAAGCTGAGGAGAATGAGGTTACTGATGATGTAGAAGATTCAAGTGCTCGTGAAGATAACACGATAAAACTTGACGATGACTACCAAAGTTTAAAATTTAAGGCGACCCAACCGTTATACTCTGGCTGTGAGAAAGATCAAACAACTTTACATGCCATGGTTGGTTTGCACAGTTTGAAGACGCAGTACGGTTTGTCTGGCAATAGCGTGACGGGAATTCTGAAATGGGTGAAGGGCTTATTACCCAAGGTGAATACACTTCCAAATAGCTATCCTGTTATGAAGAACAGTTTGAAAGGTTTGGGAATGAAGTATAAATCGATTCATGCTTGTGTGTATGACTGCATACTATACCGAAAGGAGTATGAAAATCTCGATCGTTGTCCGGTATGCGATGAACCTAGATATGTCCAATCTACTAGTAAGGAAGGCACAAGCTCAAAAGTGCCTCAAAAAGTATTGAAATATTTTCCCGTTGGGCCTAGATTAAAGCGATTTTTCACAGTACCATGGATTGCAGAGGCAATGACTTGGCATGCTAGGGCAGAAGTAGGGGGTAATATCATGCGTCATCCTATTGATTCTACTGCCTGGTGGAGGATGAATTATGAGTATCCCGATTTTGCTCGAGAACAACGCAACATTCGTTTGGCTATATCAACAGATGGTTTCAATCCATTTGGAAATATAAGCACCAATCAGAGTGTATGGCCAGTGATCCTAGCCCCACTCAACCTCCCTCCTTCACAGTGTATGAGACCTGAATTTTCGATGATGGCTTTATTGATACCTGGGCCAAAGGCACCAAGTGAAGACATTGATATCTACCTGGCTCCTTTGGTAGAAGAATTAAATGAGTTGTGGGAAGATGGTGTGCAATCATTTGACTCTTTTAGAAAAGAAGAGTTTACGCTGAAAGCTATGTTGATGTGGGCAATTCATGATTTTCCAGCTTATGGGACATTATCCGGATGTGTAGTACATGGTTATTTGGGGTGTCCTATTTGTGGAGAGGAGACTGAATCTCTTCGTCTATCCTCCAGCTTAAAAAATGTATACCATTGCCACATGAGGTTTTTACCCCCAGCTCATAGTTTCAGATTTGAGAAAGCTTCCAATTTTTTATTGGGCGGAGTTGAACATAGGCTACCGCCGAGACAACTTTCGGGTTCAGAAATTGAAAGTAAATCTTCTCAATGTGGCCCAAATATGCCAGGTAAGAATCCCAAATTTAAGAATGTCAAGCATAAGAAGACCCCAACTGGGAATGAAACTGAGATAAGAAAGGCATGGTCTCGGAGGTCAATTTTATTTGACTTGCCTTATTGGAAGAAAAACCCGGTGCGCCATGTATTGGATGTGATGCATGCAGAGAAGAACTTCGCTGAACATATTGTGGGTACTTGCCTTGGGGGGAGTCATTCGAAGGATGGAGAAAATGCACGAAAAGACCTTAAAACGTTAAAACTTAAACCACAACTATGGTTGAAAGAAGATAGTAGGGGAAGGACAATAATTCCCCCTAGTGCGTTTACTTTGACGAGTGAGGAAAGGAAGGTGCTTCTAGACACAATATATAATTTGAAGGGCCCATCTACTTTTTCGTCCAACTTGCAAAGGATTGTGAATTATGCTACTCATGATTTACATAAGTGTAAGTCCCACGATTGGCATGTGATCATGCAATTGGTTCCTCTATTGTTTAAGCACTGTTTCTCCAAGCACAAGGATTTGCGTAGGGCTATTATGCAAATTAGTATTACCTTTTCCCTCTTGTGTGAGAAGGTAGTGAATCGAGAACACATAGTGGCCGCAAAATTGGCTGTGAACGAAGCGATTTGTGTATTGGAGAAGTACTTTCCCCCAGCATTCTTTGACATAAGTGTTCACTTGTTGGTACACCTATGCGACGAGGCACTTCTTTGTGGTCCAGTTAGATATCGGTGGATGTATCCGTTTGAAAGATTGATGAAAGTTTTTAAAGATTACGTCAAGAATACGCGATACATTGCAGGATCAATTGCAGAGGAATACATCACCGTGGAGTCATCAATATATACTCGGGAATATATGACTGACTCTACCAGCGTTGATGACACTGATGAATTCCTCGATGATGGTGGTAATGTGATGGGAAAACGAGTGAAATTAACGAGTTTGCAACATGAACAAGTAGCTCGTTATCTATTTGACACACATGAAGATGTCGAAGAATGGAAAAAGTGAGTTTCGAATATTATAATGTTTAACATTATTTTAGATTATTTTATACATGATTAATTTTGTAATATGCAGTAAATATGAAGCCTGTGAGAACAATAAAAGACGAAAAACAGTGGTACAATCAGACAACGAATTTAGGCTATGGTTGACACAAGAGGTAATTACAATGAAAATAGTCGTTATATAACGTTACATTACACTCATATTTTACCACTAATATAATTAATTTATCTATATTCTCAGCTCCTAAAGATGGGTGATGCGACATCAAGGCTTGCTCGTCTAGCCACTGGACCCTTGTTCGTGGCACAAGAGTACAAAAAATATCGATTGAACGGTTACATTTTCGGCGCTAAAGTGTACGAGGAAAGTACAAATGTACAGAACTCGGGTATTTCATACAAGGCTCTTACTTTCTTTCGAGCAAGCGTAAAAGATAAAAACCTCGTTGAAGCTGAAATGACTTACTATGGTGTAATTCAAAATATATTTGAATTGGATTATATAAGCTTCAAAAAGGTTGTATTTTACTGTGAATGGGTAAGAGTTGAGGATAAAAATGCTTCTAAAGTTGATCCTGTCACCAATTTGATCATGGTTGACTTGTCCAAGTTGAAGAGCAACGACCACGTGAGCGATGAGCCGTTTGTTTGTGCATTTCAAAAGGTTAAGCAAGTGTTTTACTCGGAGTATATCAACAACGAGCCATGGTCAATTGTCCAACACGCGCCAAGGCATCTAAATAGTAGTGTGGATGACTTGGATGCTCCTACCGAATATCAATCCATTTTTGATGATAACCCGAATTTGAAACAATTTTTCAATTTATAATAATTATTTCAATTTGTACCGAAACATCCATTTTTAATGCTTTTACTTGATCTGCACTTTATCATTTTCACTCTTGTGTAGTGTGCGTGTGTGGAGAGGAGATTAATACATAAATATTCCAACTACATCTAAGTTTTGTTTATACTAATCCATGAATATACGCTTCTTACCTTTAATAGGTGATTAGTACATAGTTATTTGGGGTGTCTTATTTGTGGAGAGGAGACTGAATCTCTTCGTCTATCCGAACACTAAGAAATACCATAATCCTATGGAGCGATGCTCTGCAAATTCCTCACAACCGTTATGTAGCCAAACATCACCGGTTGAAGTTGTCAATTCCACTTTCCATACCCCACCACTTTCCATACCCCATTCAAAGGTGGAGTTGACAACTTCAACTGCTGATTTTTGGCTACACAACGGTTGGAAGGAATTTGCAACGCATACCTCCATAGGATTATGGTATTTCTTAGTGTTTAGATATGAAGAGAATTATAATTGACACGATTGCCCGGGGTACATTAGTTGGAAGGAGGTGCCATATGAGCTCAAGTTAGCTGTTTGAGTGACACTACAGGTAATGTATTTATATTTATATGTCAATTTCGATTTCGATTTCAATTACAATTTATATTTATCTATATTTGAGGGGAGGATACTAATTTTACTTTATTTCAATTCAGGGGACAGGGAGTGGCCCTAAGGGTAGGCCACATATGCTCTATACTTATGTGGCTACTCGGACGAGAAGGGAAGGATAAGGAGGTGTTCCCGAGCGTCGCGGTACAAAATCTCTTTTCCATGCAAATAGTTTGTAGATTTGAGATAAAATGATGGTGATGTTGTTTCTTTTTAAATAGTTTCTTATTTGAATATATATTTGCATTATCTTTAGTTTGTTCGGATATATGATGTGTGGAACAGGTACAACGTTGCTATAACAGGTACAAATATACTGCTGGGCAGTGGCAGTGGCCATACTGCCCAACAGTTTTTTTTTAATTCTGCCCAGAATTGTCACGGTCATTGACCGTGACAAGTCCCTGACAATATTGTCACGGCCTTGTCACGGTCATTGACCGTGACAATTTTTTTACAAAGGGTCACGGCTTTGTCACGGTTATAAACCGTGACAAACGTGTCACGGTCATTGACCTTGACATGACCGTGACACAAAACGCGAGTTTTTTGTTAAGGTCAATGACCGTGACACGACCGTGACAAAAAAAGTTGTCTCGCCTCGAAATGTCACGGTCATTGACCTTGACAAGGTGAATTTGTCAAGGTCAATGACCGTGACAAATGGGCAGATTTGGTGTAGTGTGAGTATGTTTATGCTCCATAAAATCCACAACCATAAAAAGTAACTTGATCTTCTGTTATTCTTAATACCACTGCTTGTGCTCCAACCTCACAAAGGTATGGTAGAGGAGAAGTATTCTACTCAATAAATTAAACACAAAATAACTTAAACAACCCCAAATAAATAAATTATTTAACTTAAAAAACCACTTTAAAGCATTCATATCTAATTCAAAAGTAACACCTTAAGACTGATTTTATAACATATGAAGTTTGGAGAAAATATGGCAACTGAGGCACTGCTAAGAGTCCCTATTGTAAAATTTGTAGTGCTATTCAAATTGATGGCCATGTTAGTATAACCTTGTTCTTGGATTATTAAATTCAGATTGCTTAATAATAAAATACAAATAAAATCCCCAAACATTCAGATTTCTCACTCTAAGATATAATTTCTCCAATCCAACCAAAATCCAGTTAGATTTCATCATTTTCAAAAACATCCAATTACCCCTTACTATGAAATTAGCAAAGTCTATGGTCATCTGATAAAACGGCTCACATTTGATAAAAATTCACCATACTCTCTCATCACAACAGAGCCCTCCTAAACAGTAAGTTCTCCGATTCCACAAAAGCCCATTTGGATTTCAACAACACCAGTTGGTCCTTACCATCAAATTCGCTAAATTTACTTTCATCCCTAAACCTACAAGATCACCAAGACCCACCTCAATATTATCGGTCGAAATCAACCTATACAACTTTTAAAACCTCTTTATATAGTTTAAACAAAAAATTGGAAAATAAAAAACTCAATGGATGAACAAAATTTCCAAATCCCACGGGAAATCACAAAACTATAGCAAATGAAACCTATAACAAAAACAATTGTATAAATATGAAAAAGTTGGAAGAACAAAAAAACAATAACAAATGAAAATTACCTTACGGAAGTTTAGATCTGGAGATAGATGAAATAGATCTGTGCGTTTTCACGATGACTATCAAAGCATCAAACTATGCCGATGGGTTTACATGCTTCTCTCTCCTCTACTCAGAAAAGGGGTATCTTTCCAACAAATACTGTCAAATCGTGGAGTTTTAGTAGTTCAATACCCAATACCCTTCTCTCTCCTCCACTCTGGGCTCAAGACGGTTTGGCGCAACATCTGCATCAGACGGTGGGACAGAAATCGTCTCCACTGGAGTGGCACGAAGGCGGGTGTTCAAACGGCGGTGGTGAGAATTTGGCATAGGAATCTTCTCAATTTTATTTTTCATTATGAAGTGCATTGAAAATAGGGAGAGAGAAAGATGTTGGAAATGAAGAGTCTTGAATTTTGAGGACCGTCATTTTGAATACAGCTGTTGCTGATATGGATATCACTGCTGACGTGGGTACTCTATCTGTTGAGAGCTTTTAATGCCTTGTTTTGCATTTTATAGTAATAAAAGATTTCTTTGATATAACCTTATTGTTTTTTACAAAAGTAACACTGTTTAAAAAAAAGGTTTTTTTTTACTTAACCCCTTCCAATAATAGTGTATTTTGATTTAACCCCCTAATGTTAAAAAATTACACATAACCCCCTACATTTTAACACTTTTACTCTTTCGTTAAAAAAAATCATAAATTTTTATTTTGACCTGCCCCTTATATTTTTGGACAAAAATACTATTTTCTTCATCTTCTTCCCCAAATCAAAGCATAACCCTAAAACCCCTATATCACCATCCATGGAACACAATAATGATCCTAGACGCAACATCCACCACCCCCAAACCACTATCCATGCATTAACGCTTCTCCGTTTTTAGTTTTGTCAAGACTCAAAATTGTTCCATTATTTAGATCATCCAATCCAAATGTTAGGTGGACATTAAAGTCGAGTGTTGTTATACCAATTGTAATCTAGATGGATTGTTTGCAGAAGTTTCCTTACATTAGTAGAACTGTACAAATAGGTAGTTGGAATTTGATTACTGCTCATTGAATAATTAATGAATAAGATTTTTTGTTCTCTTTCTCTCACTAAATTAATCCGCCCTTTTGATTTGTCTTCATCTCCCTACTACTTCTTGTATGTTTTTGTTGCTCTTCTTCCTATCAATGATATTCAAGCCATTTTCGACCACTGGTTTGAAGCGAAGGTTTATGTGTTTATACTTTGTAGCACTATACCAAAAATAAGCTATTTTTCACGGTCATAAACCTTGACAAGTGGACCTTATCATGGTCAAAGACCATGACAGGAATGGGGGTGACAATTGTTTTTTCATGGACTTATCACAATCAAAGTCTGCGATAAATTTTCATCGTCACGGACTTGTCACTGTCAAAGTTCGAGACAATATCCTATATGTTACAGACTTTGACTGTGACAAGTCCGTGACAATGAAAACTTGTCACGGACTTTGACCGTGATAAGTCCGTGATAAAGAAAACTTGTCACGGAATTTGACTTTGACAAGTTCTCCTTGTCAAGGACTTGCCATGGTCAAAGTTCGTGACAATATTGGGGAGTTAAATAAAAAAATGTTGAGCAATATGGCCACTGCCACTGCCCAACAATATATTATTTAACCTATAGCTGCAATCAATGATATATTTTAACAATAACTAATAGCAATCAATACTAATATTAATAATAATCAATCACTAACCAAATATAAATAAGAAACACAATATATAAGTGCATCCGTACAATAATGGAGGCGACAACCGGATTGACCTCGTTATCCTTCCCTTTCTTCGTTCAAATTACCACATAGGCATCGAGCCTATGTGGCTTACCCCTAAGACCACTCCACATCTCCTGAAATTAAATAATGCAGAATTAGTGAATTAATATATAATTACCACCAAATAGAATATAATAAAAGTAAAATGAAATAACATTCAAAACTTACTGATAATACCAGAAATGGTATCACCAAATTAGTGTAAATAAGCTAGCTCAATCGAGTATAACAACGGAGTATAGACAGATATGTAAATGTAGAAGGAGATGAGGCAAAGAGGAGATAAAACAGAATATAAGTGGTTCAGCCTATCTAGGCCTACTCCACTGTGTGTGTGAGTGAATTCCACTAAGAAAGGGCTCTAATGGCCTTTGGATATAGATCACTCAAGTTTTCTCTCTCTCTCTATGCTGTAATTTTAATAGGGTTTCGAGTTACAGGTCCTTTACAAAGATGTAAAAGACAAGTATATATAGTGTTTGGTGTGTGTGTGTGGGGGGGGGGGGGGGGGTTATAATATACCCCTAAGCATGTATTAAGCATGTGTGGAATGTTCCTATCCAATGTGGATGATCCATCTATCACAGTCACATGTAGGTCATGATGATCAAATATTCCCCCACGTGTGAGGGTGATATTGTTATAGAGATTTGGTCCACTTGGGATCCGAATCTCACGCGTTCCCCCATCCACGCGGTTTTCCTGCTATCTATCTATCGGTTATCCAGGTTAGGCCGACGATGTGGTGTCAAGCTGGGTCCATAGAGGATATGGTATTTTGTGTCGTACTATCTTTGGTCGGTCCGCGTCTTCCTAAGACGACGGACAAGGCCTAGTGTGCTTAATTCAAGGCACGTTATTGGCGTCACTGATTATGTCCATGGCCAAGGATAAGGCAACAGGTGATCTGCAGTGTCCGAGGGTGAGACATTACATGTCTAGTCACAGGCCAAGTCATAACTCACTATGTTGAGCACTTTGGTTCTAGTCGGCCTGTCCAAGTTGGTCCACCTTGTGGATGAGGCTATACTTGGTATATCAATCACCCCTAGCCCTTAGTCTTCTATATGAGTGTGAGACTGAGATATAAAGAATCTGTAAGCAGACAGTGATGAGTCATCTCGTCAAATGATAAGTTTGGTTCATTGACTAAGGACCTTGAGTGATACTTGGTAGCCATTGTGTGGAATGTCGTGTAGGTCAAGAATTACGGCTATAAGTGTGCCCTAGGGAGTTGTGCCCTAGGGAGTTATTCCCTAATGATGATCGCCTTGGAAGTTATGCATAATAATTACAAGTATTTAATGGTTTAAAAACTGTTTTTTGTTTTCCACACTTTCTCATTTGCGCGCAAGTTTGTCCTTTCTCTAGAACCAATCTTTCTCTCCTCTAACTCAGGCATTTTCAAGCGAGTTTTTGGGGTTCACACTGCTTTTTCATTATTATTTCCCTTCCATGTAACTTCCTCCATTACCATTTTAAAGCTCTAGCCATTGTTTTTTTTACTATTTTTGAATTTTTCATATTTTTCGGTGGGGTTTAATTTTTCTAGCAGCCCTAACTGGTGTAACTAGGGCTGCCTTTAGGTAGCCTTATGGTGATTTTTTGGAGTTGGGAAGTAGTCTTTGAGTTTTTAAACCTTGCTTTAGCGTCATCTTCCTCCTAATCAATCACTTGTTATGTTCTGGTATACTTTCGGTGAGACTCCGGTAGTATTGCTCTTGACTGTTCTTGGTTGAAAATGATTCAACTGACCCTTTTGATCAATTATTCAACAATAGTCAAACCTTGAATTGTTTGTTTCCCTAACGCCTTTAGCATCTTGTTACTTTAGTTTAGGCTCAACTTCTTGGATGTTAAAGACTCTCTACGAGTTAGCAGAACAGTATCCCACACTTAGGGATAGATACTTCCAAGAGATACTTAAGATAAAGGAAGAGGCCGAGGAAAGACGTAGAGTCGACCATCATTTCATTCGTCTAATTTTTTCCATTCAATAAAGACTATTTTGCCCTCTTCCTCTGAGGTTGTTAGAGGTGAGATGCCTAACTCGTCCTCTACTCCGGTTGACATTAGAGATTTATTTGAAGAGGCTATGAGAGTATCATCCACATGTCCTATGGGGTTTGAGGCAATCGAGAGATCATCTCCAACGTCATCTTTTAAAAAGGCCGTGTCATATGGTAGAGATGAATCTTGTCCAAATTATGGACGATGGTTCTTATAGTGAGGATGATTCTTTGATTCAAATAGCCTCAAACTTGCTATTCCTCTAATCGCCATCCTTTTTAATTCCACGATTGAGAGTGAGTTTCCAGAGAGGTTTTGAGACGGGGCTCCAGTTATCGAAGCTCTTGGTTGAGATGAGAACCTAGAGGGCGAGGACTCAGATGCCGATACCTTTCAACCTTATATCAAAGAAGTGGACTTACTTCTTTGGAGACATCTACACAACATTAAATTTTATGTAGTTATGCGTGTCCCTGACGAGCACGAGAGAGTATATGGAGGCCGAGAAGGTGAATTCATTATTTATTAACAGATGTTCAAGGTCGGCGTCAGATTGCCTTTTCATCTTTTTATTTGGGCCATTATATCTAGCCTAGGACTTACTCCCTCCCAACTAGCACTAAATTCTTAGTGGATCATACTTGGCCACATTTCCTTACGGATGAACAAATACACGATCGACCCTTCAATCAACACATTCAAAGGATGCTACAATGCCTCATCCTCAAGAACTCAGTCCGATTATTACCACCTAGGGGCGAGAAAACCTGACAAGAAGATTATTCAGATTGTCCGAACATCCAACCATTCTTGGAAACCTAGGTTTTTAGTTATTTCAGGGGCCTGGGAATTTTCGGCCGATGTCGACCCATTTAAGGACGAGATGAGAATTCCCTATGACTGGGCCAACCCATCCATGTCCGCCAAGTTGGACCCTAGACTCAGCATTGCCGATCGGGAGAGGGTTAAATATTTGAAGAGATAATGGAATGAAGGTGTCCTTCCCAAATTTGAGGATATTATAACTCATGACTTTCTGGAGAAGGATGACTTAGAGGTTAACCCCTTAGCCGAGCTATGTGAGTCACTAAACTTTTTTATTACCAAGTCTTATCTTTTCTCTATTATTTATGGCTAGTAATAATTTTTATTTTTCTTTGAAGATCGCCTTTCACAGATCTCAGATAACTTATGGAGTATGAAGGCCCTTAGTTTAAAGAATGTCTTAAAGAAGGGAGGCAAACAACCTCTGAAGAAGTCTACTGTCGGAGGGTCGACCCAATCCTAAGTCGGAAATAAGAAGAAAGAAACCACTATTCCCTCTAACACTCACCATGGTCATAGGTCGAGGCATAATCCACCTTCCTAGGTCATACCGGGGGATCATCACAACCTAGCTCGTCTTTAGATGACTCCTTTGAAAGTTTTTGGGTGGCCAATTTAGCTCAACTCCAGGCTGACCCTGAATCGACTATCCCGTATGTGCGGAGGTCTAAGGCTGGCCTGCTTGCTTTACCTTATAAAGGAGACCTTGAATTCCTTGGGAAAATACCTCCCCTGAAGACCTTGGACTTCGGCTTTCATCATCTGGTGTAGGTATCAGTCTCATATTATATTTGAATCTCATTTTATTCAATCGCTTTTCTTGTCTTATTCTGATCCTTTCGTATTCACATCTTTTACAGTTTTTGTATGCCCTCACCTCTATTAATAAATGGACAACTGAGAACTTATCAAAGTTTTAAGAGGGTGAGAAGGTTATCCACTATTTGTCCGACCGGAAGAAGAGGCATAATGAGCACCGAGAGGAATACAAGAGGGTTATGCATAATCTCAAATCTGATCACGCCGAGGATATGAAGAAGAAGGATGGGGAGCTAAATACGTTGAAGACCTAAGTTACCAGTCATACCATAGACCTGGATGTAGACGTTAAGAAGGTCAAGGATGAGGCGCTTTCAACTGAGGTTGTTTAGAGGATCAAAGACGATGACATCTAAGCTTACAAGACATCTGATGAGTTCCTTGGCTTCAGCATGTAATATTTTAAAAGGAGACTCAAGCCAAATTTTAGGTGGGTGTTCACAAAATTTGTTGAAGTCGTCTCGTCTATCAGCACTGAGATGGAATCTCCTAACATGGAAGATCCTTTCATAAAGTTGCCTCTAGAATATGTTGCGTTCCTACCCTCAGCCGAGGGAGAAGAACCGATAGCCGAGGTCCAAGATGAGGTTGAAGATGCCAATCCCAATGCTCAAATTGTTATTGAGGTTGGTCCGACCGAGACAGGTACTGATGGTAGAGAGAATGACAATATGGAACCAACTGTCTAGGGTGGCCGTCTGTGGCCGATACCCTTTTTTACTTGTGTAACTAATTTTTGTTTTGAATAATATATTTATTTGATGATTTGTATTTGAACATTATTTTTGCTTGAATGAAATAAGGAATTGAAGTGTTGACTCATACTTGGTATTTTCTTTCACTTTTCCCTAAATAAATGCGAACATTTGACTTTATTTCTCCATCATCGTTGAACGATGGTTCACTTAACCATTCTAAATGATTAAACAAATTGGAGTCACCAATGTAATGGTGTTTATAAGTAACAACAATTAAATAATTTTAAATTGGAGATCACCAAATCAACTGATGTATTTCCCCAATCTCGTCCTATCCTTAGTGGAGATTAGTATAATCGAGCTAAGGATTTTTCATAACATGAATTCACTAAATTACAGTGTTATTTCACAAGTCCCTTGTCATCATAGTGTATGGACAAGAGCTACCTCGTCCTACACTATCGTCTCAGTCGAAAGAATTTTTCACCAAATTAATGATGTTAAGATAAATCATACTGAAATGATTTTTGAATTTGAATTCATCAAATTATGGTGTTATATCACAAGTCCCCTATCATCATTTTGAGAGTGTATGTACGAGAGATACCTCGTCCTACACTATCGTCTCGGCCGAGAGAGTTTTTCACCAAATTAATGATGTTAAGATAAACCATAATGAAATGATTTTTGAATTTAAATTCACCAAATTATGGTGTTATATCACAAGTCTCCTCTCGTCATTTTGAGAGTGTATGGACGAGAGCTACCTCATCCTACACCATCGTCTTGGCGAGAGAGTTTTTCACCAAATTAATGATGTTAAGATATTGTTCCCCCCTCTCAGTGTTATTGAGAATCCATGGTCAAGGTTAGTCCCGTCCGGATTATCATGTCACCGAGAGCAAGGTAATGCTACTTCACCACATAAGTGATGTTCCATAGCTTAGGATTAATTAAAACATACAATCTGAACAACTCATAAAATAAGAATAGGAGATAACACTTATAATTTTCTTTCATAACTTTTCTTCTCGTGCAATGATACAATGATAGAAGAAACTTATACAAAGTCCCACTGATAATATTTCTTTAGATGGTTGGAGATACAAGGATTGGATAATGGCTCTCCTTGCAAATTTTTGAGACGATATGTTCTAAGAAATACCTCTTCTATTATCCTGTAGGGACCACGCTAACCAGGATGGAGTTTATTCGACTTCTGCCAAGTTTTCTTCAAAACTAAGTCCCTACTACTAATGGATGGGCCTTCACTCTTTTATTGTAAAATCTAGTAGTTCTTTGTTGATAGGCTACTTGCCTAATTTATGCGTCTTCTATCCTTTCTTCAGTGAGGTCTAGATCCAACCTCATCTTCTCAATATTTTCTTCTAGGTCATAGGTATGCACCATATGGCTTGACAAACCAATTTTTATAGGAATCACGGCCTTTGAACTGTAGGCAAGCATTAAAGGGGTTTCTCTTGTTGGAGTTCTCTCTATCGTCCTATACGGCCACAAGACAACATGCACTTTGTCGGTCCAAATATACTTAGCATCTTCTAACTTCTTCTTAATCCCATCCAGTATGGTTCTATTGGTTACCTCTGTTTGGCCATTTACTTGGGGTCAGCTTGGAGCTGAGAAAAAATGCTTAATGTCGACCCTCTTATAATAGGCTTCTAATGAATCATTTTTAAACTGCTTTCCATTATATGAGATGAGGGTATAAGGCAGACCATATCTATAAATAGTGTTCCTCCAAATAAACTTGAAGGTCTTCATCTCAGTTATGGTGATCATGGCATCTGTTTCAACCCATTTTGAGAAGTAGTCTATCACCGCTATAAGGTATTTATAGTTGCTAGTTTCCCTGGGCAAGGGTCCTACCAAATTAATTCCCCAAGAAAAAAATGTCTAGGGAGAAGTGATAGAAGATAAATGCTAGTGAGGCTGATGAGGGATGCTGGCAAACCTCTGACACTTGTCACATCTCTTGACATAACTAGCCGCATCCCTAACCAAGGTCAGCCACCAATACCCCTGGGTAACCACCCTTTCCGCCCAAGATTTCCCTCCTATATGGCTGGAGCAGGAACCTTCATGTATATCTTTTAAAAATGTATTCCACCTCTGTTGGATGGACACATCAGAGTAGAGTTAAGAGGAATCCTTTCTTGTATAAAACATTCCCAATGACTGAGAATTTAGATGCTTTGTATCTGAGCTTCCTTCTTTCTAACGTTGTGTTGGGTAGTTCACCATCTTTTATATATCGAATAAGAGGATCCATTCGAGATTATCCTATCTCAAGGCTCAAACAGAACTCAACCGTGTTATCTTCTTCTTCAATGGTCGTCCGATGTAAAATTTTGAAAGGCACCGACCTTCTTATCTTGGTTTTTATTGTTGACTCTAATCTATCCAAGGCATTGGGTCGGCCATTGTACAACCGATGGAACCTTTTGAGCTTTATCTCATTGAAATGCGTCATCATTGTTTTTACCCTAGATAGATACTTGGTCATTCTTTCATACTTAGCCTCGTGCACTCCTAGGATTTGGTTTACTACCAATCTAGAATCACTGTGAACAAACAACTGACTTACATTCAGAGATTTGGCGAGGGAGACCTTCAAGAAGGGCCTCATAATCAGAAGAATTATTGGATGCCTTGAACTTGAATCTGAAAGCATATTTTATATTGGTTTCGTTTGGAGCTGACACTATTAAACCAAATCGACTCCGTGCCTCATAAGAATAACCATCAGCAAATAGACTCCACACAATACATTTTTTGAAAAAGTTTCCCTCTTTCAATGCTCTATTTTTTAACACAAATATTTCTTCTCCATTCTCGATCACTACTCTCCCGGTACTACTCGTTTATGCCTCAGTCGGGGGAGGCATATTCTTTTTTCTAGCTCACAAGTTGGATTCACAATTTCTTCTACATCGACCTCATCCCATGTGAACTAGGATACACATTTAGCTAAATCCTTAGCATTAATGGTTGTTCTCTATCGGTGGATGATGTCTAATTCCCCCAACTTTATAGACTAGGCCATCAACCTTCTCGATTTCTCGGGTTTATAGATGACCTGCGTAAGAGGAGAGTCTGTCAGAACGACCATGGTATGGGCTTAAAAGTAAGGCTTCATCTTCCTGGATACATGAATGAGAGAATGAGAAAATTTCTCCATTTTGGGTATCTATGCTCAGCCCCTTAAAGAGCCTTGCTATTGAAATATACCAGCTTCTGGACACTTTCATCATCCCTCACAATTACTGCACTAATGGTCGACTCTGACACTGCCAAATACAAATATAACTTTTCCCCTTGAAAAGGTCGTGATAATAGGAGTGGGGAGTCGAGATATGCCTTCAATTCTTAAAAGGACTTCTCACACTCTTCATTAAACTCAAAGGATTTTCTCAATAACTTGAATAAGGGAAGACACTTGCCAATATCTTTAGATATGAACCTATTCAGCGCTGCCACTCATCGAGTCAACCTATGGATTTCCTTTATCGTCGTAGGAGTATTTATCTCTACCAAGACTTTAATTTTCTTGGGGTTAGCTACTATTCCCCGCGGATTGACAATAAAGCCCCAAAAATTGCCTGCTCCGACTCCAAAGACACACTTTGAGGGATTTAGCTTCATTTGATATTTATCTATCATGTTGAAAGTACGCTCCAAGTCGACCACATGCGTCTCAGCCTTAAGGCTCTTGGTAAGCATGTCATCAATATACACCTCCATGGTATCTCATATCTTATCCTTGAATATTTTATTTACTAGCCTCTGGTATATAGCCCCAGTGTTCCTGAGGCTGAAGGGTATTACCTCGTAGAAGTATGTGCCTTTGTCCGTAATGAGTGAGGTCTTCGCGACGTCGGTCGGGTTCATGAATATCTAATTTTAGAAAAGGTAGGCATCCATAAAACTCATCAATTCATGGCCTATCATGGCATCAACCGTTTAGTCTATTATTGGGAGGAAAGTTATCTTTAGGTCATGCCTTATTCAAGTCTGTGAAATAAACACACGTTCTCCATTTTTCATTGGGCTTTGGCATGATGAAAATATTGGCTAACTGCTCTAGGTAGATAATTTCCCTAATGAAGTCGGTTTTCTCCAACTTCTTAATTTTATCTCTGATAACTTTATACTTCTCTTCGGAGTACACTCTCTGTCTTTATTTTACTGGCTTTGCCCCATCGACCACGTGGAGCCTGTAGTAGAGGACCTCCGGACTAATTCCAGGCATATTCTTATGGCTCCAAGAAAAAATTATTTATCTCTTCCTCAGCAATTTAATCAACTCTTATATAATCTCTTTTTTAGGGCCTTACCGACTTGGATGATTTTTTTCAGCTCGTCCTTATTGAGGACGATGGATTCTACCTCCTCGATGACTTTTCCCTTTTTTATCTCTGTATCATCTTTGGGGTCGAGAGTGTCTATTATAAGTTGTGGTGGTCCTTTTATAAACCTCTCTCTCCTCGACCAAATTGAAGTAATCTTCGCGTGCCTCAATTTGGTCAAACTGAACTTCCCCTACTCCATAAGGAGTCGAGAATTTTATCATTTGGTAAACTGTTGAGGGCACATCCTCAGACTCTTTGAGGGCCACTCGTCCCATGATTATGTTATAGGCCGAGAGACACTTTCACCCATGATAAAGAAATTGAGCTTCCTTGTGAGAAATTTCGGCCAAGTATTCCCCATTTTGACATCCATCTCGTAGATTCTTAGAGGTTGTACCTTCTCTCCACTAAAACCAATTAGAGGTTTATGGTACGAGATAAGATTCTTCGTGCTCAGGCCTAGACCCTTGTAACAGTCCCAGAACATTACGTCGGTCGAGCTACCACCGTCGACCAATATCCTCGGGACTTTGTACCCATGCACTCTGGTGGTGATCACTAGAGGGTCATCATGTGGGGCTAGTATCCCCTTAAAATACAACCTGAAAAAACCCATAATCAGGGTATCCATATTAATTTTTGTTCACTTGACCTTCTTCGACTCTACAACTGGCGAGTGCACCACTTTGGGCTTTGGAGGGAGAGCTTTGGCTTCTTCCACATGAGCCTTCATATAAGAAATTTCCTTTTCACCACTTGGAAGTCTTCCACAGATCATTTTTATCCCCAAAGATATTTTGTGTAGCCAACCTTTAGAATCAATGATGGGTGGAGGCAAATCTGGGTCGGCTTCGTCATCACCATCCGAAGCATCATCGTCTCTGTTTTTTGGAGTGCCTGCTCTATATTTCTCATTCCTCTTCTTCTAGGTGTCATCTCGGCCACCCTTCAAGCAAAACTTATTAACATACTTCCTTAACTTTCCCTACTTTAACATTTTTTCAATCTCATCCTTCAGAGCGAAACATATGTCAGTGGTATGGCCATGGTCTTGGTGAAATTCACACTATTTTCTTTTGTCCCTCTTGTGAGGAGGGGATCTGAGCTTTTCTGTCTATCTCAGGGACCTATCATTCCTAATCTCATTCACGATCATTTTAGGGATGACCGTCAACGACGTGTAGTCAGCAAACTTGTCATCTATCGACCTCTTCTTATCTCCTTAGCCCTTAGATTTTTAGGATTTACTCCCACTGTCTCCCTTTTCATCCTCATATTTCGCCGCCATGGCCTCCTCAACGTTCATGACTATCCCGACCATTGCCAGGAGTTCTGTCATGGACTTTGGAAGGTCCTTAGCTAATTTTCATAAAATCTTTCCTTTCTACAGACCACCTATTAAGGAATTCATTGCTATATTCTCATTATAGTCTTCCACTTCTAATTTCTCCTTATTGAAGCGAGCTATGTAATCTTATAGATATTTTTTTCCCTTGCTTAACATACAGTAAGTGAGTGGTCTTCTTTCTTGGCTTAACCCCAAAACATAAGTTATGTATGAATCTCTCTGCAAGCTGCTTAAAGTTCTCAATTAAGTTTCTCAGAAGGGAAGTAGACGATACATGTGCAACGCTAATTAAAGTGATTGAGAATGCTCTACATTTCATCTCATCTGAGACCAAGAAGGTATTTATAGCAGATTGATACATCTCAACACGATGAACGAGATTGTTACGCTCATCATACCTTAGTGTCACCATCGGCAGCTTGAATTTAACTGTGGTAGGATAGTTCACAATCCTAGAAATAAATGGCGATCCTTTATTATAACCCCTCTACCGAGTGTCTCAGCTCTTCATCAAGTATCCAATGTTTTCCTATAATATTTGAATAGAGTTATTCCAGTGTTTGTCGACTGTAGTCACTACGACATTGTCTCCCTTAACCTGAGCAGCATTCTCATTGGCCCCTTCCCTCTCGGCTTGGCATTGGACGGGCTCTCGTCCTGTCATCCTCTGACGATTGTTAACTTCGTGCTGTTCCTCGTCTCGTCCATGGGAGGGTCATCTATTAACACACCATCCATTTTTTCAAGATCTTGCCCTTCTATGAGACCTAAACAATCGGTCTCCGAGGTCACCTATAGGGTTGAGTATGTCAAATATGGACCCCTTGTCGAGCCTATTATACGCTGATGGATGATTTCGTCTATCTCGGCTCGGCCTTGTAGTGTTTCCTCTACTCACTTGGATAGAGTGCACAATATTCTCAAATATTTCATATGGTTCCCAACATTCATCCTCATACTCATTACCCTCACATTCGTGAACTTGCCTCCCCAGGCATAGACGCCTGGGGTCAGCAACATCTTTTTGCCTTTGTTGTGGCGGTGCATCCTTCTACAGGGCCAGGGGTGGTCCCCCTATCACCTGTTGTGCACCCTCCTTGGCAGCCGAAGTTATCATCTCCGTTGTCGTGCTAGTAAGCATGGGTATGGCATTTTGACTAAAGGAAACCAGTTGCTCCTACATATTGACCTAACTAGCTTCTAATGAACACAGTGCTTCTGCGATATCATCCATCTCAGATTGTGGCTGACGTCAAACCAGAGCTCATTCAATGGTGGTTCAAGCTCTGCCAAGTGTGAGGTTGATCCACCACTAGAAAATCCGGTATAAAGTAGCTACAAATAAAAGGAAGAAGATGACAATCTTGCTTACTACAGATGGTGTCAGATTGATGATACCAGAAATTATATCACCAAATCAATGTAAATAATAAAGTTCAATCCAATGGACTCTATGAATAACTAGAAAGGGTGATGTATGACCCACTCCAATGGACTCTGCCTTCAAGGTCTTTTAAGAGCTTTTAGAATAGCACTTGGTAAACCCTTCTCCTTTTTGTAAAAATGGAACCAAAGTAAGAACTACTCCATATAAGAAGATGAACTTCACAACAATAATGGTAAATTTTTTTAAGAGAAACTCCTGAGAATGATGGCAATCAATGTGGAGTGAAAGAATAAGGAACTTAGAGAGAGAGCATGGAGAGAACACTAAATATCTGGAGTGATTTTGACAGAGTAACGGTATGACTTGAGTTATGACTATGACTTAACCTTGCCTAAGGGTACTATTTATGCTTGGGCACTAGGGCTGAGTTGACACTTTTTGGGCACTAAAACTGAGGGGGTTGGTAAGGGACAAGGTCAATAATGTACCTTTTGTCCCTATTTGTGTGAAATCGTTTGTCACATCTGACAGCTGCCACCTAGTGTAAACCAAAGTCAAAAAACAAATATGTTTGTGCTTGAAGACAAAATATCTGATTTGGTAAATATCTTATAAAACGGTAACTTACTGTACAAACTTTGTAAACTTGAGGAGGGGCTCAAGGAACACCTCCTCTAAGATCTTTTAGAAACTTAAGGATGAGCCTCAAGGACCACCTCCTCTAAAATCACTTACAAACTTAAAGAGAAGTCTCAAGTGCCACCTTCTCTAAAATCATTTTATAAACTATTCATTTCTTATGAGCAACCCCTTGGTACCTCATTTCAATTACGATTGGGTGTGGTGTAAAGGACTGGGTGACCCCAGGGTCTATTTACTAGTGTTCTCTTAATATTAAAGTGTTAAGTGGTTAAGCTTGCTCAACAAACCTTGTTCTTCAGCCACCAAGCCAAAACTCCCAAGAGATACAAACTTGCCTTTTTGAGCTCTGCTTTCTCAACCAAGCTACATATACAATAGAGTGACATGTTAGTGCTTTAACATACTTGTGATTAATAAATCTTGGGGAGTAGGACACTCTAGGTGGACCTCATTGCCCACTGGTTCTATTTTGTAGGAAATTTGGATTTCTGGGGACGAGGATTTCCTCGTGGTGGGATTCCTCGTTCAAAATTTATTCCTATGACTTTTGAACATTTAGGGACGAGTAGCCACTTGTGATGGGCCTCATCATCCAAACTTCATTTATGTGTTTTCTGAGTTGCTTGGGATGAGGAGCTATTTTTTATGAGCCTCCTCATCCAAATTTAAAGTTGAGTTCTGGGCATTTTTGGGTGAGGAGCCCTTCCTAGTGGCCCTCCTCTCCCAAGTTCAATATCTGAGAACTTTGACTAAATTGGGACGAGGAGCCCTTCCTGGTGGGCCTCCTCACCTAGGTTCCAACTTTGTGAGCTTTAGATCAATTGGGGTGAGGAGCCCTTCCTGGGGTCCACCTCGGCCAAGTTCTAACTCTGTGATCTTTAGGAAAAATTAGGGCGAGGAGCCCTTACTAAGGTTCTCCTTTCCCAAGTTCTAATTATGTGAACTTTGGGATAAATTGGGGCGAGGAGCCCTTCCTGGGACCTCCTCACCCAAGTTCTAATTCTGTGAACTTTTGGGACAAATTGGGTTGAGGAGGCTTTCCTGAGGCCCTCCTCGCCCAAGTTTTAATTTTGTGAATTTGTCCAAAGCATTTCTTTTGGGGGTGCTCGTGGTGAGCCCCCCCCCCCCCCCCCCCACACCTAATTTGGCCTGCTCGCCTAATTTTTTGGGAATTTAAGTGTGTACCCCTGTACATTAGTCCCCTCATACAAAAATCTGTGTGTTAGGAATACCAAAGGTTTTTGTACGCAATGATTCATTATATTTTAGAGTATGAATCATCTAACTCAGTCTCATGATGACACTATTGCATTAATTAGTCATGTCACTTCAGCCCTCTTTGATGGTCTCGAGCACTTGCACATGAGGAACATACATATCATCATTGGAAAATATTCTCTCCCCATTTGATTGGCAGTCTGATAGTGTCTTAATAGGGTATAAAACCCCTTTTTAACTTTCTCTTTATTTTTACCTTGTCATTTTCTTTCAAACACAAGTTATTTAGAGAGAGAGAAAGAACTCGAAAGTTTCCATAGCCACCGTCATCTCTTTTTTCTTTTACCACTATAAATGGCCTCTTCATCTTATCAAAACCTTTCTTCCACCATCGCCACTGCCACTAGAGAGGTGCTAGTGTGTGTGGGTGCCATCTCCGTCACTATTTCGACGGTTTTGGCCCCCAAAGCCACCATCGTTACTTATCAAATTTTGGATTCTTCTTCTAGAAATTTTGACGGTTTATCTGTTGGGATACCCACTATGGGGGTCTCCTTGCCTGTTGGAGTGCCCGCAACAGGGGCCTCCTCGTCTATTGGGATATCTATGAGGAGGGGTTCCTCTTTTACTTCCATTTTTACAACAGGGACCTCCTTGTCTAGAGGAAACCTCACTACAGGGGCCTCCTCACCTGCCAGGATGCTCTCCTTAACAAGGGCTTCGTCGTCTAGAGGGGCCCTCGCTGCAGGGGCATCCTCCTCCTCATCGCCTGTGGTTTATTCCAAATCTCAAAGGGAACATTTGGCTGCTTACCAACAGAGGGATTTTTGCCTTTATAGTTTGGCACCCTACTTTGGCCAGAAGGACACTTTCATATCTTCTCTTGCAAATTTCGAGGTGGAGTTTGTGTCCAAGATCAACGAGCGATCCCAAGTGGGTCTAAGTGAGTCTTCTGACTTTCCCATATTTTACCTGATTCAATACTTCGAGTACAAGTAGACATGGGTGACTTTCCCCATTCTAATATTGAAGTCAAGGCATATGGGGGTGCCACAGAGGAATGGGGTCTCTGGGTGGATCATGTATTGTCCACCCCCTCGCACAGAGCTTTTATTAAGGGAATAGGTTTTCTGACCACTATTAGTAGTCTGAAGGCTTGCTCTATTGCCAAGTAGGAACGTGCTTTTACTTTGTTGACTTCTCACTGGAGTAGGGATTCCCATACATTTATTACTGGCTAGGGGGAATTCAACATCACTTTGGAGGACATCTATGAGCTTCTCGCCCTGCCCTACACAAGGATCCATGTTCTTAGTGATGGTTTTAAGGACGAGATCAAGGAGAAAATGGTGGGGGAGCTTTATTCTGCTTTGGGCGAGTGCTCAAAAATGGAAGAGATATTGGTTTAAGGACTTTGAGTAGTTGCCCAAGGGTGAAAGCTCGAGCAGGACCTTGAGGAGTCAGGAGGGTCCGAAAATTAACTCCCCTTCACACTTGGAAGCATTTTTTGTCACTTTTCTGAGTAGATTTCTTCTTCCTGGGAGACCAGATGAATCTCCTTGTGAGATTTTGTTCAATCTTTCTACGAGGCTTTCTCGAGGGAGGGCAGTCCCCCTTATAGCTTTGACTTTGGGATCTTTTATACACTTGGCTAGATAGGGCCCATGTGGATTGATAGTAAAAATATAGCACTCTGCCGCAGATAGTATTCTGCAATGCACATGCTTAACATGTTGCGGCCCATCCCAACATAGGGCGCGACCCTACTGAACTCGGGGTGCGGCCCTATCGAATACAGGGGTGCGGCATTCCTCATCACAGGGTGCGGCTCCCTTAACATGTCGTAGAACCACCCAATACATGGCACGACACCTTTGTCTCTAGCCTGTTACAGGATGCAACACTCACATTTCTTTCCTTACAGGACGCATCCCTCTCTATTATAGCAACTCCAGACTTTATATACATCACGTGGTCAGAGCACGTGGGCATATCTCCTATAAATAGAGGACCATACCTCGAAATGGAGGGGGATGGGACCGATTCCATACACCCAGGGGAAATTCTACAATACATACTCTCTATACAACCTCAACCTACAGCTTGGGGCCACTCGTCGGCATCGCAGCCATCTCTCTAGCACACCAGAATCCTCAATACTATCATGTATTCTCCTTTATTCTCATACTTGTACGCCTCTTTAGGCACGATTATATTGTACAATACAACGCATATAATGAGAATGGAGCAACACAGTGGATGTAGGCCTATTTTAGAGGCTGAACCACTCTATATCTTATTTTCTCTGTACTTGCTTTGTTTATTTATTATACACTTTACTCTTGACTTGCTAGTACGAGAACGATAAGCGGACGATTTCTCGTATCATCAATCTGGAACCGTCTATGGGAATGAGATATTTCGATCTTATTTCTCTATATTTCAGGTTCTTAAACACCTTATTCTATTCATGGGGATCCTCTGGATCATCATCCCATGAGTAAATTTTGGTTATTGAGCTCTATTTTGTACTTACACCCTTAAATGGGTATTTCGTACCTTGAGATCTGCTTTTGGGTCTTTTTCTCATGACCTTAGATCTGTTCTACATACCCTTGTGATATCATTCCATCTAGATAATGCTAAAAAGCATGATGGGCTTTAGCCCCGAAAAGGTTAATGATTAGGGAAGGATTGTGTTTACTCCCTTTTTGCTGTTCTTCGCCTATAATTTAGGGTTTATCATTAGAATTGTGCTATTTTGAGCACTAAGAGGATATTCTCTCAATGTATAGACCCTAGTAGATATGCTCTCCATGAGTTTCAGGAGAAAAACTCAGTTTTTGGGTTTCAATTTTGGGATTTTCCCTCACTGCATAGGTAGGGATGCGGCGTGGTAGTTCAACTACCTTACATGCTGCGGCCTCTAATGGGTCAGGTGTCTTACAGAAGCCTCAAAACATCAAGGAACAGACTCAGGTGGTCTCCAGCTCAACCTTGGTGCATATCATACAAAGACCACGTCAGTGCACTTATATGCCATACTAGCCACGGCCTCAGCAGAATACCATATAGCAGTGCAAACGCTGCATCCCCATTTCCTACTTGGTTACTCCAATATTCCTGAGAATACTCACTCCTGTTAGTTTTGTCTCAGATTAAATATACTTTGTAAAGACTAATAAAAGCATAAATGGAGGGAGAATCCAGCCAGAGAACAGAAGTCAAAGATGAGATTATGCAGCTGTACAATTACCTTGACCACCTCTATGACAGTCATGCCTCACTCCAGACCCAGGTCAACTATTTTACTCAGAGGGTCCTAATGCTAGAGTCCGAGGCCTCAGGCAATGTTGGCGCGGCACCTAGGAATATTTCTTTAACGGCCTTTGCTGTTGCGACAATTCAAGAGGATACGACTGCGAAAATAGTCAGCAGGTGCCAAAAAAGGATAATGGAGAAGGTAGTGAAGAAATCTGAGGCCTACACTCCGTTGGACTTCCCAATTGAAGAGATCTTTGAATTCATCAGATAGGACAAGCTGTTGAAGTGGCCAGAAAAGCTGAGGGCTCCACCCCATAAGAGGAACAAAGTTACTTGGTGTAGATTCCATCAGGACCATGGCCATGAAACTGAGCAATGCTATGCTCTAAAGGATGAAATTGAGAGGCTAATTGGGCAAGGCATGCTACGGAGGTTCCTCAAAGATGTTTAGGGGATGTAGTCTAGTCTTACGAACCGTATGCTCATTTTTCATGCTTACCTCTTATATTCCATCTGTCTCTACTTTACAGTGACAACTCTTCTTATGCTGTTTTAAATTAAACTTTGTATTGGCTTCCTTAAGTCATATACATATACATATATATGAATAGATGCATGGAATCAAGTTCAATTTTATACTCCCATATTTTAATCCTCATTTCCATGAAATGTTATCTTATAAAGACCATTTTTTTCTTAAACAAATCTCGATTCTAGACAACATGTTATATCGGGAATGATAATATCTAAATGGGTCACAACGCCCGACAAGATGCCTGATTGTCTGAGAGCTGAAGATAATTGAAAATGGAGAAAGCAAATACTGAAAGCAGTTATCAAAATTGGACTAAAACATCACTCATAAGGGCTTCCAATGCCCGTTCTTAGCTTTCGATATGCGTCAATAAGTTGAGAGACTTGCAATATCTAACCAGGGATGGCTTTATATATATCCATAGCTGTGGGTGACTTAATAACATAACCCAGCCTGGGAGGCTTGAAAGTATCATGTATGTTAGCTGTGGGTGGCTTAATAACATAACCCAGCCTGGGGAGGCTTGAAAGTATCCTGTATGTTAGTTGTGGGTGGCTTAAAAACAGAACCCAGCCTGGGGAGGCTTGAAAGTATCCTATGTGTTAGCTGTGGGTGGCTTAATAAAATAACCCAGCCTCAGGAGGCTTGAAAGTATCATATGTGTTAGCTGTGGATGGATTGATAACATAACCCAGCCTGGGGAGGCTTGAAAGTATCCCATATGTCTACAAAGGGCCATGTTCAAATGAAAGGGCTAAAAGAGTGCAGTAGCCCTGTCAATACAGCTGCAGCCACTAAAGCGACTAAGAGTTAGTGCGGTAATGACTTGGATTTAGATCCAATTAAAGCTACTACAGAGGGAATTCAAGCATTCAAATATGACATCCTTGTCAATATGGCTGCGGCGATTAAGGGGTAGCCCTTTCAGTCATGAGACAAAAAGGAAAAAAGGGTCGCGTCCCATGTACAGAAGCCATATGCATTAAGCCACAGCCTATGTCCTGTACGTTTGAAGGAGCAGTCGCATTATTTATGAGGATGCGACCATTAACAGATTAGACGAAACTCAAAGGTACCGCGAACTTAATCTATTCTACAAGTTCATTCAATCAAGAAATCATTTTCAAATATAAAAGCAATTGTGTTCAAGCAATCAAATATGTACAGAAAAAACATTCATTAAAGCATTGAAGCAAGCAAAGTAGAAGAGAAAAAAGCTAGAAGAAAATGAGGCAAAAATTATCAGTAAAAGGTGGTCGCAGCCTTGATAATCTCAGTTAACAGACAAATAGGCCGCAACCACTACAAGAGGAAAAATAACATAAGGGATGTAGCCCCTATCAATGAGTTTAAAAAATTATAAATAGTTCAGGAAGCTACATCATCACGCTCATTTACCTCATTGCCATCTACGGCGGTTTCAATTTCCTCATCGCCATCTGCGGCGGCCTCAGCCTGTGCTCTCAATTTGGCTTTCTCTTCAGCCGTGGCCTTAAGCTCAGCTATGCATTCTTGATGCTCAGCATCACCAAGTCCCCAGGAAAGAACCTTCTCTTTAGTATCGGGGAAGTTCTTTATGATTCTATGCCTTAGCTCTTAGTAGTCGTGAAGATAGGCCCTATTATTTATGAGGAAAAAATATTTGGAGTCCTTAAATGACTCCAACGTACTGTCAATGGCCAGCTGAAGGGCTTCGCCATGATCTGCTTCTAGTTTATTCATTGTCGCGGCATGGGCTTCGGTATCATGCGCAACCTTGGCTTCCAACTCCTCATACCTCCTTTGTAGGAGTCGTAGCTTGTTATTGGAAGATTTCGTGGCCTGTGCGGCTTCCGTGATCTGAGACTGGGAGACCTTGAGGGATTCCACGGCCTAATTAAAGTTTTCCTCTGTTTCCTCTTTGGCCTTGATTATAGCTTCCAAGTTCATCTGGGATGCCTGAAGAGCCATGGAAGCAGACTGCTTCCCAGCTTGAAAAGATGAATTTCATGCAGCCTCTAAATTCGCAGCGTGCACCCTCTCCGGTGCCTCTTTTAGTTTATAAAGGGCCTCATGCTTCCTCTTCTGAGCCACCATGACATCCGCTGCCTGAAATGAAAAAGTTAGGAACAAAGTATAAAATGAAAAATTAAAACTGAGAACACTTGCACTTACCCTCAAAAGGCTATGGAGGTCGTAGTCCTCCAGATCGTCATGGTCTTCTTCTACCAACCTATCAAGGTCCGTGGCATCAAGGGCCCTCTTCATCCTTAATGCAGCCTTCACGGTAGTATCCCATGAAGACTCAGGGTCAGGCTATCTTAGCTGTGGTCGCGGTCGACCATCAGGACCAGCTCCGGTGCGGAACTGAGGAGGTGCAAGGTTTGCATTAACCGCGACAACAGGGGGAGGTGGCGGAGAGGCTGAATGGATGGGAGCATCAAACGTGGACATCAAACCTATCGCGAATAGATTGGCTCCTATATCATCATCAAACTCAATTTGGGGTTCAAGAGCAGCAAGGTTAGTTTTTTTCGTGGCCAGATTTAGGGTCACGGAAGGTGGATTCTGATCGCTAGAAGGGGCCACGGCTGGTGCCTTAGTGTTGGACCTCTTCCTTTTTTTGCTCCTCCAGTGTTATTAAGATCGGTTGCGTACTCATCCATTTCTGCTAGCTTGGCAGCCAACAGCTCCCTATCAACTTCCTCACCTAAAAGATAAAAAGTAACAGTAAATATTTGAACTGGAATTGCTGGGAAACATAAGTTGTCGCGGATTAAAATTGTGGACCAGATTATTACCTTTGACAGACATATCTTTTGGAATGGACTTGTTAGGAAAGAAACCTGCCTCGAATACAGTTACAGATGTTACAAGGATACTGAATTTCTTTTCTTCAGCAGGAATGGCCGCGACCTTAGCAACTCTTTTCTCTTTCCTTTTGCTCAGTTTCAAGTTGTCAAGAACGACAGAAAAACATTTCAAAGGTTAGTAGAGATTAATAATCAACTACAAAGAGGGGACTCGGCTATAATCAAATTACCTAGCTTAGAGGGAGACCCCCATTGCCGCGGCATCCTAAACGATCTCTCCCTCTCGTTCTCCTCTTGGTGAATCTCCCATCCTTCTTCGGAGATGTAGAAATACTTCCCATTCCAGTTTTTTACGCAGGTCGGCCTCCCAAAGTAAAGGGTCTCATCCCTACCACGGTCGAAGAAGTAGTAGTACCCAGTGAACTTGATGGAGTTTTCCTTCGGGCGGTAGAAGTGAAAAAACTCCGCAGGAGTAATGCCCTTTTTGAATTGATTCTCCCAAAGCACGACCGCGACAAGGATGGCCCTCCAGCCATTGGTATCTAACTGGGCAGGTGCTAGTTTCATGGTTTGAAAAATACGTCTGATGGGAACAGGAACTGGCAGTCGCAGCCCATAAACAAAAACATGTAATGGAAAATAGACCCCATCATCGGAAAGTCCCGTGCACGGTCTTTGGTTCGTGACAGGTGTTAAGCACATCAAGCCCTATGGAAACTCGAAGGCCTCAGCTACCTAGTCAACCCAGTCTTGGGTCATGATGCTGCAGATATTGAGCGCAGCTAGGGGTCTTTCACCCCTCCCAGACAGACCAGCTGGGTTATCCCTAACTTCTGTGGCATCATCTCCTACACCAAATAGATGATTACTTGAATTGGATTCCTCTTTCATTGGTGTGGACTCAAAATACTTCTTACAGGGAGAGTGTAGAGTTCGAGTCTAGTACAACACAGTTGGGACAATCCTTCAATTGGCAAGGCCCTACTGACTTTAAAGGAGGCACGAAAATAAGTTCAGGGGGAGAATCTCCGAAGTGTTTTGCTCAAAAACCTCTCAGAAATTCATCTAGGTCAAAGTTCATATGGCTGCAGTAGTACCTGAAAAGCAGAGTCCGGAGTTAGGAATCGCAACCAATATGGTTCAAAAAAGACTTTAAGAAGCCACAACAAGATTAGTTATATGAATAGTGAATAGAAATGATCGACAAGACTGGCTAAATGAGAAGTGTGGGTTTTTAGAGCCCTAAAAGACAATTATTGTCGTGGCACATTGGTTTGATGGAGGTTATTTCCCTATCGTGGTTACTAATGGGCTAAAACATTACTAACCCTATTCATTAAACCTAAGGGATTACCCTCAAAGTCTACCAGACGCAGCCATCCCCTAAATCAGTAAGGGAGCTTATATTGCCTCGACTACTCACTTAAATAGGTTAGAACATAAGGAGCAAATGCAGCGACCTTTACTTTCTTTGAAAATTAAAGCAGTCATGAATCTATGGGTTTAACTTCCACGGAGTATGAATTGAAATCTAAGGGATTATTCAAAGTCTGCAGGCCGAAGCCATCACCAAAATTACTAAAGGTGTATTCTACCACGCCGTGGACTCTCACTCAAACATTTTAGTGTCTAAATATTGATTCATTTAAAGATCAAAGACCCATAATGTGAAGTGTGTGCTTAAAGAACATCAAAGAACAGTTTGATTTCAATATGGTTCGACACAAACCAAGTTCATATGATATAGGCAATGGAAGAACAACTATTTGATTTCACATTATGAAGGTCGATTCAAGGAATTCTAGTAACAATTACAATTATTTATCATGGATATATGTTCGATTCTTGGAAGTTGACAGATTATCAAAATAAAGCCATAGATTCCTATCAGGCAATTGGGGTTTTTTCATGAAGTTCAGAGATGTAAAATTTTATGTGTTCAACTATTAAAGAAGAAGTACGAACTACAAAAGCTAGTTAAAAAGGATAATTGGTTGAAAAATTACGTGGAAATGAAGGAGATGGCAATGATCAGCCTCAAACCACATTGAACCACCACACACGGCCTTAAAAGATCATCGAAAAATGCAAGAGAATGGATGAACAGGGTTCAGCTTTCGATTTGCTCTCAAAGTTTTAGAAAATGTAATGAAGTCCACAGCCTAAAAAATTTATATAAGAGAGAAGAAAGATGAATCGTCGCCTTGTAAGTACCGTGGCACCTAAGAAATCTGAACTAAGTCGCAACCCCAATAGAATTCTCTTGGAACTACGAATTGGGGGCTTATTGATAGTACAAATATAGCACCCAACCATAGTTATAATTCTGAACTGCACAGGCTTAACATGTCGTGACCCATCCCAACATAGGGCACGACCCTACTGAACTCGGGGTGTGGCCCTACCGAATACAGGGGTGCGGCCTTCCTCATCACAGGGTACGGACACCCTCAACACACCACATAACCACCCAATACAGGGCTCAACACCTTTGTCTCTAGCCTGTTACAGGATGCAGCACTCACATTGCTTGCCTTATAGGCCGCATCCCTCTCTATTAAAGCAACTCCAGACTTTATATACGTCATGTGCTCAGAGCACGTGGACATATCTCCTATAAATAGAGGACCACACCTCGAAATGGAAGGGGATGGGATCTATTCTATACACTCAGGGGAAATTCAACAATACATACTCTCTATACAACCTCAACTTACAGCTTGGGGGTCACTCACCAGCATCGCAACCATCTCTCCGGAACACCAGAATCCTCAATACTATCATGTATTCTCCTTTATTCTCATACGTGTATGCCTATTTAGGCACGATTATATTATACAATACAACACATATAATGAGAAAGGAGCAACATAGTGGATGTAGGCCTATTTTAGAGGTTGAACCACTATATATCTTGTTTTCTCTCTATTTACTTGATTTTTTTATTTATCATACACTTTACTCTTGACTTGTTGGTATGAGAACGATAAGTGGACGATTTCTCGTATCATCATGGATGTTGAGTGATGTTGTGGTCATTATGACGCTATCAACTTTGCCTACACTTTCATTATCATGTCTTTTTGTAGAGGGGGATTGATGGTAATCTTGAGATTAGGGACAAAACCCTAATTAGCAACAGTGTTTAAGATTAAGCAACCGAGGCAGCTCAAGCGTGGCAACTCAGCGAGGCAGCCTGGCGCGAAAGCTCATATTTTATCTTGTTGTATTAGTCATATTGTATTTTCACTATTGATGACTGTAAGATATAACGGTTGTAATGACGTAACAATAATAATGAATGAGTTTATGTGAGGTCAAATGGTACTTACGAGAGACAAGGCTTGGCAGGGCCTGGGAGAGCTTTCATGCTCTATCAAATGACCTCACCGTGGGAACTTTGGAGGGACTTGGTTTGGAGGATTGAGAAGTAAGGCATCGTTGGGGCTTGTCCTGACCATCTTAGATACACCTGGTAAAACATCGAAGGACCCTGACCGTGGAACCCCAGGCGGAGCAGCTTGGAGTTCCATCGGGCGTGAGTTATGAACCAAACAACCCTCTACTTAATGTCACATCTACTGTAGGTGATGTCACTAGCCAGCTAAACAATGTCAGACCTGCACTTGAGTAAACCACTGTGGTATTTGGGGCTGTCAGGCAGTTGGTGAGCCACCTCTGCGACAACAACCCCCTGAGACAGTGGTTAGGCAAAAGACATGTCTCGGAATTTTATGTTTATGACGTGGGGACAATTAGTGCATTAGGCATTTAATGCTGTGACATAAAGTATGAGGGATGTCTTTCATAGTCATTAATGACTGAGTTGCCTCGGGGGTGGGGTGGGGGGGCTATTTAAGAATCCAACCACCTTTGGGGAGAGGATGATCTTTTTGAGAACCCGAGAGTTATTACTAGAGATACACATGAGAGAGAGAGAGAGAGAGAGTTATTGCAAGCTAGAGGGTTTATACGCTCACCATTGTTATTTATTGCGAAGATTTTAATGCTTGACAGAGATTCTTGAGGGTGTATGGTGTGTTATTACCTGCCTATCAAGGTGTATCTAGGGTGCTCACTTCTCTCTCCCTCCACCTAAGTTACTTCTAAAGTTCATTACTATCTCCTGAGTTATACACGAGAGATTTGTGAGTTTAAACTGAGTTCATCTTCGTTGGGTTTGTGTTTGTATGTCCTATCATTAATCCAAGGTCTGAGGCTAATTAACTTGTCATTACCATACTCGAAAGGAGTTACGCCTCCATCTATAATCTAAAGTACCCTCCTACATTTGGCGACTTCGCTGGGGAGGCATTCTTCTAAGCAAGGAGTATGGCGCAAGATAATGCTACTCGAAGACTCAACTTTGATGATATCCAGCACAATGAAGAACAGGCCGCGAGGGAGCTGTCGGCCCTAAGGGAGGGGGATCCTCGAATAGAGATACCTCCGGTTTCAATAGCGTCAGGAGTTCCCGGGGTGGTACAACCTTCCACGAGCGCGGTGTTGGGACCCGCCCAGATCTCGCTCCTCATGAGAAAGTTTTACGAGTTTTTGCAAACTTCAGTAGCTTCAACTATGCTGGGAGGTTTGGAGGCTAATGCTTTCGTAACACACGGAGTAGCCCCGATTGCCCCACCAGGTGCAGGTATTACTGGAACTACCCCAGCAACCATACCCTCCGGAGTATCAATGGCTCCAGCAATAACGATGGCTCCATCTTTAACAGGCGTTCTGCCTGTAATCCCATTGGTCGTTGCCCCATCGCCCATGGAAGAAATGAGAAAGGAGATGCAAAAGGAGATGCTGAAGATTATGCAGTCTTCCTCGCAACCTGTGGGTGAGGTAGCTTCGGTCTACGATGACTTTCGAACCCCTTACCCTCAGGAATACAACGATGAACCTTACCCAAAAGACTATATTCCCCCTATCTTTGAAAAATACACAGGAAAAGGTGGGAACCCGAAGGAGCACATTAAGCGTTTAGTTGAACACTTAGGAGCATATTGTAATGAGAAGAAGCTTATGTTGAGGGAGTTTTCCAAATCCCTAACCGACAAGGCATACACCTGGTACTCCCATTTGACTCCCAACAGCGTCTCTACGTGGGAGGAGATGCATGTATTGTTTGTCCAAAAACTCTTCTTGGCAGAAGATGAGTTCACCCTGACCCAACTCGATAGGGAGAAGAAAAGATCGGGAGAAGAGGTGGTGGCCTATATTCGAAGGTTCAGGGAAAGGTCCCTCGATGTAAGGGAAAAAGCCAAGGAAACCAAGTTGTTACAGATTTGTGCTGAGGGACTACTTCCTAAGTATATTTGCCACCTTATCAACAAGACGCGCGAGGGATCTTTTTCAGCATTCCTAAAATCCGCAAGAAACATCTCTTTGGTGGTACGACCCAACCCGGCGGTGGCTCCCATGATGTTCAGGCAGCTGATGCAACCCGCGGGGGGAAGGTCCCAACCCCCACGGATAGGATACGTCGAGAGGGAAGATGGGGGCAGGCGCCGAGGAAGGACAACAAGAGAAAGTTTGAAAGAGACAGGGAAGACCCGGCACCATTGCCTTGTACGATAGAAGAGGCTGTGAGCTGTTATAACGCAATGGTCCAAGGCGAAACGATTTATGAACCAAAAGGTGTGCCGGCAGAAGAACCCGATGCTACGACGAGGGCTGATCCCAAATACTGTCAGGTTCATCGAAAGATCCAGCATCCAATAGAGAGCTTCTTCACGCTGCAAAGAATCATCAACAAGTACATGAAGGCGGGGACATTGCAAATCCCCCCGCATAACATTAACAATAACTCACTCCCAGCACATGGGGCCAATTTGGTGATGGGTTGACAATGAAGCAGAAAGAGGAGGAGGGTCGACAATGAAGCATAAGGAGCTCGAAGAAGATCTGGAACATTGTACCACGGGAATGGCTGACGTCGTTTTAGCCTACGATGAAGCAAACGCTAAAGACGTGGAAGACGTATACAGCGTTGAAGGTGGGGAAACGAACCCAATCATAGAGTATAGTGCAGTTTCAAAGTCTCCAAAGTTCACTTGGTTCTTCTATCAAGTAGGGATACCGAAGGAGAGCAGAATGGAGATAACTCAGGCGATTTTGGACATTGCAAGAAGAAATGCAACCCCCTCTCTAAGGTGGAGGGGACCCATGGCTAGACTGGTGAAGAAGTTCCTGTCAGAAGTAACCTTCAGCGATGCAGATAGAGCTGTAAGGTTCTCCCATAATAGGCCTCTGTATGTAACCGCTAAAGTCAATGGGGTTAGCTTTGTAAGGACTCTTATGGATGGGGGTTCTTCCATAAATATTATGCCAATTAACTCCTTCCACGCGGCTAACATTCTGGAAGAAATGTTGGTTCCCATGCCCTTGGTAATCTCGGGTTATGAAAATCAATCTTCCAAATCCATCGGGTATGTGAATGTTGGGATTGTGATGGGGAATCTGAGTTCCCACATCAAGTTCCATGTAATAGAAAGTTCAACTTCCTATCATTTACTAATAGGGAGAGTGTGGATGCACAACCAAGGGTTAGTTCCTTCAACTTACCATCAATGCGCCAAGGCAAATATCAAGGGAACAAAAGTGACCATTAGGGCTACGAAGAGGCCTTTCGCTATCGAAGAAGCACACTTAGTGGATGCGGCATTTTATACAGAGATGGAGGAGGATGTGCGGGTCCTGGCAAGGAGAATGGAGGGAGCATGGGTTCCCTAAATTAGAGAGAGGATGGGGCCCTTGAATGAGAAAGATAAAGAGGGTGGAAGTAGCAAAGGGGTGAGGACCGAAGAAGCCCATCAGGTGATCCCTCGACCCCAAAAGATCCTGAAGCAACTCAAAGACATGATGAGGCCTAGAACAGACCCGATGGAGCATGAGGTTCAACGGCAAAGCATGTTGAGCCGCTTCTCGGGGGAAAGAATCGCTGAGGCTTCCAGATAGAAGAAGAGGAAGGCCGTGGCAACAGCTACCAGCAGGAAATGCAAGAAAATTGTCACTAAAGAGGGAAAAGTGGTGTACCGCTTATAACGGTGTGAACGGCGGCCGAAGAAACTAAGGTTGAGGTTGACCCGATGTATGAGTGTTTCTTGGTGGATCGATGAGAGCAGTGTATGGTGATAGACAACTCCAGCATACAGGAGTTCATAGAAGATGTCGCCGAAGAACCAGACTATATGGCAGATCAACCAAGGCCCCAGGCATAAGAGTTGGATCAGCTAAACTTAGCAAGAGAAGGGGAAGATCCAAGGCCTATCTTTATCTCGAAAGATCTCAGGGAGGAGAAACGAGAAGCCTTAGTTAAGCTGATTCGGGAATTCATAGACGTTTTCGCATAGAAGTAAACTGAAATGGAAGGGCTGGATGAAGAAGTGAGCTGCCACAAACTGAACGTGATGCCTTCAGCTATTCTGGTGAAGCAGGCAACAAGGACTTACAAACATGAACTAGACTTGAAGATTAAGGAGGAGGTCCAACGTTTGTTGACAGCAGGATTTATCAAGCCAATACAACATCCCCTTTGGCTATCCAGCATTATGCCAGTGGGGAAGAAAGACAAAAACCAAATAAGGATCTGCGTGAACTTCAGAGACTTGAATAGGTCTTGCCTCAAGGATGAGTTTCCCCTACCCCCATCGACAGTTTGATAGATTCCGCGGCTGGTCATGAGATGTATAGCTTCATGGATGGATACGTGGGGTACAACCAGATCAAGATGGACCCCACCGACACAGAGAAAATGGCGTTCAGAACTCCGTTGGGCAACTTCATGTACAAGGTGATGCCGTTTGGACTCAAGAATGCTGGAGCTACATACCAGAGGACAATGATGGCCATTTTTCATAACTTCTTCCACAAATTTGTAGAGTTCTACGTGGACGACTTGGTCATCAAATCGAAGAAGGAGGAGTCCCATCTGAATGATTTAAGAAAGGTGTTTATTCGATTCAGGAAGTACAAATTGAGGATGAACCCGTTAAAATGTGTGTTCAGAGTGACGAGCGAGAAGTTTTTAGGCTTCGTGGTTGATCGACAAGGGGTGCAGATGGACCAGGATAAGCAGCGGGGGATCTTGGAGATGCCATGTCCAAAAACGGCGAAGGAGCTGAAGAGTTTTCTCGGTAAAGTCTCCTACCTTAGGAGATTTGTGCCTGGATTGGCCGAAATAACACACCCATTGATACAACTATTGCGAAAGAACATGAAATTCAAGTGGGAGGAGGTTCACCAAGAATATCTTACAGGGCTGAAGAAACTGCTCGTTTCACCACGAATCATGGTTCCTCCCCAAGCAGGACTACCGTTGCAGCTATACCTTACATCAACCACGAATCATGGTTCCTCACCACGAATCATGGTTCCTCCCCACGAGTTATGGACGGGCAAGAACGACCGGTTTACTACCTCAGCATGATCATCCATGGGCCAGAAGTCAGATACAGTAGCTTAGAAAGGCATTGTTTGGCCTTAGTATTTACAGCGCAAAAACTTAGGCATTATATGTTGTCGTTTACAATTCATATTGTAACTAGATGTGACCCCATTAAGTATTTTCTTGCAAGAACCATATTGATCGACAGGGCAGCGAGATGGTTCCTTATCCTCTCTGAATATGACTTGAAGTGCGTGGTCCCTCGCACAATTAAAAGCCAGGCGTACTCTGATCTGTTGGCCATATTCCCTTCGAGAACCTTCGAGCCACCAAGGAAGACATTCCAGGAGATGATTTACACGCTAATTATCTGGATACAACTGAGGAGGAATGGACAATGCAGTTCGATGGATCTTTGGCGGAAAAGAAGGGAGGAGCGGGGGTTATTCTTTCAAAAGGAATGGAGGAGATTTGCCTTTCCTACAAACTAGATTTCCCTTGTTCCAATAACAAAGTAGAGTACGAGGCGTTGGTGATGGGGCTGTTGGAGGCTCTTTGAAGGGGAATTCGTTCACTCTGCATTAAGGGTGACTCAAACTTAGTGATTCAGCAAGTAAACGGAGAATATGCGTTGAAGCACATGAGTTTGGCGTCATACAGAATAATCATTCAGAGGCTTCTCAACCAGTTCCATCGGACCAGGATCAGAAGACATTCCAGAATGATGAACCGCCATCCAGACGCCTATGCCACTATCGCCCAGAAGATGGTCATGAGGAACTATAAGACTATCATTGTAATCCAACGAAGGACAGCTCCATCGGTGGTACAGTCAATACTACCGATGGAGGAGGACGCGGACTGGAGGGGAGAGATTAGGAAGCAGCTGGAGTCTGGCGAAGGAGCTATGGGCTTAAGAGAGTTGGACCAATACTTTACGAACCAGGGAAATCTTTACTACAGAAATACTGAGGGATGGTTGTTAAGATGTATCAGCCTAGAGGAAGTAGAGCGAAGGTTGAAGAAAATGCACGAGGAGCACTTCGAAACGACTGAGATACCTCTATATAGGAGAATCCAAAGAGAGGGGTATTTCTGGCCTAGAATGAAGCAAGATGCGGCGGAGCTGCAACGGAAGTACGATAAGTGTCAGCTATTTTTCGAAGCAGCTGAGTGCCATTTCATTAAAACTCAAACGGACTGGAGGCGGCCCTATATTGACTTCATTCAGGATGGAGTGGTCCCAACGAAGAAAATGGATACGATGGGCCTGAGGCGAAGGGCCCCAAGGTTCTACGTTCAGGAGGGGCAACTTTATCGAAGGGGGTACTTTAACAGGCCATTGCGTTGCATCACGAAGGAAGAAGCAACTGAGGTCCTCAAGCAAGCGCACGATCCAGCCCACATAGGAGGGCCAAGTTATATGATCAGCTGATGACGTTGGGGTATTATTGGCCAATAATGGAGAAAAACTCTGCTAAGTTCTTCCGAAAATACAAAGCTTGCCAACTTTATGGAAATATGATCCATGCCCCATCGGTAGACTTACACTCTCTATCAACACCCTATCCATTTCATACTTGGGCGGTCGACCTAGTGGGGGCAATACACCCCTCTTAGAGAGGCAAGATATGGATACTGGTGGCAACGGAGTGTTTTACAAAATGGGCTGAAGCAATACCACTCAAAAGAGCAACGGTTGGGGTAGTGAGCAACTTCATCAGAGAATACATCATTTGTCATTTTGGTATCCCAAAGGTTATTCTTTCAGATAACGGGACTCCTTTTGTCAATTCCGAAGTAACAATGCTCACGGACAAGTACTCCATTGTTCATCACACTTCAACGGTGGTATACCCAAAGGGAAATGGTCAGGCCGAGGCAACTAACAAAACCTTGGTTAAAATTTTGGCCAAGATGATGGAAGACTTTCCAGGGGAGTGGGATGACAAGATACCAGCTATTTTGTGGGCCTATCGAACAACCAAGCAAAAACCCACAGGATACACGTCGTTCTATCCTATTTATTGTGCTAAGGCAATCCTTCTAGTGGACCTTGAAGTTCCCTCTGCTCGATATGCCTTGCGAAGTAGCATGCTCCCTCACAATAGACATATACAGTTGGAAGCGTTGGATGAACACAGAGATAATTCGATGCAACACTTTCAAATATATACGAAATAACTCTCAAGGGCATACGATAACTTGGTGAGACGAAGGAAGTTCGTGGAGGGAGACCTCGTATTGAAAGCAGCAGTGAAGCACATCAGGGGGCTTCCTCTACCTAAGTTTGTAGCCAACTGGGAGGGACCTTTCGTTGTGATGGCAGCTCATGATTCAGGTTATTGTTTAATTTCGAAGTTAGAGGAAGATAGGCCATTCAAGATTAACAATAAATGGCTGAAGGCTTATCATGTGTAAACAATCAAGTGTGAACCACTGTTATAACTGGTTGTTGTTATGAATATACAAGTCTTAGTTACGATTTGAACTCAAGAATTACAGAAATGCAGAAATTTATAACGTACAAAAGCAGTCACAACACAGGGAAGAATTGGAAAATATACATTTTTCATTCATAAATAATGGAGTATTACAAAAAAAATGGGAGTTATTGCCCAAGAATTACATAACTAGAAGCAGATGGAGAATATGTATACAAGAAGCAATTAGCCTAAAAGAAACGATAAATCTGAGGAAGAGAAAAAATCCCCAGGAAGGCCTGAAGAAGCTGCTGTGAAAGACCGTTGGGCGTTAATAGAAACCTCCAGCCTTGTTTGCACTTGTGTACGTTCGATGAGGAGTATCTCACATTTCAGTTTGACCAGACACAAGGCTTCTTCGGCATCCTTTACCTCTTGATCCACTCCTTCCAAAAGGGGAGCTAATGCGACCAACTTATCTTCCTCAGCTCGCTAGTCCTCCTTATGATTTCGTAACACTTCCCTCTGGCCGATCAGTTGCTGGTCCTTCAAAGTCTTCAAATGGGTTATGAGCCAGTCAAAACGGAAACCATCACGCCCCAGTTCCCTCATAAAACCCAGAAATTGATTAAGGATGGATCTGGTAACGCTTGCAGTAGGAGTACTGGAAATTTCAGCCACAACGATCGCCATGCCTTGAAGTCTGTGACTCATCACGTGAATATTGGAACGTAGGCAATCCGATGTAAAGGTCTCAGGGTGACGATTCACCAGTTGTTCGATCACCAAGCGGTGGTTGGTAGGCCTTTGAGGAGACTGCCGAAGCACCATCAGGCAGAAAGCATGAGGAGCCAGGTCAGGAAGGGGAAGTTCGCACCTAGATTCACTCTCCGCTGCAGCACCAGTCGTGGAACCTTGATCATCATGACCAGAGTTTTCCGAAACAGCAGGTTCCTGAGGAGGTGAGCCTGTAGGCGAAAGAGCTGGGGGAGAATTTTCCCGAGCAACCTGAGAAGTGGTAGAAGGCATAATAAGTTTATGAAAAATCTTAACAAGTGTTTTCGTTATTAAGTCACCGTTATGAGGTGGAGTTTATGAAAAATCTTAACAAGAGTTTTCGTTGTTAAGTCACCGTTATAAGATGGAGTTTATGAAAAATCTTAACAAGCGTTTTCGTTGTTAAGTCACCGTTATAAGGTGGAGTTTATGAAAAATCTTAACAAGCGTTTTCGTTGTTAAGTCACCGTTATGAGGTGGAGTTTATGAAAAATCTTAACAAGCGTTTTCGTTGTTAAGTCACCGTTATAAGGTGGAGTTTATGAAAAATCTTAACAAGCGTTTTCATTGTTAAGTCACCGTTATGAGGTGGAGTTTATGAAAATCTTAACAATCATTTTCGTTGTTAAGTCACCGTTATAAGGTGGAGTTTATGAAAAATCTTAACAAGCATTTTCGTTGTTAAGTCACCATTATGAGGTAGAGTTTATGAAAATCTTAACAAGCGTTGTCGTTGTTAAGTCACCGTTATAAGGTGGAAGCTCATGAAAAATAACAAATATATATATATATATATATATATATATATTTATACCTCAGTCACTACAGGGATAAGAACGGGAGCCATTGTGGCAGCTACAGGGACAGGAACCATTGGGGACAGGATCATTGCCTCAGAAGTCATAACGGGGTCCCTGGTCGCAGAAGCCTCAACGCTCGGCAAGACGCCCCCACCAACATAAGGCACCAAGGCCAGAATAGGGGGCTCATCGAGAGAAGATGATGGGTTGCCAAACAAAGGCCCAACACAGAGGGGCACAGAAGCACCACTACGCTGAGAAGAAGCACCAACCCTGGCCTTGACTGCATGAGGACCACCAAGATAAGTAGGTGGTACAAGATCAGGAGAAAACTGTGACATGAGGGAAAGTGTTATAAAAGAGGAGTAAGTACAGGAAAAAAAATGACGAAGTATCTCTAAGTGTTACTTAGCTCGGTTATACCACTAAAAAGGGGAATGGCGGTCAGAGGTTTCATCAACATCGTTGGAAGAAGAAAGTTAGCTAACAACGAGGATGTTTCAACCTGGGGCACCCAAAACATCTCGAGGTTCAGCAAGATAAATAAATAAAAGGTGTTGGATCAAAAAGACACTATAAAAAAAATATACTGTAGAGGAAATGATACCTCGGGCTCACTTTCCTCAATAAGAACAATGGGAAGAGGAACCTCAGGTGGAGTAGGTAAATCAGAGGGGACTGAGAGTGTTGAATCGGTTTGCGTTACCTCTGGTGGCGAAGAGTCACTCACAGGCTTAACGGCATCACCTCCCACAACAACTTCCCTAGCACGATGGGAGCCTGAACGGCGAGAATAAGTGAGCCCCGTCATGGGGGAACGAGGAGGAGTCATATTAGTACGAGAAACACTGAAGCGTCCCCCCATAAAAGGGCTCACGGGAGGACTGGGGGGGTTTGGTCTTTCCATTTCAATCCCCTGTACCATAGTTGTCAAGAATAAATAAGCAAATGCAGCCTGCCTTAAGCAAAAAAGAGAATGAGTAAATCAAGCATACATACCTCGGATCCAGAAGGGGAACGAGAAGATATGACCACAGGTGAAGAAGGAGGAGTAGCAACAACAGAGGGGGCAGGAGTGAGATGCACCTCAGGAGTTCGATGCACCTCAGGAGTTCCTTTATTCTGAGACTTGGTACCTAGAGTCTTCTTCCTTGTCCCTGCTGCACCAGTACCAACATCTCGAGGAACCCTTGAACTCTTTCTCCTCCTTGTCAGTGGCTCCGTGGGATCAACCACCACCATGGGAAAAGAAACCTAATGAGGAACAACGACAGCGTGCCATTGATACTCAGCATTAATCTAATCTATCTCCGACTGGGCTTCCTTCCTTATGCGCTCAGCCATCTCGGCGGACATGGGGGGTGGAACAGAGGTTATGGGGAGGGATGCCACAGGAGTCTGGGGATTCTGGGACTTAGACTTTGGCTTTGATGTCCCACTCTTGGCCATTTTTTCCTTCTTGGCAGGTGGTTAAGAAGGCCCCTCACCGATAGTAGCTTCAGTAGAAGGGGCAGGCTTTTTTGGAGCTGCAGGGGTTTTGGGCTTGGGCGTAACGACTGGGATCATGGAACAAAGTGGGGGAAGCTCGGTGGGAGGCGCATTGGGGGTCGTACTGAGAGGTAATTCCACCCCAAGTACAGAGTTTCATTTTAGCCCCAACTCTAAGGTATAAATAGAAGAAACGGGAGGATACACTGGATCTCCCTCAATGAACTCAGCAATTTCATCCTATTGTTTCGACCAGTATTTTGTTATAAACAGAGGGGTCACATCCCCTTGTCTACTAATACTCTGAATGGTGGCTCGCCCAGCCATGGTAGAACTTATCCCCCACGCAGCGGTAGAAGAAAAAAGAGAACACGCTTCGCTAAAGGAGACCTTAGGGTTTGACAATTGAAACACTGGGCGTGGAGCCCCCTGGTCAGACCCAAACTGGCGGTTGCATCGGTTGGGGTTATAGTGCTCACTAGTGTATCCCCATTCAGTGTAGGAAGGCAGATATCCTGGGGAGAACATAAGGACCACGGCCAACGAGGGATCCTCAATATCCATGGTAGGGGCCTGTACCACTCTTGCTTCGTGTTGAAAAAATCCACAAGTGTGAAAGAAGATTTCCTCCTAATAAGCCCTCATGACAAAGTTCTCAAAATGGTCGATCACAGATATTAAATCCTTTTGGCTTTATTTCCTGTGATAAATAAAGGACCGTGGAGGCAGAATTATCTCCCCCGAAGGAGGGCAGTTGGTTTTGGCTGCTACGGCAGGGAAATGAAAGTAAAGGAAGCCGGTTAGAAGGACGCCGTTGGCAAAATTGGCCAAGTTATAACGTCCAAGTGATCATTCCATGTCGAACAAAGTCATGTCCAACCAGGTGTAGAGGGATCCCAAGGCAATTACATCCAGTGGAAGCTTTATTCCCCGGGCCAAACGAAGGGACATATTGATAAGGTCCCTTCGGGGCTGGTCGTTGGGTTTTCTCGTCAAAAGGAAATGGGAGAGAATCACAAGAATATAGGCAGGAAGTTCCAATGGGGTACCTTGACCAGGAGCATCTGTTGAAGAACTGCCTTCACTAGAACCCTTGAAGAAATAATTAATCAAGGAAGAGAAAGTAGCTTTGTTGGACGAACCAATGCATCTTCGGCATATACGATCCAACTCCAAACGATCGGCAGTCTCTTGAGAATCAAGAGCCTCATCGGTATAAGGCTCATGAACTGTTGCATCGAGGCCTAGGAGCTCGCACACGTCTTCCAAAGTTACGATGAACTCGCCCCACGCAGCAATGAACGTATGAATAGTAACGTTCCATCGAGAGACTAGGATAGGAAGAGCAGCATTGTTCTTCGAAAGAGTGAACTCACCAAACCATTTAGCCCGTTGCAGCCCAACTTAGTGAGAATATCAGCGTAAGAACTTTGCATATGGGAGTTCCAGGCAGCAAAGTGGGCAGGAGATCCCCCGGGCGCTTCGAAATCAATATGGGACCATGGGAAGTCCCCTCGCTCCAAGCGAAATCGCAGAGTCCCCTCTGGAGGAAGAAAGCCCCACTCAGAAGAATCTTCGTCTTTATCACCCAACAGTAAAGCATCAAACTTAGAAGACAAATGCACAGTCTTGCAGGCAACAGTAAAATCATCACCTTATCCAAAAATAGGAGAGCGACGATAAAACCTTAGCTGTTCCTGGCGGGCAACACTCAAGGCGGAGGCAGAAGTAGTGGTGGTAGACGGAGCACCGATAGTGGAAATAGCAGGGTTGCTGGAGGATGCCATGGCAAATGACGATAAGATAGCAGAAAAGCTTCAAGCAAGAGAAATGGAAGTTAACGAGAATGGAGAAACACGAGCACCAGTGGAGATAGAGATGATAATAGAAGAAAGAAGTTGGGAGGTACAAGATCAAAACAACAATGGAGTTCTCACAGTTTATTTTCTCTCTCTAAAGACAATGAAAGCTTGAAGACGATGAAAGCAAAGTAAGAGAAAAGAAAGGTTAAGTGTTGGATATGGACGTTTGAAATTTCGAGTTCGGCGTTTAGATTTCCCCACCCTCGCACGTGCGCGGCCGCTTATAATCATTTCACATGAACACGTGGAACTTCGGAAAGTACTTTGGCAGTTGAAAAGATAGTGCCACGTCATTAATGAATTGACGCATAGAGAATAGGAAGCGTTGCCTTCTCAAACAAGCTTCAGTTTTGGTGCTAGAAATTTTTGTCAGGCATATCCAATGAATTTCTAACGAAGAAGATCCCACATGTCCAAACGATTTTCGAACACAACGAAGCACCACGGGGGATAATTTCATTTACTACTAATCCAAACGAGTATTTGAGAAGTCTACTTGGTCTTTCGAAAGAACTTCAAATATTAAAGCTAGAACGGTAGAAGATCAGCACGAGGAAAAAGCGACGATGTCCCTTCGCCCCAGCCCCAATGAGAATGGCGCTTCGGCTTCGATAAGGTTCATCGAATTGAGAATTTTTCATGCAGGCATTTCCTGTTCTCACAAAAAATCCCTCCACGAGGGGGAAAATATAGAGGGGGCTTGAAGGTAATCTTGAGATTAGGGACAAACCCCTAATTAGCAACAGTTTTTGAGATAAAGCAACCGAGGCAGCTCAAGCGTGGCAACTCAGCGAGGCAGCCTGGCCCGGTAGCTCATATTGTAGCTTCTTGTATTAGTCCTATTATATTTTCACTATTGATGACTGTAAGCTATAAAGGTTGTAATGACGTAACGATAATAATGAATGAGTTTATGTGAGGTCGAATGGTACTTACGAGAGACCAGGCTTGGCAGGGCCTGGGAGAGATTTCATGCTCTATCAAATGGCCTCATCATGGGAACTTTGGAGGGACTTGGTTTAGAGGATTGAGAAGTAAGGCACCGTTGGGGCTTGTCCTGACCATCTTAGATACACCTGGTAAAACATCGAAGGACCCTGACCGTGGAACCCTAGGTGGAGCAGCTTGGAGTTCCATCGGGCGTTGAGTTATGAACCAAACAACCCTCTACTTAATGTCACATCTATTGTAGGTGATGTCACTAGCCAGCTAAACAATGTCAGACCTGCACTTGAGTAAACCACCGTGGTATTTGGGCCTGTCAGGCAGTTGGTGAGCCACCTCTGCGATAATAACCCCCTGACACAGTGGTTAGGCAAAAGACATGTCTTGGCATTTAATGTTTATGACGTGGGGATAATTAGTGCATCAGGCATTTAATGTTGTGACATAAAGTATGAGGGATGTCTTTCATAGTCTTTAACGACTGAGTTGCCTCGGGGGTGGTGTGGGGTGTTATTTAAGAACCCAACCACCTTTGGGGAGAGGATGATCTTTTTGAGAACCCGGGAGTTATTACTAGAGATACACATTAGAGAGAGAGAGTTATTGCAAACTAGAGGGTTTATACGCTCACCATTGTTATTTATTGCGATGCTTTTAATGCTTGACAGAGATTCTTGAGGGTGTATGGTGTGTTTCTAACTGCCTACCAAGGTGTATGTAGGGTTCTCACTTCTCTCTCCCTCCACCTAAGTTACTTCTAAAGTTCATTACTATCTCCTGAGTTATACACGAGAGATTTGTGACTTTAAACTGAGTTCATCTTCATTGGGTTTGTGTTTGTATGTCCTATCATTAATCCAAGGTCTGGGGCTAATTAACTTGTCATTACCATACTCGAAAGGGGTTACGCCTCCATCTATAATCTAAAGTACCCTCTTACACTTTCTTATTCGACAAGTATCCCAACTTTACCCCAAACGCTAGGTCTTGCCACAGTGGGGATGCTCGTGCTGCGAAATGGCACAAGAAGACTCCTAAGACTCCTCTAGGGTCTTTGATATACTACATCGATGAGTTTTCCTTCAGGCCTTACTGCAAGACTATTGGAGGTATTTTTTCTTGGCATTCCTTCTCAGCTACTGGGGGCACTTTCTACTGCCATGCTGATGTTGAGTTTATTCCTATCTGCCCCCATATTTATATAGTTGTTATGCTTATTCCTGCACTTTGCCTCCTCTCACTGACTTGGGTCAAGATGTGGAATTCTACCACTTTGAGAGAGTGAGGAGGCAATTTGGTTATGACTAGGGGGTTCATACCCCTATTTATCCTTTAAGAACCTCTCCATCCGAGCTATACCTTGAGGCTTTCGCCAATTTCACATTTGAGGGAGTGGTTAATAGGGCTGGTCATCTGGGAAATTTATTTATACCTTCTCGAGATTACCTTCCCTCCTTCATTTGCTCGTGGTTTACCCTTTGGCAGAAGAAGGTTATGTTGATCCAAAACTATGTGGGGGATGTCCCTCATGAGACTATTTATACAAAAATTCCCAACAATGATAGGTATTTGGGTAAGAGGACCCAAAGGACAGTGTGGCACCGGAGTACCATCCCTAAAACTCCTCTCGAGCCGCTCACTCCAATCTTGGTGACGCCTCTACTCGATGAGTCTATTTATTCAAAGCAACCTGAGCCTCAACCTGCTAGGCCCAAGTCGAGGGGCAAGTCAAAAGCTTATGTTTCTTCAAAGAGGAAGCATCCTAATGTGGATGTTTCTATCTTCATACCAGCCACCATTGCCCCTTCTACCGTTGTTACTTCCAATGCTACTATTGATGCCCCTACTCCCCCACTCGCTAGTAAGAACCATGGCGAGTAGGAAGAAAAATAAAACTATCACTGGGACCTCTGCTCCCTCTCCTGCACCAGATTAGGGGTATGACGGTGATGATCTTGGGGTAGAGGAGACGTATATGACCGTACAAGAGCAGGGCTATGAGTCCCTTGGGTAATCTGCTGATGAGCCTACTGTTACTTTAATTCCCATATATGAAGGTACTATGCCGCATCCCTTTTTACTTAGTGAAACTGACTTTCATGGTGTTTCACTTGCTGGTTCCCATTTGCTATCATTTGAAGTAGAACTAGTCGATTATAGAGTCACTCCCTCCTATGATGATGATGGTTCTTCTTTCAATGAGATGAGTGTCACTGATCCTTATGATGATCAACACCTAGATACTTCTTTTTTATTACCAGTTTCGAGGGAATCGTCTAGAGAGGGTGCCTTGATAGGTTCTCCATCTGCCCGCAATCCCACTATCGAACATCTACCATATAGGCAGACTACCCACTCTACTACTGTAAGTCTTCTCTCTTAACTTCTTCGGTACTATTTTATTATCTATTTTTATACACATAGTTGAGATATGAATTGTCTTTATCTTCACGGCATTTGCAGGGTGTCTCCATTACGGCGATTGATCTGTCGCCTTCTATTCCTACCCGAGGGCCCTTTCCTAGGGCCTAGAGTTCTATGATAGTCTCATTTTTGGGCCTATCTAGGGAGGTTTGTCATTTCCCTATGCTCGGACATTATTTTCTTTTCTTTTTTATTTTACTAATCATCTTCTGCCCTTGTCTCTTTTTTTGCAGTTATCTACTGTATTCCTGACGATAACGAGGACTTCTTCTTTATCCTCTTCTTCAGACCAGTTAAACATTAGCAGTCCTGAGTCTCTTACCTTTACTTGTTACATTTTGAGGCATATCTTTTGAAGTCTCCCATTATTATGCACATAGTTGACTGTTTCTCTTGGCCGCCTCTTGGTGGTGAGAGGTTCCTCTATAGGTCAATCTGAGGTACTTCCATCATGTCTTCTTTATGATCTTTCTTTACTCTGTCATATTTTCTACATCCATGGTTGTATAATCTTTGTCTATTTTTATTACAAGGACCTTCTTCCAGTATTCCTTCATTTACTAGGGTAATAGACCTGCTTACGGGAGGCATTGCCCATAGGTGGATCGTTTTCAGGGAGAATTCCCATCTCCCTAGTCTTCGTGCCCATGGACAATAGGCCTCACCTTCAGCCTATATCTTCCGGGCTATTTTTCACCATTGCATCTAGCGATCCTGTTACACAGGTTAGTTCCACCTATTAGGTATTGCTTATTATTATTAGGCTTAATCTCTTTCGTTGTTTATGTTTGGTTCTCTGACCATTTTTCCATAATTAGGACGTTGTATCCGCTACTAATATCCCACCTATCATCTTCCCTCCTTTTTCTTTAGAGGGGTTTCAGGTACGCCTGCATTGAATATTTTGTCTTTTTGATTCATTTTCCTGTGCTATTGGGATTCCATTTTCATACTCTATCTCTGTTTGTTTTATGTTAGTTGGTTGGCACTACCGCTTCTCCATCTACCTCTTCAGTTCCCCTTTTAGTAGTCCCTGCTACCTTCGGGGAAGCTCCTACAGCCATCGTATATGTGGGAGGCATTATTATAGTACCTCTCCTGATAACTATTCCGACTTGTCTTTACTTATCTTTTATTCCTCCTTTTTCATTACTACAAAAGACTAATAGATTTTCATATCTTTCTTCTCTTGCTGGGTTGTGCTAGTGAGACCTCCCCACCTGCAGTTCCTGTGATGAGCGTCTCAGAGATAGTTCCAGAGGTAGCACCTTTGATTTTCCCTTTATCTTTTATAGGAGAAGATGCTTCAGCCAGCCTGGCCGAACTCCCCTTGTCTGAGGGGTTTGTTCCCAGCTCCGCAGGACCAGCTTCAGTGGTATGTTAGATCTTTGCAACCCTTACCTGCTAGCTTAGTTATGCATATGTGTATTTTGTATTTTTTTTTCTAACATATCACTGGACGTGGTCCCTTTACTCGTGAGGCCTATATTTGTAATCTCGGGTGAGTAGTCCACCAGTTTATGTGCTTGAGGAGACTTTTGTCACCCCTCTGGATAGTACCACTCTTGCTCAGGCTGTTGTGGAGTCTCTAGCGGGTATCTCAATGGGGGGGCTCTCAGGTAAATACTTAATCTTCATGGATATTTTTAGCTTACGTTTTCTTTATAAATACTTGATGGCATTTACCTATTTCCCTATTTTCAGGTTAGTGCAACGATTATTCCTCTGATTGTGGAACGACCAGGGGAAAATACCGTGAGTCAGGTATTATACTGTCATACCTTACTCTTTTCTTTGTCCCCATTTTTCTTCTTGCTTTTAATGTGCAAGTTGGATCACCTTCACATTCAGGTTTCCTTGTTCTCAGGTTAGTGAAGCGGTCATCCCTAGTTCTGCGGGACCTACTATAAGTGTTATAATGCGCAGTCCCTAAGTATTAAACTATCATACCTGGGTTATTATTGTTTGTTAAAGCTAGGACATTTTTCTTTTTACTTAGCCAAAATAAAAATACTAACTATTGTTTATTTATATTAGGTTGGTGCTCAAGGTCATATGGTGCCCCCTCGCTTTGCTGACAGCATATTGACTCCCACAGACTTTGGGGTAAGCTTTCCACGATCTTTGCTTCAATTTCAGCATGGGAAACCCACCTCCTGCTACTTCTATTCTATGTGACTTTTTTTTGACTTATCTCATTTTGCTTTTCACATCGCAGGATCCGATTAATGAGCCTGCTGACACCACTAGTGAGGCCAATCAGAGTTCTGAGGCCACCGATAATACCGTCTCTGGCGAGGATTCTTATATCCCTATTTCAGAGATTCATTCTCATAACACAGGCTATTATGATATAAACGTAGATGCTCCTGGGTCATTCATGAGCGCGCTGTGGTGTTCAAAATTTCCTTCCCGATTCCGTGCACATGAGTGTGAGGTGTTGGAGATGCTTTTGGAGAACCATCCTAAGACTTTTACTTCTTAGAGCGTCCTCTACATCAATAGCCTAATGGTCTTCAACTTGAAGGCCCTAGCTATCCATCTTCATGACTTCTTATATACCCCTCCTACTGACATGGCTACTCAAAGGGTTGCATTATTTCTTTAAGCTCTTCATGATCTTCAACGCTTCTATACTTTCCAACTGGATTGGCTCAAAGCTCTAGTTCGTTATTTTCTTCGTACCACCTTTAGGAAGATGATGAGGCTCCATACCTGCTCAGATTCAGAGTTAGATTCAGTCCTTCCAGGCTAAGTTGGCCAAGCTAGAGGCCGGTGTTGATGAGGATGAGGCTCAGACGGATAGATTAGAGGAGCAGCTTGTTGAGGAGGTTAGTCCTTCTTACACGAACCTGCGCTCCTGACATGATTAATTTTTCATGTTGTCTAGTGGGTAGATATCCTTATTGTGTAGATTTTCTTTTGTACACTATTCATATGTAAAGAACTTTGTCATTATTAATGAAGAAGTATTTCATTGCTTTTTGTCATCTTTCTCATCTGCTTCTATGTGGACTTTGATACCTGTTTACTATGCCCTGCTCTAATTTTTTGTGTCCACTTCATCTGTTTAAACTGTCCCCCTTAACTGTGGGATACTTACATATTATAACTGTCACCTCTAACTGTGGAGTACTTGCATATTGTCTGAGCAAGCAACTTTTTTAGAACTATCCTCTCTAATTGCGGGGTACTTTTATTTTTATCTCAGCAAGTAACATTTTTAACATTGTCCCCTCTAACTATGGGGTACTTTCATATTATTTGAGCAAGTTATCATTTTTAGAACTGTCCCCGCTAACTCTGGGGTACTTGCATATTATCTGAGCAAGTTATCATTTTTTAGAACTGTCCTTTCTAACCGTGGGGTATTTTATCACGGTTATCATTTCTTAGGGAATAGCTGGGAGATAAAGGGTTAGCTCTTCTCCTTCCCTCAAACTTTATTTTAAGAAATTAGAGTAGGGGAATGTAAGTCCCCTTTTCTCTATATTTTCTATGGGCTGGTCAAGTAAGGCGTCTTCTTTGACAACAGAAGTTAAAACTAGTTCTCTAGGAAATTAAATAAAAATATTTTCTATATATTTTTTATTATGACTTGGAGGATGTCCTCCTACTGGCCTGGTGACAAGATTGAAATCATTTGTCTAACATTCCTGGAGAGACTTTGCTCAATATACTTTTCCATCAGGATGAATGTACCCCCCAAGTATAATGAGCAAAGTTCTCTTTATCTTGTACCCTCTTCTAGTCTAGCAGAGAGTATATAAATATATATATATATATATATATATATTCTAATGGATCTACCTTATGCCATGGGCAAATAAGAAAAATAAGAATCATTATGCAATACTAAAAAAATAGTTGCTATTTAAATATTTTCATTATATGTATCGTTTACAAAATTTTACCGTTCTATCATTTTTATAAAACAATAACTTTTTAGTGCTAGAGAAAGCTACTCAAATTATTTAATAGAAATGAATTTTTAACAATGCTAAGCATAATAACTCTTCAGCCACTTAAAGTTGATGGACTTAAGGTAATCACTCTCTGGTTCTGAAATCTGTCAATAACCCGACTTGCCTACCCCTCTCATGATAAAGGGGACTTCCCATTTAGGTTTGAAATTTGATGCCGACATGCTGCGAAAATGATGAGTGGATGCTTGCAGGACTAAGTCTCCCACTCGAAACTCCCTGGGCTTGACCAAATTTTCGTAGGCTCTGGACAATTGTTGGGTGTAGACTTTAAAGTTCTATTTCACCTTATCTCTATATTTGTCCAGCGCCTCTAGCTTTACATGTCATGGGTCAGGGATGATATCATTTCTTTGAGAAACTCTGGCTAAGGGTACTGCCAACTCCACTGGTAATACAACTTCAATCCCATATACTAATGAGAATGGGGTGAACCCGATTGGTTTTCTCTTTGAGGTATGATAAGCCCATAGCACCATGGGAATCTTCTCATCCTATTCCCCTGGCATGTCCTCCAATATCTTCTTTAAGATATTAATCAAGGTATCATTCATGGCTTATGCTTGACCATTACCCTTAGGTTAGGATATAGTTGAGATGTTGTGCATAATTTTATACTTGTCTGTGAGGGGGGTCATCTCTTTGCATATGAACTGCTTCCCATTATCTGTCAAAATTAATTTGGGTAAACCAAACCTACATATGTTATACTCCTTGATAAACTGGGTTACCACTTGGGCAGTTGCTCTCCTTAAAGAGATGGCTTCTGCCCATTTGGTGTACAATTCTGTTGCCATAATGCTGAAAGCTTTGCCATGAAAAACTGGGTTGGTTTTTCCAACTAGGTCAAATGACAATGTGTTGAAGGGGTAGGGACTGACTGAAGGGGTATGTACCATATTACCATATACTTTACAAGCTTTTCACTTCTTGACATAACCAATGGAGTCAACCTCCATGGTTGGCTAGTATATCCCAACATCACTAGCTGATCATACAGTTTGGCACCCCCCATGTGGGAGGGCTCGTGGGCTTCTTTCAGCACTCTTAACGTATCTTCCTTATCCAAGCACCTCTGCCTTCTCATTGTACACCTTCCTATAAAGCTCTCCTTCTACCAAGTAAAAATGGGCTATCCGCTTTCGCAAATAAATTCATCTGCTCTCTCTGTGGGTAACTCCCCGTCTTTCAGATATGTTATGTATGGCTGCCTCCAATCTTTTAAGTCTTCCATAAAGTTAGCTTTTGCTGGCTGGTCAAAATGGGTCTAGCACTTTAAACAACCTTGTTGTAGACGAGCAGCCTCTGCATTCATGGTGGGCCAATAGTAGCCCCCCACTGCAATCGATGGTAACGAGGAATATCAGTGTTCCCACAATGCTTTTCGTGCATCTCTGCCAACCTTTATTTAGCTTCTTGTTCTCCCACACATCTTGCTAAGAACCCTCCAGGGATCTTGAAGTAAGTGTTCCCTGCAGCAGGTGGTAGTTAGCTAGCTCTAACATCTTCATTGCCCCCCCTCGGGTTTCTAGCTGCTTCACAACTAGGTGCCTCCAATCTTTTGGCTCATAGCTTATGAACAAAGATTTTACCGTAGTAGGCACTATTCTTCGCTATAGTGTGATTATTTCTTCTGTCTCATCCATATCAAACTTGTATTCTATCGTAACTCGTGCGTCGGGGTTCCTATTCATTGTTCTTGCATATCTCTCCACATTTACTTCCAAGAACTGCCCCAGTAATCTCTGAATGATGTATTTATAGGGTGCTAGGTTGGAATTTTTGAGGGCGAATTCCCCATTAACCTATTTTACTACCAAGTTGGAGTCCCTTCATATGCAAAACACTATAACCCCTCTTTTGAGTTCCTCCAACATCCCCAAAAAGAGGGCCTCATATTCTGCCTCATTGTTTGAGCATTTAAAATCCAACTTAAAGGAGAGGGTGATATTCTACTTACTATTTTACAATATAATACCAGCACCTCCTATTCCTTGAGCACTGGAGCCACCGAATTCCATCGATCACTTTTCCATTTCTTCCACCATGCATGCTTGAAAGTTCTCCCCACGTAGTCTCTCACTGGGGTGTCAAAATTCCCACTTGAAAAATGGGCGAGTAGATCTACTACCGCTTGACTTTTAATGGCTTTGGGCACTATGCATTTTAAATCATATTCTGACAAAATCAAAAACCATATTATTGTGCATCTCACCAGCACCATCCGTGCTAGGAGGTACTTGATGGGGTCTCACTTAGTGACTATGTGAACTGTGAAAGCTAGTAAATAATGTCTCAACTTCTGAGTAATAAAGACGAGGGAAAGACAGTTCTTCTTTACGCTAGTGTATCTAGATTTTGTACCCGAGATCACTCTTGACAAGTAGTACACTGAATTTTCAACTCCTTCCTTTTATTAGGTCATCAGTGCTCCAATGGATCTTTCTGTTAAACTAATGTAGAGCAGTAGTGGTACCCTAGCTTCTACTGGAATCATTATGGATGGGGAGGATAAAATGTCTTTGATATTTTCAAATGCCTTCTTCTACTCATCTCCTCAAATCCACTTGTATTTGTCCTTTAGAAGGGGTGTGAATGGGTGAGTCACCTCCACTAGTGCAGGTATGAACCTTCTTAGGTAGGACACCTTCCCTAAGAAGCTCTTAAGATGCCTTTTACTCTTTGGAGGTGGAATCATCGTGATGGCTTTCATTTTCTCTACATCTACTTGCACCCCCTGCCTATTCACAACAAACCCCAAATATTTTCCCAAACTGACCCCGAAGGCACACTTCAAGGGGTTCATTCGCATCTTATACCTGCGACACCTCTCGAACACTCTTCGGAGGTCCTGTATGTGCTCGCTTTATTTATTGGATTTCACCTCTAGATCATCCACATAAAATTCTAGTATAATATGAAATAAATCATGAAAAAATTACAGCATGATCCTTTGGTATGTGGCCCCAGAATTCTTCAATCCGAATGGCATGACTGTGTAGTGGAAATTTCCCTGGGTCGTGCGGAAGGCAGTCTTCTCAGCATCCATCGGGTCCATCTTAATCTGATTGTAGCCAACTTACCCATCCATGAATCTATACATATCATGGACTATAATAGAGTCAACTAAGTTGTCTATGCTTGGAAGAGGAAACTCATCCTTGGGACATGCCCGATTCAGGTCATGAAATCCACACAAATTCAAATTTAGCTCTTGTCCTTCTTTTCCATCGGCACTATGATGGAAAGCCACAAAAGATGCTGAATAGGCTTGATAAACCCCACATTCAATACCTTTTTTACCTCTTCTTTTATCTTCAGATCAAGGTCAGCTTTGTACGTGCGTGTTGCTTGCTTGATTAGGAGAGCGTTGGGAAGAACATTCAATCTGTGAGAGCTCACCTCTAGGTATATCCCTGGAATTTCCATGTATTTCTAGGAAAACATGTCAGTGAACTCTTTGAGAAAGCCTATAAGCTCTTCCTTCTATTTTGGTCAGACTCTTAGAGATTAGAATGGGTCTTCTTTCACTCCCTTCCACCCCCAGGTTGATCTCCTCTAATTCTTGTAGTTGCTCCCTAGGTCCATTTTTGCATGCATTCTGGATCTTCTTATGATTCCTTAATATGCTCAATAACATGGTATTCATCCATAACAAAACATTCTGGCACCGGATCGGTGCTCTCATCCCAGAACATCGCGTGCATAGACCATTATAAACGTTGAATAACTCTCCCATCTGGTAGGACAACTTTTTTGCTAGTTAGAGGAGGTTTAACCACATCCTCCACCTTCTTATTTCTTTTTTATATGTGGGAGATCACCCTCCCCCCAAACGATCATGTACAAATTTCCTTGGTTGGGCACTTATTTAAACCACTTGCTTCTATTTTAGCCTTCTCTCAGAATTCTTTCTTTCCTTATACAGTTCTGTGTAAAATGTTGCATCCACGAGATGGGCCTCCTCATCGGAAAAAGGCTTTTGTGTGGCCTTGATTTTGATATCTGATCCTCCGATATTGGCCTTTGCACACTGATGGTAGGTTGAGGGCATTATGCCATGGGTATGCATCCATACCCTCCCAATAAGCAGTTGGTAGTTGGTATTAGCATTAATGATATAGAATTTGATGTGGGAAGTGAAATTCCCCAACTTATTTACTATATTCACATATTCAAGGGTTTACATGACGACGCTTTTGAATCCTAATATCACTAGTGGTACATGCACTATCTTCTCTTGATCAATCCCCGCCTCCTATAACGTACTGATTGGCATAATATTAATGGATGCTCCTCCATCCATTAATGTTATGGGAAATGAAACTCCATTGATCATAGCCGTGACATATAACGGGTGGTTGTGTAAGTAAGGCACCTGCCTGTCTGCCTCAGAAAATACCACTTTAGAAGTATACCTCTTGATCAGCCTGCCAATCGGCCCCTACCAATTCAATGAGGGATCTCCTCTCTGCTATACCGCCTCCAAGACTTTTCTCGTTATGACCACCCTGGTGTCATATTTTACTCCTATTTGGTCAAAAAAAACACTTGAACTTGGGGTTCCTCGCTATGTCTTCGCATTCAGAATCTAGGTCTACTTCATATTTCTGGGCATTGCAAATGTATTATGCCTCAGATGTCCCCCCCCCCCCCCCCCCCCATCTAGAGCAAGGATGACATCCACCTTGCGCTCTAGGAGGTTGATCAGCTCGAGTTCTTCATATCCCTCTTCTTCTTGGTCTGGGGTGAAGAACCATTTCTTACTATTTCTTTTTATCTCAGTTCTCTACTTGCTACTTAGTGATAGCCTTCCCAACTTTTCAGATATTGTCTCACCACTTTCCCACTCCATCGGATCTTAGGATACCTCTTCATCATGTGCTATTAACATATTGGTAGTGGCATAATGATGAGCTGGAAGTGGGTTTTCATTGATATCCACAGGAGTTATCTGTAAAGTACTACTGGTCACTTGTTTGCCAATGACCCTCCTCAAATAGTAACAGTCCTTGGTAGAGTGTTGCACCCGCTGGTGTAACTCGCAATACTTATGGTTGGCTTTGTCAGCTGCTATTGAGGTTTCCCCATTCAGGTGAGGGGGACCTGCTACCCCCTCTCGTACCAATGTACGATAATAATCCATAGCTTTCGTTATGCTGTAAGGTAGCGGTGGTGGGGCATCTTCTCTAAACTTTCTCTTATTACCCGAGTTGTTGCTCTTGGATCTAGAACCTCCCTTCTTGCCTTTAGGATTTACATCTAAGTAGTTGAGTGCTTGTCTCCTTGAGACTTGAAATCTTCCAGAAGTCAATGGAACTTGTTTCCTTCAACCCGAAGTCCTTGGCTTGATTATCATGGCTATATTGATCACATCCTTGGTGAACTCTCTAAAGGTTCCATCTCTATTTTCAGTAAACAGATGGAAATTGTATTCCTATAAGATCCCCTTGACATAGATTTAAAGCAATCTTGCCTCTGCTACCTCCTCATGCAAATCAAGTGCTCTCTCTTGAAAGTGCTTGATATACTGAATTAACTCCTCCACTGGCTTTTGCACCTCTTGTGCTAGGTGTCTCAATGTGAACTCATCTTCTGTCATAATGAACTTTTGGAGGATTATCTGTGCATTTCTTCCCATGAGGGAATGTTGTTGGGTGCTAGGTGGGAATACCACATGTAGGCCTTTCCTGTGAGGGTCTTGGAGAAATCCCTGAACCTCAAGTTATTATCATTTCAATGCACCCTTAGGTACTCAACAAATCTTTTCATGTGCTCTATTGGGTTTTCTCCTTTATCATTAAACTTAATGATTTTTTGTTGAATATACCCCTATGGGTATGGTTTCTCATTCACAACCTGAGGACAAGGATCTTGAAGCTCATCATACAGATGAGGTGTTTCTCTTTGAGTGGAGGAGAGTATCTTTCTCACCTCCCCCATAGTAATCACTTTGGAAAGGGATTCTTCCAAAATTATGCCCTTTGCTACGGGTCAGCTTGATGGTACCATAACCTGCTCTAACACCACTTTTCGTGATGAAATCGTTTCTACCGGAATTGCTGCTGGGGTGGTTGCCACTCAAGAGGGGGCGAACACTAGTGTTACATAGCCTTGACCCAAATTTGATAGCTCTATATTGTTTTGATTCAAAAAGTAAAAAAATATGCCCACAATACTGATACCTTTCATCGAAGTTGCTATCGGTGAGTTGGACTGCCCTCCCTGAGGAGTAGGTGTCTTTGCTTCGGTCACCACCACATCCTCCTAAGTGGTCTGGTCACTTTGGGTTCCATTCCCAGGTGGAATGTCTTGAAAAACTAGCTTCTTAGAAACGTTGAAATCTTTTTTGTCCATGTAAGTGAGAATACCTCCACAGGAGAGTGGCCAAATGTAAGAGGGTAGTTGTACTAGGATCTATGAATAACTGGAAAGGATGAGGCGTGACCCACTCCAATGGACTCTGCCTTTAAGGTCTTTCAATATCTTCTAGAGCAGCACCTGTTAAAAACTTCACCTTCTGGTAAAAATGTAACCAAAGTAAGAACTACCCCCTGCAAGTAGATGAACTTCAGAATAATAATAGTAACTTTTTTTCAAGAGAAACTCCTGAGAATGATGGTTGTCAGTGTGGAGTGAAGGAATAAGGCACTTATCACTAAAGATATCAAGGAGAGAACACTAGGTATTTGGGGTGATTTTGATAGAGTAACAGTATGACTTGAGTTACGAATATGACTTGACCTTGCCCAAGGGTCCTATTTATACGTGGGCACTAGGAATGAGTTGGCACTTTTTGGGCGCCAAAACTGAGGGGGTTGGTGAGGGACAATATTTGTAATGTAACTTTTGTCTCTATTTGTGTGCAGTCATTTGTCCCTGGTTCCCGGAAGAGTTAATATCTCCATTAGAGGGGATATTGAATTAGAGGAAAGGAATAGCAGACCGTGGAAAGCGACTCTCCTAAACGGGAAAAAGCAAGGGCTTACCTTAGAAGCTCTTTTTCAGTTTCATTGACTTCCTTTCTTTCTTGTCTTTCCCGTCCCGCCATTCCTGACTTGAGGAAGGAATGGGATAAGGGACTACCTTACTAAACAAACAGTACTCAACTAAACAAACAGTCAAGCTAGTCTAAGCAATTCTGCAGTCACTTCACTTTATCTTTTAAAACGGTAACTTGTTTACAAACTTTGTAAACATGAGGAGGGGATCAAGTGTCACCTCCTCTAAAATCTTTTATAAACTTGAGGATGAGCCCCAAGGACCACGTCCTCTAAAATCATTTACAAACTTGAGGAGAGGTCGAAAGGACAACCTCCTCTAAAATCATTTTATAAACTGTTCATTTCTTATGAGCAATCCCTTGGTTACTCACTTCAATTATGACTGGGTGTGAACTATGTAAGGACTGGGTGACCCCTAGGTTCTATCTACTATTGTTCTCTCAATCTTAAAGTGCTAGATGGTTGAGTTTTCTCAACAAACCTTGTTCTTCAGCCACCAAGACAAAACTCCCAAGAGATCCCAACTTGTATTTTTGAGCCATGATTTCTCAACCAAGATACCTATAAAAGAAATTGACATGTTAGTGCTTTAACATACCTATGAGTAACGAATCTTGGGGTAGAGGACACTCTAGGTGGACCTCCTGGTCCACTGGTTCTATTATGTAGGGAATTTGGATTTCTGGGGACGAGGAGCTCCTCTTTATGGTAATCCTCATTCATACTTTATTCATGTGACTTTTGAACATTTGGGGACGAGTAGCCACTTGTGATGGGCCTCCTCGTCCTAACTTCATTTATGTGTTTTCTGAGTAGATTGGGATGAGGAGTTATTTCTAATGAGCCTCCTCACCCAAATTCCAAGTTGAGTTCTAGGTATTTTGGGGCGAGGAGCCCTTCCTGGTGGGCGTCCTTGCCCAGGTTCCAACTTTGTTAGCTTTAGATCAATTGGGGCGAGGATCCCTTCCCGAGGGCCTCCTCACCCAAATTCTAACTTTGTGATATTTGGGACAAATTGAGGCGAGGAGCCCTTCCTAAGGCCCTCCTCGTCTACATTCAAATTATGTGAACTTTGGGACAAATTGGGGTGAGGATCCCTTTCTGGGACCTCCTCGCCCAAGTTCTAATTCTGTGAACTTTTAGGACAAATTGGGGTGATGAGCTTTTCGTGAGGCCCTCATCGCCCAAGTTCTAATTCTGTGAATTTGGCCAAAGTATTTTATTTAGGGATGCTTGTTGTGAGCCCCCCTCGCCAATTGGACCGCTCTCCCAAATTATTTGGGCTATTGAGTATGTACCCCTCTACACCAGTAAGCATGGGTATGACATTCTGACTGAAGGAAACCAGCTGCTCCTGCATCTTGACCTGACTAGCTGCTAATGAGCGCAGTGTTGCTGTGACGTTCGCCATCTCAGATTGTGGCGGACGTCAAACCAAAGCTCTTTCAATGGTGGTTCAAGCTCTGCCAAGTGTGAGGTTGATCCACCACTAAATAATTCAGTATGAAGTAGATACAAATGAAAGGAAAAAAATGACAATCTTGCATCCCACAAATGGTGCCAGATTGATGATACCGAAAAATGGTATCACCAAATCAATGTAAATAAGCAAGCTCAATCCAGTATAATAATGGAGTATAAACAGATATGTAAATGTAGAAGGATGTGAGGCAAAGAGGAGATACAACCGAATATAAGTGGTTCAGCCTATCTAGGCCTACTCCACTGTGTGTGTGTGAGTGAATTACACTAAGAAAGGGATCTAATGTCCTTTATATACAGATCACTCAAGATTTCGATCTCTATGCTGTAAATTCAATTGAGTTTTAGTAGAATTTCGAGCTAGAGGTCCTTTACAAAGATGTAGAAGACATTATATATAGTGCTTGGGGGTGTAATGTACCCCCCAATCATGTAATAAGCATGTGTGGAATGTTCCTAGCCAATGTGGATGAGCCATCTGTCACTGCCACATGTAGGTCATGATGATCATATATTGATATTGTTATAACAGTTTGGTCAACGTGGGATCTGAAGCCCACACGCGCTCTCCCATGCATTCCCCCATCCACATGCTTTGCCAACTATATATATGTCGACTATCCAGGTTAGGCTGAGGCCGAAGTGTCAAGCTGGATCCATTGAGGATATGGTTTGTTATGTCGTACTATCTTTGGTAGGCCCTCGTCTTCCTGAGATTACGAATGAGGCCGAGGATGCTAGATTCATGACACGTCACTAGCATCGTTGATTGTGTCCTCGATCGAGGATGAGGCGACAGGTGATCTGCAGTGGCCGAGGATGAGGCATTACATGTCTAGTCACAGGCCGAGTCATAACTCACTTTATTGAGCGCTTTAGTAATAGTCGTCCTTGGATGAGTTGGTCCATATTGTGGACGAGGCTATAATTGGTATGTCACTTACCATCCGATGCTCCACCTCGGCTTAAGACGTATGTTCGGATTAGTGAACGTCAACCTTCTTAGCCCGATTTGCCCTCCCCGATTCACGAGAGGACACCTGCCTATTTGATATCTCATTATCGATAAACTATTGCCAGTTTGCCAATGAGATTGGCTCCTTCTCGGGTAACGTGTCCTTACATTATAAGGTGGACTCCCAGTCCCCTCTAAAATACCATGCACACATGTTTTTCTTCCAAGTTTTCCATTGCTCCCTTAGTTGTTACAATGTGGAGTCGTGTGCTTCTAAGGGCAAGTGGAATTATTCCTATAAAAAAATACAAAAAAATTGAGTTAGTAGTATTTAAATTATAAAATAAAATGTAAATATTATTAAGTCAAGAATATGCCTATAATGACCTCCAAACGGTCATCTTAAGTTCATCGGTCACCCTCCTCCATTCAGTGTACCTGGGGCCAATACTTGTTTTTAGAAATTTCAAGGCCCTAGATTAGAAGGCCATCTTGTTCTCCACTACGCTCCTTAACTTGCCCCACTTTAGGGACCTAGTACTAGATGAGCTTTCCTCGCTGCCGCTTCCCTGATGAAGAAATATCCTGCAAAATTTGTTATTAGTAGAAACATATATATATATATATATATATATATATATATATATATATATATATATATATAAGAAGATGATTTAGAAATATAAATAACGAATTAGTTTGACATTGTTAGATAATATGCATAATAAATTAGTGACAGAATTTATCATAAACCATACTAATGCTAAACTGATTAAGTTGATTAAAATCCATGCTTCAAATAATGCTTAAACGGATTAAAATCCAAATTAACATATTCACAAACTAATTAACAAAGATTGATTCAAATCCCTAAAAGCTGATAAAATCCAAACGAATAAAGAATTAGACTATCATCCAATAAAGCATTAAACTGTGATAAAGCAACGATGACATTAGAAGAATACAAATTAACAACGACATCCTAAGAATACAAAACCATATCATAAACTAAACTAAGAATTGTTTCAAATATTTGGAATCCTTATAACAAATCTAATAACTATTTCAAATTTGGGTTATCATCCAAAATAGATTGATATTCAGTAGGAGAAGATAAGTCATTCACGCTACTAGTTAGATTCTTTGGCGCTTGGAAGACGATTGACCACAGCTCATTGTTGATATACTCTTAGTAAAACACTTGGTTGACCTTTTAAAAAGTACAAACAAATTTCCCATCACTCACATGATCAATGCAATTCATCTTAGATAAGTCAACCATGATCAAATTGGTACATGAATCAACTTCACAAGCATTTTTGTTCTCAAATCTTATCCGATCACAGTAAAACACGACCTCTTTGAAGCTTATATATCTAATTAAAATATATTTTGAATGACATCATAGGACGTTATTTCACCTTCAACGAGAATTTTATCTTTCGCACTCGTTCGAAAATAAGTAAGAGCCTTATATAAAATGCCCAAGTTCTATACATTTGTATCTTCCTCGTATACACTTGCACCGAATACATAATCGTTCAATCGATACTTTTTGTACTCATATGCCATTAAATTGGATGCAGTGGCTAGACGAGAAAGCCTTGATTTTGCATAACCCATCTGTTGATGTAAAAAATTAGATAGCTCTAATTATTCAATCACAGATAAATAAAATGAGACAAAGATTTTAAAGTGGTTCAGCCTTATAAGAATGGCCTACGTCCACTGTTATGTTATTGCTGAGTATTTTGGGAATTCTCGATTATATGTTTTCTCAAGAAATTCCGGTCCCTTTGAATGAGGGTGATACAAGGTATTTATAGCCCTTAGGTTGTACATGAAAGGGTTGCTACATTAAATGATATACATATGAAATGGTAATACATTTGATGCAGCGTGTGCGTCAAGATGATACACATTCAATGAATAATTGAACTGTTGATTATTTGGCAATTAATGTTACGGCCGAGATGCAGATCGGACCGCCTTAGTTGCTCGTTGCTCAGGAGTTCCTCGGAGCGCTAGAGTACCTCGAAGTGCTGAAGTTCCTCGGTGTATCCTCGTTGCTAGGGAGTTCATGAGTTGGTCGGGGAAATGAACTTCCTCGTTACTATTGTTCCAAGTAGATTGACATGTGTCTTCATATTATTCGTCCATATCAGCATATTAATTTTGGTATCAAAAGAAGCCCCCAATGTTTCATATTTCGAACTTTGAGGAGTATGGAACATTCTTTCTCGGTATATGGCGATATTAAATGACTTTCCTGGGTTTTAGGAGCCTTTTCTTCATATTTGAATTTCTTTCAAATTCACAGAGTCCGCCTTTTTCGAATTTTTATGAGTGCTTCGATCTTCGTGCATTTTTGTCCTTTTAGCCGCCTGTGGCGTATTAGTTTCTTTTGTGTAATCATTTCCTTCGCAGCTTCCCAAGTTAAAATATTTAAACTTCTTAGGTAACCATACCGTCTTCTACCTTTTACAATTTTCTGCATTCAAGCTTTTTGTTCTCTCTCTCCCTTGTGCGTTCATCTTTTCCTTCGCTAGTTATCAGCTCTTTCTTTTTCCTGTAAGATTCTCTTCTTTTCTTCTGTATTTCTTTTATTCACTATGGTTTATATTGTGGAGTCTGTTGAAAAATTTCGTTCCGATTTTTCCATTCCTTCCTGGGTAACTCTGGAGGTTCTTTCTGAGCCTTTAGATTATTTTCGATTGGCTGAGGGACATTGGTTCCCCAGTCTATTCATTGCTGAATGTGGATTTTCTTTTCCGCCAAACCCCTTATGCTTAGAGTTCTGTCAGTACTTTGACGTTGTTCCTGCAAAAATAGACCCCAATTCATGGAGAATAATTAATGGGGTGTATAAATTAAATCTAACTCATGGAACTCGTATAGGGATTCCTGAGATTATGTATTACTATAGATGGGCTATTTTAGATAATGTTTATTACTTAAAAACTAGGTTTCTAAATAGGGCTCTTGTAGTTAACCTCCCTGATGCAAATAGAGATTATTTTGAACATGGGGTGGTTATTAAAAATTGGCAATATGCCCCATTGGTTGGAGACGCAGTATACCAGGGACCTAAATGCCCCCCATATGGCAATGGGAAAGGTTTATTCTCATTTTCCTTTACTTATGAAATTATGCTTTTATCATATTTGATAAAATGTATGACTGATATTTCATTATGTATTTATTTGCAGTTGATAGTAAAAGAAAAACTCCAAAAGAATCAGAGGTTAATATTAAGCATCTGAAACTTATCTGGGGTTTGCATAAGAACGTTGCAGACGAGCACATCAGGTCTGCATCATATTTGCTGCAGTATAGGAGCTATACGACTTCTTATACTGCTCGTCCTGTGATTAGATCTGTTGAGCCAGCCTCAACTCCAGAGGATTCTTCTTCAGATTCTCACATCCCTTTAAGTCAAAGAATGGGCAAGAAAAGAGCTCCCCCTGCTCTATTTGATGACACTACTTCTGTTGCTGAAGCCAAGAAAAGCAAAATTGATGTCCCAGAGGGGACTAAGAAGGTGGATGTTGCGCCTTCCAAAGCTATCGAGAAGCCCCCAGTGGCTCCGAGCAAGAAGGTTACTCCTGTGGAGATGACTGCTATCTCTCGGACCAAGAGCTCTTCCTTGGTTGAAATTGCTGAAGTTCCTTTGAGGAGATTGAGGAAATCGTCCTCAGTCAATTTGGCTGAAACTGCCAATCTGACTGAAACCATACCAGCTAGTGCTGTTGGTGTTCCAACCATCATTCCTTCGAGCTCTGCCATGAGCTCGGTAAAAACTTGGATCATACCCGAGGTCCAAGGAATTGATGAAAAGATTTCTAGGGATATGCTGACATCCCTAGCTACCCGTCACCTTGCTTCAGTAAATTTCTCACACTCTGAATTTCCTTTCTTTCTTTGAATACTTGTATTTTTGTACTGACCTATCACTTTTTCCTTTGTTTAGCTGGTGAATTGTTTTAACAACATCGTGAAGAAAGATGAAGCAATTAAAGCTTCCAGTTCCTCGTCGGGGGTAGAGGATGCTCTGCTGGGTTTGACCCAGTCCTTGAAGGATTCTCGTCAGCAGTATAGTGAGGACAAAGCTGTCTGGGAGAAAAAGTTGTCTATAGTTGAAGCTGAGAAGGTGAAGTTGGCTGAGATCTCCAAGAGTTTGGAGAATAAGGTGAAAAGTTTATAGATTGAGCATCAAAAATATGACGACAAGCTCAAGAACTTTGGAGAGCTTGAAGATAAGCTGAAAAAGGCAGAGGAAGAGTTGTCCGTCCTGCGAGATGTAAAGCGCCAAAAAGAAGAATTGGATGTGAAGTTAAAGACTGCCGAGGATCTTCTATCCGAGAAGCTCTCCTCGGAGAAACTGAAAAGAAAGCTCGCAGTTAAAAAATCCTTCAGCACTGGCTGGGATAAAGGATGGGACAAAGGGATTGCTGCGATGACATCCCAAGTACAATACGGGAAGTTTAAATACTTCCGAGATGGCTGGGTAGCTGCCCTGCAGGAATTAAAGATCAAAGACGACTCTGAGCTATTTCAGCTACACCTCCCTGGTCCTCCCCCACCAATTGTAGAAGAAGAAGAAGATGAGCCTATCTCTGATGAATCTTCCATAGCCATAGGTGATCAAGTCCCTGCCTCTCTACCTTCTGCCAACGAGGACATTTCTTCCATTCTTCCTCCTCCTGAGAAAATTTCAACTCCTGCTGATCAAGTTGCTGTTACCACCAGCAACCAAGCTCCTCGTCCCAGCCTCCCGAGAAAGTCTTAGGAGACAAGGAAAAGGTGTGAAGTTGTTCGGTATCATTTCTATCTTTCATTATTTGTAATCAAACAATGTAATCTTTTTGTGATCTAATAAAATACATCTTTGTTCATCTCTGTTGTTGATGATTTGTTTTTGTTGACTGTTGTCTTCTTTTCATTATTAGTTTGTGGCTAGAATGGAGCTGATATCTGCACATGATACAAAGCTGATGCAGCAATGCCATGAATATTATAAAGTTGGTCATACAAATTTGAGTGTATCAGAAATTGCTGACATCCTTGGCCATGATGCCTCAGAACAAGCAATTGAGGCTTATCGGTATTTGAAGGATTTACTTGACCGAGCTGTGGCCAACAACGTGGCCTACTATGACTTGATTGAGGAGCTTCATTATTCCTTAGAAGATCTTCAGAATCAACACAATGAATCAACTGCTTTGTTGCACAAGGAATATGAGAATAGGTATCAACAACTTTCCTCTGAGACAGGTCACAAAAAAATCATCGCTGGGTATGATGTTAGGGAGAGAACCCTAAAAGGTGAAGTTGAGGCCTACAGACAGATCGTCGAGCTGCTAGAACATGAGAACAACAATTTTGCAGAAGAAGTTGGCACAATATGAGTCTGCAGCTTCATCCTCTACTGCCTTGGTACCGATCACTGATGAAGGATTCTCATTCTTAGAGGTTGAAAATTCCAAATTAAGGCAAGAATTGGATACTCTGAGAAGGTCTGGTATCTCTACTACTGCTCGGGGACGAGGAATAGGGTCTCGTGGGCGAGGAAGATCTGTTCAAAATGTTGTCGAGGAGCAAACTTCTCCACCTGCTCGGAGTCGATCAAGAGTTCTCAGCCGTAATGTTGAAGAATCTCGTACTCTGTCAACATTGGAAACCCAAGCGTACCAACTGAACACCAAAGATCGGGCTTTGTCTGAAATGTCCAAGAAAAACCTATCTTTGGAAGATCAACTTACTGCGATGAAGTCTGCTTTGAATGATAAAGATGTTTTTGCCAGGAGCCTTCACGAGCAACTAGAGAGAATAACTTTCCAATTCCACAAATAACCTCGGGAGTTTTGGATGGCAGGATACAATGAAGCCCTTTGTCACTTGGATGCTCATCTTGAAAATGCCCATAACGAAGGTTATAAACAAGGATGGTTGAACGCCCTGGGTGTGTTAAAGGTGGAGCAGGGCCATTTTTTATGGGATTATCATGCTCCTGGGCTACTAGACTTGCCTGTACCGCCTTATAAACTAGACATGGAATGGATCCCAGCTCGTGCCATTCCTCGTAGCTTAATTTCAAAATACCTTGGTGACTATAGTCTTCATTCTCAGATTGAATTATCTCATCCCGATCATCTCCTGGATACACCTTCTGTGATGAACGTCAGAATGCTCAGAGATGTTAATTTCATTAATTCTCCTCTTTGCCTGGAGGATCCTCCTGCTGGTGAGGAGCCTGTTTCAAAAGCTAAAGGAAAGAGACCAATAGAATAGGTTTTTTAATGTAACAGTTAGCACATATACGTAGCTTGTAATTTATTTTGATTTTAATGAAAGACTTTCATTTTCTGTTTGCAAATCTGTATTGCTATTGTTTTATGTTTATCAAACATTTTTACATTTGTGCATATGTATCTGTTAAAAAGATAACAATATGGTGTTGTTCGTCAACCAACTTAGTAATCAAAATTACAAGTATCAATGTTGCTCAATCACTTAATAATAAAGTAATGAGTATAAAATGTTTAAAATGTTTCCAACCAACCAAGGTTGTTAAATTGTGCTTGTCGACTAACTACAGTTGATGGGTTTTTATCTCCAATCAGCCATACTTGGTAAATTTTTTTCATAAAATGTGTCCGACCAACCAAGGTTGATAATTTATCCTCGTCGACCAATTACAGTTTTGATCACCGACCAACTACACTTGGTTCAGTTTGGAATTCTTGTATTTTCTGGAATGATTTTACTTTCCGACCAACATAAATTGGCATATTTTGTTTCTTAACCAGCCAAAATTCGCATTTTTAAGAATGTTGTTCTTGCCCTCTTACCAACCGGAGTAGGTCATGAGTTTGAATTATCGGGTTCTTTCGAACTATCTTGTCCACAAGATCTTTTACTAATCGAAGTTGATCACGCAAGTGTACGCCTCCTAACCAAAGGAGTATAATTTGTTCTCGCTATTTTACCAACCGAAGTTGATCACGCTCGAACTATCAGGTTCTTTCGAACTATCTTGTCCACAAGCTCTTTTACCAACCGAAGTTGATCACGCAAGTGTACGCCTCCTAACCAAAGGAGTATATCAAGTTCCTTCGAACTATCTTGTCCACAAGCTCTTTTACCAACCGAAGTTGATCACGCAAGTGTACGCCTCCTAACCAAAGGAGTATATCAGGATCTTTCGAACTATCTTGTCCACAAGCTCTTTTACCAACCGAAGTTGATCACGCAAGTGTACGCCTCCTAACCAAAGGAGTATATCAGTTGTTCTCGCCCTTTTACCAACCGGAGTTGGTCGTGGGTCTGAACTATCGTCTTCTTCTTGCTGTCGAGCAGCGTAGTGTACAACACTAGTATTCCCCGAAAAATTTTCAAACAAAGGAGAGAAAAAATGGTGAAAACATCATCGTTTTATTCATATTGATGGAACCTTTGTACATTTTACATCATTGATAATACTTGCGAAGGTGTTCAGCATTCTTGAATTCTTCTCCTTCTAGAGTTGTTATTTGGTAAGTTCCTGGTCGAACAACTTCTGTAACTCGGTAAGGTCCATGCCAGTTTGCCTCCAATTTATTGTGCTTCTGAATGACCTTCTTTAGCACATAATCTCCTTCCTTTAAATCGCATTTCCTCACCCTTTTGTTGTAGAAAAGAGCTGTTCGTTGTTGATAAGCAGCATTCCTAATGGCTGCCTCTTCTCTGACCTCCTCGAGCATATCCAAATCCAGTCTTCTCATCAAGTCACTGACAGGAGAATTGAAATTCAGTACTCTATGCGTTGGAAGACCCAACTCGGCAGGTATTACAGCCTCACTTCCAAATGCCAGCATATATGGTGATTCTCCAGTCGCTGCTCGGGGAGTTGTTCGGTAAGCCCACAATACTGATTGTATCTCATTAATCCAGTTAGCTTTAGCTTCACTTAGCCTTTTATTCAAACCATTTAGAAGTGTTATGTTCGTCACTTCAGTCTGTCCATTGCTTTGAGGATGGCCTGGTGCTGAATGAACCTTCAAAATGTTCGACTGATGACAATAGGCAGCAAATTCCTCGTTATCAAATTGGGTTCCATGGTCTGTGATGAAGGCATGAGGGAGACCATATCGACAGATGATGTTCTTCCAAACGAACTGGTATACCTTCTCGTATGTCATATCAATAAGCGGCTCAGCTTCTACCCACTTAGTAAAATAGTCCACTGCAACGACGAGGTACTTAAATCTTCCTCGGGTGGTCGGCAGTGGTCCAACCAAATCAATTCCCCATATGGAAAATGGCCAAGGAGAAGTTATTGGTGTCAACAATGCTTGTGGAGTTCGTCGGATGGAGGAAAAACGTTGGCACTTGTCACATTTCTTAGCATAGGCTATACAATCAGCCCTCATCTTCGGCCAATAGTATCCTTAAGTCATTACCCTTTGTAAAAGTGTTCGACCTGCTACATGAGCTCCACAAGACCCTTAATGGATTTCTTCAATCAATTCTTTCACCTCGGAGGGATGTACACATCTCTGCAAACCTGGCATAATTCCTCGTCTATATAAAATACCATTAGTTAATACATACCGAGCAGCTTTATACTTCAATTTCTTGGCAGCGAGCTTATCCTCTAGCAATTCTCCCTCTTCAATATATACCCTGATGGGATCCATCCAAGATGGTCCTAAATCAAGGGTAATAACATTCATCGTCAGGTTTTCATATATGCTCCAACTTTCCCGTACTTCAATTGGTATTGTTCTTCGCAGCTCGGTACGAGTAGCTGATGCTAGTCGGGCCAGTGCGTCTGCTTGTGCATTTTTTATTCTGGGTATTCTGATCAACTGAATGGCATCAAATTCTTCCAAAAATTCCATCACCTTTGCATGATACTTGACCATTATTTCTCCTTTAACCGCATACGTTCCCATCATTTGATTCACAATCAATTGAGGATCACTGAATACCATCACTTGTTGCGCTTCCATAATCTTTGATAAATTAAGACCTGCTATCATGGCTTCATACTCAGCCTCATTATTGGAGGTTTTGAATTGGAATCGCAAAGCATATTCCATATCAATCTCGTCTGGGGTGTTCAAAACAATTCCTGCCTCGCAACCTGCTGTGCAAGATGAGCCATCTACATATAATCTCCATATGGGCAACCTGTCTTCAAATTTCTTATCTGACAGAGTTCCTCAGTGAAATATTTGTTGCTTCTTTTCATCCTCCCCTGACGCTTTTCGCTCCTCGTTGACCATCTCTTCTCGCTCTTTTACCAACCGGAGTTGGTCTGGATTTACGTCTGTTGATCCTGTAACATCCAAAGGTTGGTTAGCAAGCAATTTTTGTTCCTCGGGGGTATTAGGATATGTAAACTCTGCTATAAAATCTGCTACAGCTTTCCCTTTCAATGATGATCTGGGCTCATACATAATATCATATTCACCGAGCTCTATTGCCCAGTACATCAATCTCCCTGACTTTTTTGGCTTATGAAAGGCTTGCCTCAGTGGCATGTCGGTATAAATGACGATGGTATGGGCCTGGAAATATGGCCTAATTCTTCTACTTGCTTCAATTAATGCCAATGCCAATTTCTCCAGCTTTGGGTATCTGATTTCCGCACCTCGGAAAGCCTTACTTGTGTAATAGATTGGTTTCTGGACTCCATTCTCCAATCTGATCAATGCTGAACTGACTGCATTCTCTGATACTGCCAGATACAAGTACAACTTCTCTCCTGTTATTGGCCTGGACAACAATGGAGGTGCTCCCAAATACTTTTTCAAGTCTTGAAAGGCCTTCTCACATTCATCAGTCCACTCAAAAGTTTTTTGAAGTGTTTTGAAGAATGGGAGACATTTATCAGTTGCTCGGGACACAAATCTGTTGAGCGCTGCAACTCGTCCTGTAAGACTCTGCACTTCTTTCTTTGTTGTTGGAGATCGCAACCCTAAAAGAGCTTTGATCTTATCTGGATTTGCTTCAATGCCTCGCTGGTTGACAATGTACCCGAGAAACATTCCTTCTCGTACTCCAAATGTGCACTTCGCCGGGTTGAGCTTCATCTGGTATTTATCCAGTTGATCAAATGTCTGAGCTAAATCAACTATATGATCTGCAGCTTTCTTGCTTTTTGTCAGCATATCATCGACATAGACTTCCATGTTGCAACTGATTTGTTCGGTGAAAACCTTGTTCATCAGCCGCTGGTATGTCACTCCTGCATTTTTCAAACCAAAAGGCATAACATTATAGCAATAAGTTCCCCTAGGGGTAATAAAAGAAGTACTTTCCCTGTCTTCAGGTTTCATTTTGATCTGGTTGTAGCCAGAGTAAGCATCCATGAAGCTGAGCAGCTCATGTCTCGAGGTAGCATCCACTAGTTGATCAATTCTGGGCAATGGAAAATGATCCTTTGGGCATGCCTTGTTAAGATCGGTGAAATCAACACACATTCTCCATTTATTGTTTTTCTTTTTTACCATCACCACGTTTGCCAACCAGTCTGGATACTTTACGTCTTCAATGAATTGGGATTTTTGGAGCTTCTCGACCTCCTCTTGTATAGCCTGATTCTTCTCGGGGCTAAATACCCTTCTTCTCTGCTTTACAGGCTTGACCTCCTTATTCACATTGAGCTCATGACATAAGAAGTTTGGATCTATTCCTGGTATGTCTTCATGACTCCACGCAAAAGTTTTCTTCCTGTTTCTCAAGAAAGTTATCAACTCCTGTTTTATTGAAGCATCCAACGTTGAACCTATCTGGGTTACTCTTTCAGGGTGCTCGTCGTCCAGAATAATATTTTCTGTAGATTCCACCACCTTTCCTTTTACAAGTTGGGATTCATCTCGAGGATCCAGTGTTTCAATTTCTGTACCTTCATCCACCTGGTAGGTAGTAGTCTTTTTTCTTGAATCTTCAAGTTCCTCTTGCTCGGCAGACGAATAATAGCATTCCCGAGCTACTTTCTGATCACCTTTCACAACTCCTACTCCAAAATTTGTTGGGAATTTTAAGCACTGATGCACTGTAGATGGAACTTCTTCGAACTTCTTCAAACCAACTCTTCCCATGATGATGTTGTAGGATGAGTGCACATTCTTATCCATCACAAAGAAGCGTATTCTCTCTGTTCGACAAGCAGGCCAAGTTCCAATGAATATGTCCAACTTGATCGTCCCAAGTGGAAAAACTTTTTCGCCAGCAAAACCCAAGAGGGGTCTGTGATACGGTTCCAATTGAGATAATTTCAGATTCAAACTGTCAAAGCATGAATAGTACATGATGTCTGCCGAACTTCCATTGTCTACCAACACCCTTGAAATCACTACGTCCTTCATCCTCATTTTGATCACCAGAGGATCGTCGTGAGGATAAAGAACACCTTCTAGGTCATTTTTTGAAAAGCCAATGACCAGCTTCTCTTTGTTTACCTTCCTCGGACGATCGTCCTCGGCCAGATTTATTCGCTGAATATATGAACAAGCTTGAGCCTCTCCGAGGTAAGCTTTTCTTTCTGCAGTATGGTCTCCTCCTCCTGCATCTCCTCCTGTAATGACATTACAATCAAATGACCCAAAACGTATAGAAAATACCTCTCGTTCTGGCTGTCTTGGTTTCTTGGGAAGGTCGGGGTCATCATCTGGATCATCTTCATGGTTTCTCTTATTTTTCTCCTCTGCTCGACGAGGAGATCTAGACCTCTCTCTAGCTCGGTCATTATTTTTTCTTTCACCTCCTCGATCAACATATTTTGATAGCTTTCCTCTTCGGATGAGTGTTTCAATCTCATTCTGAAGAGCTATGCAATTTTTGGTCATGTGACCATGATCTTTATGAAACTCGCAATATTTATCCTTACTCCTCGAATCAGGGTCTGACCTCAGTTTCTTTGGCCATTTTACCTCCTCATTGTTCTTGATTTCTTCCAAGACATGATGAATACCCATTTTCAAAGGAGTATAATTGTCATATTTCTTCAAGACTTCCCATGATGATTTATTATTTCTGGAGCGTTTATCACCGCCATTACCCTTATGCTCTTTATTCTTAGACTTGTCGACTTCCACCTTGGTGTCTTTATCTATAATCTTCTTTGCAGCCATAGCTTCCTCGGCATTCATGATTTTGGCCGCTTTTGCCATCAGTTCTGACATAGTTTTAGGTGGATCTTTCGCCAAAGTATAATACAACTTATTAGGCAACAACCCACTCATCAAAGCGGTGATTGCTGTCTTCTCTTCGTAATCTATGACCTCCAGTTTCTCATTATTGAAATGAGTTATGTAATCTCTAGTAATCTCACCAGATTTTTGTCTAACACTTAACAAGTGTGCTACTCGTTTTACTGGCTTTGCTCCAAAACAGAAATTGCCAATAAACAACTCAGCCAACTGAAAGAAAGTTGAAATCTTACCCCTAGGAAGATTGTTGTACCATATCTGGGCAGCTCCAGTAAGAGTTCCTGAGAACGCTCTGCATCTCATCTCGTCGAGGACGACATAGATGTCGGCAGCAGCTTGATATTGCTCTATGTGAAGAACAGGATTTGTCTTTCCATCATATTTGGGGGTCACTACAGGTGCTTTGAACTTTGACGGTGTAGGAAAATTCACAATGGCCTGTACAAAAGGTGTTCCTCGAACAAAAGTTCGTTGTAGGGGGTTCTTTGCTTTGGCCATTTCTCCCAATTTATCCTCCAACCGTTGGAGAGATCCTTTCCACGCTTCATTTCCTTCCTCGGGCCTATTGGTTCGAGCAATTGATCGTTCTGAGGTAGCTTCTTGAGATCTATCTTGACGAGCAGTCGGTCGTGACTGTGCTGATCCTTCTCTTAGATCTGATGGTTGTCGAAAACTCCTCGACATGGTCTTAGGTGGACTCCTATTCCTCTTACGGCCTAATCGACTGAAAGGAGACACCCTACTCAGTCTTTCTAAAGCACTGGGTCTTTCTGGAGAGAGGGTGATATGTTGATTAGTATCTGTAGCCCTTATTGACGAAGTTCGCCCAGGTTGATAAGAGAAATCATCAGACTCCTCATTACGACGTGACCCAGTACGCCTGGATCGTGAAGAAAGTAAATAAGTTTGCCTCTGACCACTTTGTTGTCCTAAACGTGCAGGTGCACCACCATGAAGGGTTTGTATGAGTTGCCTCATTGTTTCTTTCATGGAGGTTTGTCCTTGAGCCAAATTCGTCATAATCCCGGCTAGATCTGGAGGTGCAGAGGGATTCTGAGGATTTCCAGTATTTCCAGCGTTTCGATTGCTAGATTCTGGATTATCCGCCATTGATGATGGACGATTTTTGGTGAAAAACGATAGTAACAATCGTTCCCACAGACGGCGCCAATCTGTTGATGTAAAAAATTAGATAGCTCTAATTATTCAATCACAGATAAATAAAATGAGACAAAGATTTTAAAGTGGTTCAGGCTTATAAGAATGGCCTACGTCCACTGTTATGTTATTGCTGAGTATTTTGGGAATTCTCGATTATATGTTTTCTCAAGAAATTCCGGTCCCTTTGAATGAGGGTGATACAAGGTATTTATATCCCTTAGGTTGTACATGAAAGGGTTGCTACATTAAATGATATACATATGAAATGGTAATACATTTAATGAAGCGTGTGCGTGAAGATGATAAACATTCAATGAATAATTGAACTGTTGATTATTTGGCAATTAATGTTACGGCCGAGATGTAGATCGGACCGCCTTAGTTGCTCGTTGCTCAGGAGTTCCTCGGAGCGCTAGAGTATCTCGGAGTTCTGAAGTTCCTCGGTGTATCCTCGTTGCTCGGGAGTTCATGAGTTGGTCGGGGAAATGAACTTCCTCGTTACTATTGTGCCAAGTAGATTGACACGTGTCTTCATATTATTCGTCCATATCAGCATATTAATTTTGGTATCAACCCCATCTTTAAGAGCTAAGATTATAAATAAATTAATTAGTTTAGTTTTGAAGCTTTCTTGCAATTTGTCATTTAGTAAGAGACATTCTCATAATAATTACCTTATGTGGCAACCATAGCCTAAATTCGTTATCTGGTTATGCCATCATTCTTCGTCTTTTATTGTTCCCATACGCATCATATTTCCTACATTGACCGTGACGAACATATTATGAAGTTGATCAAGTATAAAAGTTAAAATAATGTAAAAAGACAACATAAACTTATTTGTTTCATTCTTAGATATCTTCATGAGTTTCGAAAAGATAATGAGCTACTTGTTCACACTGTAGACTTGTTAATTTCACTTGTGTGCCCATTACATGATCACCCTCATCGACGAACTCATCACTATTATCTACAATGCTTGGGTCAAGCATATGTTCCCAAGCGAAGATTCATGACACCATGGTGATGAATTTTGTTAAAATTGATTATTTAATATATCGTGTATTCTTGACATAATCTTTGAAAACTTTCATCAACCTTTTAAACGGGTACATCCATCGATATCTAATTGGGCTGCAAAGAGGTACCTCGTCGCATAATTGTACCAACAAGTGAATACTTATGTAAGAAAATGATGAGGGAAAATACCTATCTAACACACAAATAGTTAGTTATAGTTACTTTTGCGGCCATAATGTGATTTTGATTGACTATTTTTTCACATAAAAGTGTGAAGGAGATTTTAATTTGCATAATGGCCCTCCAAAAATTCTTATGCTTAGAGAAACAGTGCTTAAACTATAAAGGAACCAATTGCATGATCACCTGTCAATCGTGAGAATTGCACTTATCTGAATCGTGGGTGCCATAATCAACAATCATTTGCAAGTTGGATGAAATATTAGGGGGAACTTTTAAATTATATATTGTGTAAAAAATCACCTTTCTTTCCTCACTCGTTAAAGTAAATGGACCAGGGCGAATTATTTTCCTTCCTCTACTATCTTCTTTCAACCATAGCTTTGGCTTAAGTTTCAATGATTTAAGGTCGTGTAATGCATTTTCTCTATCATTCGAATGACTCCCACCAAGACATGTGCCCACAAGATGTTTGGTGATGTTCTTTTCTGCATGCATTGCATCTAATACATGATACACCGGTTTACCCTTCTAATAAGGCAAGTCAAATAAAATTGACCTCCTAGACCATGCCTTTCTTATCTCAGGTTTATTCTCAATTGGGGTCTTCTTATGCTTGAAATTATTCAATTTAGGATTCTTGGCTAGCATGATAGGTCCATAATTAGAAGATTTATCGTCAATTTCTGAACCTGAAACTTTTCTCATATGTAGCCTATTTTCAACACCGCCTGGTAAAAAATTGGAACCTCTCTCAAATTTAAAACTATGATCGGTGGTAAAAACCTCATATATGAATGGTATATAATTTTTTCACTAGCCTTGAGATGTTGAGATTCAGTCTCCTCCCCACAAATAGGACACCCCAAATAACCATAAACTACATAATCGAATAATGTCATATAAGCTGAGAAATCATGAATTGCACAAATCAGCATAGCTTTTAGCATAAACTCTTCTTTTTTACAAGAGTCAAGAGCTTTCACACTCTCTACCCACAAACTCATTTAATTCGTTTACCAAATGATCCAAACAGACATCTATGTCTTCACTTGGTGCGTTTGGACCAAGTATTAACAAAGACAATATCAAAAATTTAGGTCTCATACACTCTAAAGGACGGACGTTGAGTGGTGCTAGGATCACGAGCCATACACTCTGATTAGTGCTTAGATTTCCAAATAGATTTAAACCATCTATTGATATTGCCAAACGAATGTTACGGTGTTCCAAATAAAAATCAAGATAAGCATAATTTAGCCTCTTCCGAACTGTAGAATCAATATGATGACGCATGAGATTATCCCCTACTTCTGCCTTAGCATGCCAAGTCATGGCCTCCGCTATCCATGGTACTATGAAAATTACTTCAATCTAGGACTAATGGGAAAAAATTTCAATACTTTTTTAGGTACTTTGGAGAGTGTGCCTTCCTTGCTAGTAAATTTCACATATCTAGGTTCCCCGCATACCGGGATATCGATCGAGATTTTCATACTCCTTTTGGTAAATTATGCAGTCATACCTACTAGCATGAATTGATTTATAATTTATTCTTAAACCTTTCAAATTTTTATTCATATTAGGATAGCTATTTGGAAGCTTATTCTTCTTGGATAGCAAGCCATTCACCCAATCCGAATTTTTATCCCGCTATTGCCAGACAAACCATATTAGGTCTTCAAACTATGCAAACCAACTATGGAAAGCAAAGTTGTTGGATTTTTACAATAACCAGGGTACAACGGTTGGGACGCTTTATGTTTCAAACTTTGATAGTCATTGTCAAGGTTTATCCCAATACCTTAATGAGCACTTGAACCTTATACATTTCCAGTGATCTCATTTTCTTCCACTTCATGAACTGCATAAGCATCATTAACCAAATCCTCTAACATATTATGATCTATGTTATCCTCCTTGCCTTATACATCTATCCTACTTGATGATTATAATGAAATTTTCTCGGGGAAAAGGGGAACATGCATTTCCCCTTAAAAAACTTACGATCAATAACTATCTTGCATGTCCCATCTAAGAAGATGTAGTTCAACTGTTTTCCACTCAAACACCTTACCATTCCTACAATGTGCACACGGGCACGAGAACTCTTCACCATTAAGATATCTCTTTGCGAATTTTATAAACTCATTATCACCTCTATAATACTCATATCTTAGACTATTTGTCTCACCCATTCGCTCTTTATAAAGAGGATATCCCATTACAGCTACCATGAACAATCACCTATTATGGGTAAGAAATATATATTCATGGACTAATATCAATAAAAGTATGAAAAATTCAAGAACCCTAGGTTAAATACTACAATACCTAGTGCATTTGAATAAAAAATGAATTTAAGTAGTGCGTTTCAACATGTTTGGTTTTAATATTTCAAATTTTGAATTAAGTAGTGCGTTTGAATAAAAAAATAAACTACTGGATGAGATTTGAATCCGCATAAACAACATATCAACATACCAACTAAACGATTTGAATTTGCCCTAAAAATCCTAAAAAACTCTTGAAGAATTTTCGTTCTACTTATCACACAAACTAGTGCATGAGATTGTGCTAAAGTCTCATCCAAGAGTTTGCCATGTTGGGGTCACTAGATTGTGCTATTTATTAAACTATTATGGAAGATAATTTTTCTATTGATTTAGAGATCAGTTATTGGTAGCTATGATATCAATCACAGTCAAATATATTCAAAACCTTGTACATATATACACATTCTAATCCCTTTAAATGGAATGCATTCCTCGAGTCCAATTAGGCATACAGGTTTTGTCACCCTAATATAATCCCTTCAAGTCATTAAATTTGTCTGAACTATTTTCATCATTCATAACCAAATAAGCATAAATAAACAACATACATTTAGGTTCACTAACATAATAATTAAAAAACACTTTTCATCACGGGGTTCAGCATTAAGCATTCACATGATAAAAAAAAAAGTACCCCTAAAAAGGTCAACGTATTCAATTTTATAAGTCTACATCCAATTCGAGCACTACATAACTCAAATTCCAACAAAACCAATCCATTTATTCAATAAAACCTTTAAATCATTTTTTAAAACACTATGATACTAACCCTATTTTTCATCCACGTTTAATTTCCACACAGAAAAACATGCAAACAAATAGCAAAACAATAAATAATCATCAAATAAATCTTCAGATGCATAATTAAACCTTAATAACCCTTAATAAATGCTAAAAGACACATCCACGCCTACTAACTAATAGACATTCCAAAATAGATATTTCTTATTTGGAAAAAAATGAAGCACTTAATAAATAAACAATAACAATTCCAATATAAACGTGTCCCATGTGCATTATCAGAGTCACTAATCTATTCCTTCATTATTTTCTTCAACCTCCACACAAATGAACTATTTTCCAAATTTTTTTCAACTACGTAATAAAAATTTAATTAGATTGCATTTGTCTTTACATTGTTCAGATTCTTTATAGCCCTTGGACCTCTAAAAATTCTAAGAAACAGATAATATATGTGAGCTCTAAATTGGCCTAAATTACACAAAAATGCATATGTATTGAGAGAATGATATGATCTCTAGATTGTCCTAAATTACACATAAATTACACACAAATGCATTTGTATTTAGAAATAAAATTACACACAAATGCTATAAAACAAATAACAAATAAATACATACTTTTTGAAAGGGAAATATCGGTGGTTGAGTGAGGCATAGAGGATAGAGAGCGCGGTGGTTGATAAAGTGCTGATGGTGGTGTGAGTCTGATAGGAGAGAGAACGTTAGTGGAACTATGTGAGGCAGCTAGGAGAGAGGTGGTGGTGAGGTAGAGAGGCAGTCATGTCAGTGGGTGAGTGATCTTAAGAGAGAGGGAGGTGGTGGTGGTGGTGGGAGAGAGAGGTAGAGAGAAGATTGTGTGTGTGTGTTGTGTGTGTGTGTGTGTGTGAGAGAGAGAGAGAGAGAGAGGGGGGGAGAGATTATTTTTGTGAGACAGAGGCTGATAAAGAACTAGGCTTGTTATTTAATCTAGTTTTGTTGTCACGGTCTTTGATCCTGACACAATCGTTAACGCGACCACAAATGTGTATCTAGTGTTCGTGCTGATATAGGCTCATGTGCAAGCCTGTCGCGTTAGTAATAAACCCTGTAAGTCGGGATCGTCTCCACGGGGAAAAAGGATGAATGAAGTCGTAACGACATTGGAAAGATTGAGAACCCTAACTCGACTCTAAAAAGAATGAAAAGGTGATTATGGGAGATGAACTAACTACAAGAAGAAACAATAAGAAAATTACCTATACAATTTAGAAATAAATTAAAAGCTTTTTGTCCTACTTAAGAAAATTAAAAACTGTAATGAAAACTATAAGTGAGAAAATTGAGTCAGGATACACTCCTCCATCCCTAGTTCATTTATCAATGTTAAAACCTAATTCGGAATAGAAATATCTGAGTAAACCCTGTCTTTAGTACTCCCAAGCATTACATATATGAGGAATCGTAGCCCGCACCATACATAATCAAGAGACGAGTAAAGCAGTATCGTCGTAGCTACACACGCATTGCACTCTTAAGCATCCCGATTACCTAGGTCAAACGAGATCAAAAGTCCTACAACGGTCATGATCACCATACAACATGATTAAATCAGTTATTTAATTCAAAATCAAATTTTACACATTCATCAAGAACATCGGGTTGGATTCATGCATCCCAACCAGTAGAAAATTAGCCGGACATAGTAAAACAAGAAGAAAGTGTGATTTTAATAAAAGAAGACATCTTAACTAGTAACTTAGAATTAAGAAGAATGAAATTATTAAATAATAAATTAACTAAAGCAATTATGAAAGAAAGAATGGAATGAATGTACTTGAATTGCAGAAGCTTTAATCAAATCCTTACAGCAAACTATTTAAATGAAAACTAGGGTTTTTATTGTTCTACTCCTAATCCACTAAACTAATGATAAAACTTAAAAGAAAAAAATGAACACTTTTAATGGACAAAGACTAAAGTATATATACATCACGAAAAAATCAGAGTTGGAGCTGAATCAATCTCTAAAATCGGAATAAAAGAAACAAGATTATCCAAACCGGATCGTTCCGATTTCTATACCCGGATCAGTCTGGTTCTCAATCTGGACTGGTCCTATTATTTTAGAAAATGGATCGGTCCGCAGTTGCACTTTAGGCTGTAGGTTTTGAGTATTCGGACCGGTCCTGTTATTTCAGAAAATGGATCAGTCCGATCTTGGTCTTTAAATTCTCTTCAATATCTCGCATCTTTAGAACCCCGTAACTTCTTCCTTGGAAATCGAAATTGGATGCCGTTTCTTTCTATGCGCTCGTGGAATTGAGATCTTTAACTTTAATGTTGGGTGTTCTTTCAGATTTTGGATGGAAATTACGTTTTTGCCCTTTTGACTTTTCTTCTTTGACTTATTCTTTTTCTTTGACTTTCTCATTTCTTTCCTTACCAATAAATACCTGTAAATGACCTCTAAAAAGCACAAAACTAGAAATACTATGTAGAAGGGTCAGTAGCATGGAAACGAGATAATTCAAGAGAAATTACATTATTCGGGATGCTAAAAGATACTAAATTAGGGAGTAATTTTGGAAGAATTACTACCTAGTCAAACACCCCTAACTTAGCATTTTGCGTGTCCCGAGCAATGTAAGAGGATTCAACTAACACTCACTCGTGATTATCAAATTATTAGGATAGAATACCACTTTCGTGGTCAAGCATTTGCATTTAGCGTATGTAATAAGCCTTTAAAGCCCTACATTACCCTAGTAGGATGAGTTGTGTCTCGTGAGGGTTTGCAGTGAATATACCCACAAAATTCGACTCAAAGAAAACTCAAAATAAACAAAAATTGTATAATTCAAATTTTTCCAAAAAATAATCATCATCAATTCAATTCAGGAGTCACAAATCATAGTGCGCCTATGAGAAGCCGGAAATTTAACCTTGGATTTCAACCGATTGATCATCACGTTAATTATCCGAAAATTCGTTTTGATTCAAATTCGCACGGGATACCTTCCCAAACGAATCACTCGGATTGTGGCTATTCTCTCGGTGTGCGTGATATAAAGAGTAATCATATTGGAACACAAATGCATGCACACATTTAGAAAGATGGGATATTTGATGTGAAAAGATCTCTTCATTGGATTACAGTTATAAGGAAATGGGAAACATTGTCTATACTTTACGCTTTTAATCCCTTTTATCATCTTTTGTTCTATACTCTCCACGCGGTAACCAATTTTGCAATTCGGACTCAGTTAGGACTTTGTCGGGTTATAAGGTGTATTGGGTATTATGAAATGGTTGGATATTTGGGATTGGAATTTTTTTTTGAAAGTGTCCGTTAATGTTTTTTCGGGCTTTTGCTCATTTTCTCTCATCTTTTTCTAATTTTTTCTTCATATTTTTCTTTTCTTGCTATTTTTCATGAGCATTTTCTATTTTTCTATCCTCTTTTTATTTGCACTAATTGGACTAAAATTCTGGAGTTTCGCTTCTCTGAATTTCGGCCCATTTAGGTTTTTTCGGGTAGTCAAACGAAAAGGAAAAAATTTATTTGGCTCAAATTGGTTAGCAAAGGGATAATTTTTTATGACTTTTTATGGCCAATATTTTTGTGTGACAAATGATGGCCTACTTCAGTGTCCAAATCACTAATTACTTTACCATATGCATCTCAAGATTAAATTAGTTTAGAGATATGTTAGCGCATATTTCGAGACAGCATCTCACTCATTTCCATAACCGATCAAACAAAGGCATAGAGATCATCAACGACTTATTAAAATGCTGAAAAGAACTTTGAGTTAATCAAAAACTCGGATTGATTTTAAAAACTCGCAATAAATGATAGGCTCAAAATCTCACCGAGTTTATTAATCTCCACACTTATTCGTAGAGTCGTTACTTTTTCGCTCAATTTCCATCTTTGGTCAATTTCGACTTGGTGTAATTGAGTTTTACAATTTGAGACTTTAAATCGAATTTTAATGAGATATTTGAAAAATTTTAACTCCAATTTTTATTTATTTTGAAAATACACACACACACACACACACACACACACACACATATATATATATATGATTTTTTTTTAAGATTTCCTAATTTTTTATTGCATATTTGGACTTTGTGATTAAAAAAATGCATGCGTACCCCCCTAACTTAGTCATTGGCATCGTCCTGAGGCAAAAGAGGTGAAAGAATCAAACTAACTTACAGAGAGACGAAAAGTAAGAAGAAAAGTGCAAATAATGCAAAAAAACATAAGAGAAAGCAAGCACACAACACAAGAGATAAAGGGTCCAAATTCCATTAATAAGATAAAACATACAAACTGTGGAAAAAGGAATACAATGATATCTTAAATAACCACAAACTAGAAAAGGGACTGATTTGAGGGGCAGGGGGCATTTGGGTCATAGGGGTCATAAAAGTAGGACGGGGGAGGGGCATTGAAGGACATTTCAAGCATTTGAGCTTGAAGCCTAAGCATCATGCTCGTGTCGCGCCTATAAGCGTGTTGCTCCTCCACGTGATTAACATCATAGAGCGCAATGAACTCCGAGATTTGTGTTTCAAGTGCTGAAATGCACGCATCCAAATTTCCTCCCGGAAGCTCACAATCCGAGTCCTCTTCCTCCACATATTCGGTCTCGTCACCCTAGGCCATAATCACGTCATCCTCGAACTCTTCCTCCTCCTCGAATTCTTCATTGGACTTTTCTTCTCCACTTTTAACACTCACTTGGGCAGCCCACCTCGCTTGGACAATTTCCCGCAGCGTCACACTCTTGTTTCAAGTGGATCTCCCAAAAGGATTGGGAAGAACAATGAACTCGGTAGGTGGCGCGATACTAGCATCAGATAAAATGAAAGATGAGTCGGCATACGGGAGCGGCGCAACACCTTTGGCGTTAAGGCAGCAAAGAAAATGTCAGAATAAATGACCCTAGCCAAATGGATGGTGGAATTCGAGTCATAGAGATGATAGACAAAAGTGTCTTATCGCGGGTGCATAACCGAGTCATTGAAGACTTGGAGAATGTTGGCACATACTATTTGGAATGTGATGCGGGCCTTGTTGTCCATTTGGCCGATGGGACAAGTTTCCCGGTGCTAATTTTGTCCCGAGCAAATGCAGTTGATGCACACATTTTTAGAAAGCGAGCGAACGCTATTTGGGTATTGACATAGAGAGGGATACGGAATGTCCTTCTCCCCGAGTTTTCGCATAAGGTGGTCAAGTGAGGAAGGCACCCGATTATCGTTGAAATATGCCTCGGATTGATAGTTCTCGGTTTTCACAAGGTATCCGTAAAAGGAACGGACTTTATTAGCCCAAATGGCCTCGACTAGTTCGTTGAAAAAGCGAAACCACCCTTTAGCGATAAAGAGGTTGGTGACACTTTCAGGCAACTCGTTCCACAGAATTTTTCGTTCGATTTGGAGTTTACGAGATGTGGAGAAGAACCGACAGCACCATAATCTCTCTTCCTCGGAGCGGAATGGACGAGACCTAGTGTCAACGAGGGCAGTGGAGTTGTATTTTTCTGGTAGGGGAGCGTTGGCCATAACGGGGGAGTGGTGGAAAATGTAAAAATGGATTAGAGAGGGGAAGTGTGTAGGTGATACAGGTTGTGTGGGAAAAAAGGGTGGTATGCATGTGTATTTATAGGTGTGAGTGAGGGGAGGGGGTGGATTTGGAGGGAAAGGGTTTTGGGGGGGAAATGGGATGTTTTTGGGAGGGAAAAATGGTTTGGGAAAGGGTGTTGGACGAAATGGAGGGAGTGAAATGGATTGGGGGAAGAACCTAGGGAGATGTAGATTTGCAGGTACCGGATCGGTTTGGGTGTCTAGGACCGGATCGATCTGGTCCCTTTTTTATTTCGATTTAATGCTTTTCGGACCGATCCAGGTGCCCAGGCCCGGATCGGTCCGATCCCTATTTCTTTTGACAGCCTCCCCTATTTTCAATAAGGTTGCTTCCTCTTTCAAATTAACGGATTTTCTCACTCAATTTTCGATACGGTTGTGCTCAGAACTTCCCAGAAACTCCAATTCTAATGTGGATGCTCTATCAAAATGTGTTCTATGTGCCTACCCTCACCTCTCCACTACTCAATTCTATGGACTATAATGACCCTAACTATATTACAACTAAAATACGCAAGATTCACCCAGTACGCATTGGGGGTGTGATGACCTCTCAGTTTCATCTCACTCTGCCCCATAAAAGGGGTCCAACAACCAAATGGTGTTGACTTCATCTACGCACGCCTCTAGATAGGTCTTTAGGCATTGTCCATTTACTTTCAACGTGATTCTCCCTTTTGGATCATCCAACTCTACAGCCCCGTGGGGAAATACGGTTCTAAGAACGAATGGGCTCGCCCAACGGGATCGTAATTTACTCGGAAATAGATGAAGCCGAGAGTTATAGAGGAGTACCTTTTGTCCAGGTTGAAACTCTTTTCATCGAATAATCTTATCATGCGCGAGTTTCATCATTTCTTTTGAAATCTTGGCATTCACATACGCATTATTACGTATTTCTTCTAACTCATTTTGTTGAAGCTTGCGAGCTTCATCGACTTTATCCATATCATAATTTACCCTCGTAATGGCCCAGTATGCTTTGTGCTCCATCTCAGCGGGAAGATGGAAAGGTTTTCCATACACAAAATAGAAGGGGGGCATTTCAAGTGGGTTCTTGTATGCAGTACGGTAGGCCCATAGCGAATTATTCAGTCGAAGTGACCAATCTTGCCGGTTAGGATCGACGGTCTTCTCAAGTATATTTTTTATCTTACGATTTTCCAACTCGGCCTGCCCATTCATTTGTGGGTGATATGTCATTCCAACTTTATGAACGACATCATACTTTCTTATGAGCTTCTCGAATGGATTGTTGCAAAAGTGCGTGCCATTATCGCTGATTATCTCTGTAGGAGCACCGAAGCCAGAAAGTATGTGTTACTACAGGAACTTTATCACCACTTTGTTTTCATTATCCTTAGTAACTATAGCTTCCACCCATTTAGAAACATAGTCTACCGCGACTAGGATGTATAGGTAGCTAAAAGACGGGGGAAAAGGGACCATGAAGTCAATACCCCAGCAGTCAAAGATCTCAATAATGAGTATCAAAGATAATGACATCATGTCTCGTCGGGTAATCGCCCCCAATCGTTAACACCTGTCGCAATATTCGAAACATTATGGTCGAGTATAAGCCGCATTGGAGAATCTTAGCGGTTGTTTTTTCATAGAAAAGTGGCCTCCATATGCTTCCGAATGACATAATTGGATGACCTTCGTAATTTCATCATCCGGTACGCATCGTCGGATGATTTAGTCGAGGAAATATTTAAAAAGGAGTGGATCATCATAGAAAAACATGCATGACCAAGTAGTGAACCTCTTCTTATCTTACGGTGTCCAATTGGGAGGGACGGCTCCCGTGACAAGATAGTTCACTATTTTCGCAAACTAGGGCAAAAAAGAGGAGGCATAGAGTTTCTCATTTGGGAAGTACTCATCTATGGATGTAGGATCACTAGGTACGATGGACGAAAGCCGTGATAAATGATCGGCAACGTCATTTTCTACTCCTTTTTGTCTTTAATGGAGAGATTAAACTCTTATAGGAGTAGGATCCACCTTATGAGGTGCGATTTTGCGTCTTTCTTTGCAAGGAGATATTTTAAAGCCACGCGGTCGATGAAATAGGTGATGGGGGAATAGATATGATAGGACCAAAACTTGTCTATAGCAAAAACTACCGCTAGCAATTCCTTCTCCGTGGTGGAGTAATTGAGTTGTGGTTCGGTAAGAGTCCGACTAGCGTAGTAGATGACATGAGCCTTTTTATCTTTTCTTTGGCCCAAAATAGCCCCTATTGCATAATCGCTAGCATTACACATGAGCTGGAATGGTAAGGACCAATCCGAGGCTTGCATGATGGGAGCGAAAACAAGCATGTTCTTTAATTTTTCAAAAGCACGTTAGCATTCTTCATTCCACTCGAATGGGGTGTCCTTCATAAGAAGGTTTCTTAAGGGTCTAGCAATGGCGCTAAAGTCCTTAATGAACCTTCTATAAAACCTTGTGTGGCCAAGAAAGAGTGCGTGTCTTTTAGAAATTTTTATGGGCATAGGTCAGCTATGACATTTATTTTTTCTCTATCAACCTCGATTCCTTTGTATGAAACAATGTGGCAAAGAACTATGCCCTCAGTTACCATGAAATGGCATTTCTTCCAATTCAGCACTAAGTTCTTCTCCACACATCGGGCTAGCACTTTCTCAAGATTAGCAAAACATAGATCGAAAGAGGTGCTAAAAATACGGAAGTCGTCCATAAACACCTCTAGCCCTCTCTCAACCATGTCACTGAATAAGCTCAACATTCACCTTTGAAAGGTCGCGAGTGCATTACACATGCCGAATGGCATATGTTTGTAAGCAGATGTACTAAAGGGACAAGTGAAGGTTATCTTCTCTTGATCAATTACATCTACCTCAATCAAGTTATATCCAAAATAACCATCTAGGAAGCAATAATAAGGGTGGTCCGCTACTCTTTCGAGCATTTGATCGATAAATGGTAAGGGGAAATGGTCTTTCCTAGTTCCTGCATTGAGTTTTCGGTAATCAATGCAAACATTCCACCCAGTAGTGGTACGTTGGGGAACTAGCTCTCCCTTGAGATTTTCAATCACTGTCATGCTCGACTTCTTCGGGACGACTTGAATTGGGCTCACCCACTTACTATCCGAGATTGGGTAGATAATCGCGGCATCCAATAATTTGATGATTTCGGCACTCACTACCTCTTTCATGTTGGGGTTTAGCCTTCTTTGCAGTTCCCTCGAGGGCTTCACATCCTCCTCAAGGTGAATCTTGTGAGTGAAAATTAGAGGGATTATCCCCTTTAGATCATCTATACACCAACCAAAGGCACCTTGGTGCTTCTCTTTAATAACTTACCCTCCTTCTCTTCATCTAAGCTAGAGGAGACAATAACAAGAAATGTCTAGGGGTGGGCACGGTCCGGTCCGATCCGGGTTTTGCCTATTTTTTGGACCGGACCGAATATTCGGTCCTCAAATTTTTTGGACCGAGATCGGACCGATTAATTCGATTAACCTACTAATTCGGTCCAGGCTTTTTTCGGTCCGGTCCGGGGTAAAATTCGGTCCTGACCCTATTTTATATATATGTACATTTTATGAATTTTTTATCTATTTTTCTCACAAATATATATACAAAAAAATAATACTCGAAACTCCAAGTGATATTTATATGGGTTTTTTTAACCCAAATAAAAAAATGTCTATACATATATAAAATGTTCCAAATTAAATTCATAAGTTATATACATTAATTCAAAAACTATACATAAGAAACACAATAACATTATTTTTATTATATATATATCAGAATCGGTCCGGTCCGGTCCAAATCGGTCTTTTAATATAGTGGACCGCGGACCGGACCGGTTTAATCGGTTTTTAGGTTTTGTGAACCGATTTTCGGACCGGTTTCAAAATAGCCTTAATTTTCGGTTCGGTCCGGTTCGGTCCATTCGGGTCGGTCTTTTTTTTGTCCACCCCTAGAAATGTCTCACCCTCTCTTAAGAAAGCATATTTAACGTTGGAGGGTAGTTTCTTCAACTCAAGAGTCGGGAATGTGTCTCTAGATGTCACCATGCGTGACTCCCTCGACGGTAACTCTTCAAATAGAGAAACCTAACTTACATACATTACATCCTCGTCCGATGCTCTCTCATCAAGTATGTCTATCAACTCATCAACCTCTCTCTCAAACTCGGTATAAGTTCCCTCGCTCTCATGACTAGACACTAAGCAAGATTCAAAAGCATCTCCACATAAATTTTCCTCAATGTGTTCTTCTAAGATCTCATCAATTAAGCTCACCGCGTGAAGATCATCTTCTTTCCCTGCCTATTAGGCTATGTTGAAGTTGTTAGTCTCCAATGTCATGTTCCCACATGTGAGTTTCATTTGCCCATTTTGAGTATTAATTAATGCATTAGCCGTAGCTAAGATTGGGCGCCCAAGAATGGTGGGGACATGATTCCTCGAAGCGAAAGAGGGATCCGTGTCCCAAATAACAAAATCTATGGGAAAGTAGAAAGTGTCCACTTGGACTATCACGTCCTCAACTATGCCTCTTGGTAACTTCACGGTTCAATCCTCTAATTAGAGAGTGATCCTTGTGGGTTTAAGGTCGCCCATATCTAGTTGCCTATAAATTGAATAGGGGAGGATATTGGCACTTGCCCCCAATTCGAGTACGGCCTTTTCGAGTTTATTCTCTCCTATGGTGCAAGAAATGGTGGGTGCACCGGGATCTTTATATTTAGGTGGGAGATCGTTAAGAAGAACTGAATTCACATTGTGTGCTATAAATACGTTTTTCTTTACCTTCATCCTCCTCTTGACTGTCAATAAGTCTTTTATGACTTTTGCATAAGATGTAATTTACCTTATTGCATCAAGGAAAGGTAGGTTCAATTTCACATTTTTAAGCACCTCTAGCACTTCATCACTTATGGTCCCTTTATAGGAAAGAACCAATCTTTGTGGAAATGATGCAGTGGAGGGTGGGTTTACAATTACCGCAGGATCACTAGTGTCTTCCTTTTCACTATCGTTCAAGAGGATGTCTTCGGCCTCTTTCGTGTCGGGTGAAGTCTCCTTGGCTTTCAAAGTGTCGTGTGGGGGAGATGATAAATCAACAACTCTACCACTACTAAGAGTGGTTACCTCTTGGCAATGCTAATGTTGTTCTATAAAGGTGGGGATAACACTAGGTTGACCTTGGGGAGGTCTTTGGCCCTGGGAAGGAAACTTTCCCTTCTCTTGGATACTCAATGAAGATTGCAACTTTGAGATGTTCGCGTTCATGTTGGCGAACATGAGATCATATCTAGCATTGGTTGCGCTCTGGGAGTTGATAAACTGGTTTATTGTATCCTCGAGGTTCCTCTGTGATGGAGTAATATACGGAGCTAGAGGAGGTGGTGCTTGCTGAAATTGAGGAGGGGGTGGAGGTGGGACAACCTGTAAATATGGGTTCATTGCAGCTTGTGGTTATCCATAGTTAAAACCATGGTAGTTTCTCCACGATAGGTTGTACGAGTTACCATGTGGAGCATTAAAATTTCCCTTGAACCCTCCTAGAGCATCCACCTGCTCGGTGTGCATTGCTTTATAGGCCGAATCACCGGGCATGCCTTTGTGGAATGACCCGTCTCACTGATAGCACACCTTTTTTTTCATGACATGGATGGATCCAGAGATATCTCTCAATCAGTTATCAAGTAAATCTTTCATTTCTCTGTGAAACTGATCAAATCTACTGTCTATTATGGTATTAGTATCCAATTGGAATAGACCAGGTGCATTAGGCGTAGGCGATGCTTATCTAGCCGGATTTGGGTATTAGGATCGGATGAGTCCCATGCTTGAATAATCTCTATAACATATTTAAGATGATCCTCGGCGTCGATGGAGTCTAAGTCCCAAAAAGGTCTTTCACATATTGTTTGAAAAAGTTGTTTGGAAGCCACTGTCAACCCATTATGGAAGAAAGAGATCAAGTGGTGTTTTTCAAAACCATGATGGAGGCATGTGCTTACCAACTCTTGGAAACGTTCCCAACACTTGTTAAAAGGCTCAATATCTTATTGTAGGAAACCTTGGATTTGAGTCTTGGCAGAGTTGGTCTTGTGCGGTGGGTAGAATTTTGAGATAAATTTGGATTGCATATCCCTCCAGGAAATAACAGAGTTTGGGGGTAGAGACAATAGTAAGGTCTTGGCTTTATCCTTTAAGGGAAAAGGGAAAACCTTTAGGCGAATGACATCCTGCATAAATGCTTGGTCACTAAATGTGTCGCACGCCTCTTCGAACTCTCTAATATGCTGGTATGATTTCTCTGAATCCATGCCATGAAAAGTAGGGAGAATATATATCATCCCATAGCAAAAGTAGAACTGACTGACATTGTACGGGAGTAAAATGCAACCAGGTGTGACAGTTCGTTATGGAAAGAGTAAGTCTTTCATGGGACGATTAGGTGGATGTCCCTCTCGAGTGCCGAAACTAGAAGCGCCAGACATTCCTCTCTTTTCAAGTGACTCAGAATACTTACTCGGTGTCCTGGATGTGTGACTTAAGGATTGACTCATGGTGTAACTAGCAATAGAGTACTCAGGGTTAGGAGGTGGAACCCAAAACTGTGGAACGCGAGGCATGTGGAGACTATCAAAATTATACTCAACGATTATATTTTCATGATTTCTGGTTGGAGTATTTTGAGGAGTTTGAGTTTTTTCAAGATTTTTCATTAAAAGCTTGCGAGAGATGTTTTTTTTTTTTTGAATTTTTGGTCTAAGCTTTAGATTGACACAATCTAACCTAAGTCTACCAAATTCCCCAGCAACGGCGCCAAAAACTTGACGCGACCAAAAATGTGTATCTAGTGTTCATGCTGATATAGGCTCAAGTGGAAGCCTGTCGCATTAGTAATAAACCCGGTAAGTCGGGATCGTCCCCACAAGGAAAAAGGACGAATGAAGTCGTAACAACGTTGGAAAGATTGAGAACCCTAACTCGACTCTAAAAAGAACGAAAAGGTGATTGTGGGAGATGAACTAACTACAAGCAGAAATAATAAGAAAATTACCTACAGAATTTAGAAATAAATTAAAAGTTTTTTTGGCCTACTTAAGAAAATTAAAAATTGAAATGAAAAGTTCAAGTGAGAAAAATGAGTTAGGATACACTTCTCCAAGCCTAGTTTATTTATCAAGAGACGAGTAAAGCAGTGTTGTCGTAGCTACACACGCATTGCACTCTTAAGCATCCCGATTACCTAGGGAAAACGAGATCAAAAGTCCTACAACGGTTATGATCACCATACAACATGATTAACTCAGTTATTTAATTCAAAATCAAATTTTACGCATTCATCAAGAACATCGGGTTGGATTCATGCATCCCAACCTGTAGACACCCCATTCTATTACCCCCTAAACTCTCCTTAGGTCCCTAGCACCTTCCCTCATCACTACAAACCCAGGTCATACCCCAAGTACCGACCTGGAAGCCATCGGGCGCTCCCAGGATCCGTTTGACCAAAAGTCAAAGTCTTCAGCTCGACTGAGACTGAATGAATCTTCGAAGGGCATTAAAACCCCTTTCCAACGGTCCGTCCTGTGCGCGATTTCGAGTTACCATGCGGACGAACGACCCATTTTCCCCCGAAATCTTCTCTAGAGGACACCAGGCACTCCCGGGCTCTGTCTGGCCTAAGTTAACTCCTCAGCTCGACCGATACTGAATAAATATTCGAAGGGCAATGAAACCCCTTTCCAATGGTCCGTCCCATGTGCAATTCTGACTTACCATGCGGACGAGCGATCCGTTTTACTCCGAGAGGTCACCGAATGCTTTCAGGGCCCGATTGACCAAAGTCAACTCCCTGAACCGGATCAAACTCTTTGGAATGTCGAAGTACATCTCCTAACCATGCGGACGAACAATCCGTTTGCATCCGATGATTCCCCGTCCAATGGACTGATGAATTCTTCCGAGTCATATTTGAACCAAAGTAAACTCCTAAACCCGGGAGCAGTCCAAAAGGACTTTTGAAGTTATCTTAATTACCTTTCCAACGGTCTGCCCCGTACACAATTCTGATCAACGGTTTGCGTTCTGTGGCTAATTTTCCGAAAAGGCCTGAAAGACACTACCAAATGGCAGGTCCCAGACCCTGCCTATCGATAGTGTGCCTAAACGCACCTGTCGATTGGAAGGAACAAGGATATGTCAATTAGCAATGCCCTAGGCCTATAAAAAGGAGGCATGGCCTCATTTTCAAGGGGAGCCAAAATCAAAACCATATCACTCTCAACAGATCTAGAAAACCTCTCTCGAAGTCAACGTGATTTCCACACCCAAATCCATATCCAACCTTCACTTTTCATCATCCTTTTCATCAAACTTGGTGAATTAACCACTCTCCATCATCATCCAAGTGCAAGGACTGCTCTCCAACATTCAAGATCAAGCTCAAGATCTTCAAGAAGGTCCAATTTTATCAACTCTCTCCTTAAATTCTCATAAATTCGCAATAACTTGTTCTATTACTTAGCACTTTTATTATCTCATCTCACACATCCTAATATACTTTTTTACTTAGTATTATTGCACATCTCTTATTTTCGTATAAATAAAAACCCCAAAACAAGAAAAAAAGGGTTTGCTCATAAATTCCAAACGGGAATTCTCATACTTTTCTCACACTTTTCTCACAACTAAAGCACTTTTTCTACACACACACAAATAAGAGAATCCCCCGGTTGGATTTATGGGATAAACCCCACCCCTCCTTTTGCATGCGGACTACGTGGACTTTGATGCCTCTATAGGCTACATAGGCATCTCAGGGTAAAACTCGAGACTCGAGTCCTATATTTACTTTTTCTCTCATTTTCTATTTTTTCTCTATACTCCATTCTCTTATATTATATATACATATATTTGTTCTTAGTGGCGTATTATTCCTCATGCGTTATCGTTCCATCATAACGATCAACATAAGGATAATCGCGTAAATCCTATTTTCTAATATGTTTATACCTTCCTACGGATGACTTGCTTTACCTCTTCCATGGTACAAGTCGATGATTCCTATCTCCACTATATATACACATACACACACATCACGGGGAAAATAAAAGGAAAATAGGAAAAATCCATGAGAGACCGAAAGGGCGAAATGGGTGCCTAACACCTTCCCATTTTGTAACTTAGCCTCCGGACCCTTTCCTAATCATTTTGGTTTCATATGCATCAGTATGTCTTTGGATGTTGTCCTTTGGGATGGTTTCCCCCTTTCTTTTGTCTTTTTTGAGTAAAATAGACTGGCGACTCTAATCTCTCTACATATTTCACCTCACCCAAATGACACCGGCCAAAGCGCTCCCGAGAGGGATGCGCGGGACCTAAGGATACACCCATCATGCGCCCGCACTCCGTGAGGATCCGGGAGGGATGGTTACAGTGGCGACTCCGCTGGGGAATTTCTTTTGAGGGCTAGACTCTATTTACATGGGTGTTATGTTTGTTTATATTTTCCATAATGTTGCATGTTCCCCTTTATTACTCATGTGTACCCCATGCTTATTCTTCTACTCACACACTTGTAGAAAATTCTCCATGTACACTTCGCACCACGTGCACTTAGGATCACATATATCCTCATGTTGCACGGACCATCCATCCATACTTGGTTTACCATTGGTACTTATACTTTGCACCCTGTTTGGCATAATCGAAAAAGACATTCTCAAAAGATACTAATAAGAGGATCATGAATGATTCACACGACATCACCAAAGAGCATTGTGATTGACCAAATTTTACCCAGTAACTAGAGGGTCACTTCGTGATGGGAACTGGTCCGACAGGGCGCAGTTAGCCTAAGCGATATGACTCTCACCATCCATTGGCCAAGTGCCTTCGACGTATATCGAACGGTTCCCACGCATCGTACCACTTGACCGAAGTCATGACGGGAGGTATATCGCAGGGAATTTATTTACGTACGCTAAGTGCATCGAATTTGCTCTCACACATACCGTCCCCATGAGGTATATAGTGAGGCAATTCACCTACACTCAGGTATATCAAATGGATTATCCACACGTACCGATTGCCCGCAAGAGCATGACGTATATCGTGGAAGTCACGCCAAAGGGGGAACCCTTTCCGATTCACCCAACCAACTTCATACCCACATATAGGTTTCAAACCTAGGACACACATGTTAGATTGCCGATTTCAACCCGAAACTCTATCGAAATTCCAGGTCGGCCCGCCTCCCGAATTTTTGCGCATTTTTAAAACGGGACCATGTCCGTGAGCCTAGTCACAAGTCCAGCCATAGCTTTACATATATTAAAAACCCAATTTTTCCAGGCTCGGGTCCCGTCCAGCATTTTATTTTGCATTTAGGAGAATTAATACAAGTGAAAATATAATAATTATAATAATCATGCTCAGACCGTCTCCAAAGGGAAAATTCCCTTTTTCTTTATCCAAAATCCAAAAACATTTTTTCTTTCCTTATCAAAAATCCAAAAACATTTCTCCTCTCTTTATCAAAAATCAAAAACATTTTGTCCTTCCATCTCAAAGAAAAAAAAATGTGTCAAAAATATTTTCATCCCTATTTTCTCAAAAATAAATCCCATTTTACGCCTTCTCAGGTCGATCGCAAACCCTTGGTCTGGCTCCTTATTGGCTTCGGTCTTTAGTTAATTCACCTCGGAGTTCCATCCGTTCCCCTATTACTCCTTCTGAGTTCGGAATCCATCCACTTTCCATGGAGAACACAGATCAAGTACCCGTTGCGCAGCTGGATCTGACGATGGTCCTAGCTCAACTTATGTCCAAGATTGACAACCTCCAAACTGAGGTCCGAGAGATGCAACTAAACTCATTTCTCATTCTCCAAGACCCCGAGGACCTATTCCCTCATGATAGGGATCCACTCGATCCCATCTAGGTTCCTGAAGAATATCTTCAAGATCCACATCTCCCTCCTGTTAATGGGTCGCCGCCTGCCTAGCTTTCTATGTCGAACCTTTCCCAGCCTGGGGCTAACTTGCTTATGATCATTGATCCGAAGGAAGAAGAGCTGAACAAAGTCAAAGAGGACCTCAACAGGCTCACTAAGAAGTTTGACCAAGTCAAAATCTCAGGAAGCTATATGGACTACACCCACACGTCTCCTTATCCTAAAGCGAGGTTACTCGAGAAGTTCAAGATGCCAAATATTGAGAAATTCGTAGGAAGTGGACCCACGATTGTTCATCTCCGAAGTTATCACCGTTCCATGACTCTACTAGGGTCTTCTGAAGAAGTGATGGCCCAATTGTTTCAGTAAACTTTGAAGGATAGCGCCCTCCGATGGTTTTTGTCTCTCGAAGAGTCCAAAATTCATAGCTGGGAGGATATAGCCCGAGAATTCATGTCACAGTACAAATACAACGAAGAGCTTGAGGTCACCCACCGTGATTTAGAGCTGCTTAAATAGAACTCTGGGGAATCAGTCAGTAACTTCATAGACCAATGGAGGGAAAAATCAACTACCATGACCAATCGGCCTTCCGAGGAAGAACAAGTCAGCATAGTGAAGAAGAACTTATTACCCCATGTTCGAACAACCATGGGAGGACAATACTATCCCCACTTCTGAGCTCTTAGAGAAGAAGGAGTAAAAATCGAGGAAAGTCTTTCCAAAATAGAAGTCGAACCAAAGAAGGTGTCAGGACAGTTCACCCTAAAAAAATATGACAAACCTGTCAGTGCTACAGTCTCAACCATCAACAACATCTCTCAACCAACCACATCATGGGCACTAAAAAGCCTCCCTATCCCAGTCTGAAAGGAATACACCGAGCTCCATGCTCCCCTCTCTAAAGTCTATCAATCATTATTAAGCCGAAACCTTATCAAACCCTTGGATCCCCGTCCATTACCAAATCCACTCCCAAGAAACTTCAAGGAAGATGCCCATTGCGCCTTTCACCAAAGAGCTGGCCAAACCACTGACCAATGATTTCACCTCCGAAACATAATCCAAGGTCTAATTGATCGGGGTACATCGCCCCACCAGCCAATCCTAAACCAAACACTACTCACAACTTACTTCCAAATCATGCTAATGCTATTTTCTTAGAAGAGAACCCAGAATTTGATCCCTCAACTCAAATCACACCCATATACTTTCCTAAAGCTCTCCAAATTTGCCCATATTTCCTTCTACATCCTACTATCCTCGCTGATCAGGCATTGTCACTCCTTACCAGAGCATGCATTGTTGTCCGTACCCATTCTGAAAATAGAAGCATGGAATTGTTAGAAGTGTTAAACCAACTCCTAGAGTTCGAGCTGAAATTGCCCTCATAGATGATCGTTGATTGCCAGAGGTTCAGTACGCTATTCTTAAAAGCATGAAAATGGGCTCAAGATTCAGATAGATGGGTGGTACCAACCGATGAAGTTAGCCTGGACGATATCACCCAGATCATGGCAAAATTATTCAGGCAAACCAATAACATTTACAGTATGATCGAGTTATTCTATGCTTTGAAGCTATAGGGGAGCCTGTTCCCTTCACCCTTACACATCCCCATCGATTGGTAAGACCTATATAAAGAGGCCGTTGAAGTTGCGGAATGCATCGACTTTACATGGAAAGACAGAATTGTTTCCACCGGATGGGGGGGGAAAATTCAAAGATTCGAAGGAAGAATAGGCTTTCGAGAAAATTGGACCGGTAGCCGACATGTGTGGGATGATATCATTTGAGGAACCCCTTGGAGAAATAAACAAAGTGGCAGAACAACCCGAGATTGATGAGGAAACGGGGTTCATGTTCTTCCATTCTTCAGTAAATCACATGACCAGATCAGGGAGGCATTACCAGATTCCAAGCTCACTACCAGCCAATGATAAGGGGAAGGGAGTGGAAAACCTTCCTATTCCAGAGATGACCCTCGAGGAGAGCAAGATCATCGATTAACTAAAGAAAACTCAAGCTAACATCACTTTATGGGGGATTTTCATGTCTTCTCAGCTACACAGAAATGCTTTGATTAAGTTTCTCACTGGACCCACAATTCCTCCTTCTACTACACCAGAAGAAGTGGTAAATTTGGTTTGATCCTTGACCTCTACCCGAATACTATCCTTTTCTGAAGAAAAAATCCCAAGATTGGGCCTAACCACAATCATGCACTCAACATCTCCTTCGAAGTTATGGAAAAGGTCGTACCACTCTCTCTTATCGACAATGGATCCGCCTTGAATGTTTTCCCACTGAGAACCTTCAAATGTTTTGGCCTAAAAGAAAGCGATCTCGATCCAACCTTCACTACTGTGCGTGCCTACGATAAAACCCATCGAGAGGTGATGGGATCCATAAAGCTTGTAATAGGGGTTGGCCCTATAAACCATGTCTTCGAATTCCAAGTTATTGACATCCCAACTTGTTTTAATCTATTGCTAAGATAACCTTGGCTCCACAGTATCAAGGGCGTGTCTTCCTCACTCCATCAGAAATTAAAGTTCTTCGCTGACGGACGGGTCATTACCATCTTGGGCGATGACGACAATGCTGATGGTGCAAGTACCAGCAGTCCAATTCTTGATATACAACAAGGGTCATATGATGTGCTCCTATCAGGATTTTGAGTTGAACCACTTCTACTCTCGAAAGGGGACAACTTCAAAGAAAGGGTTTGTCCAGAATACGACCCTTATGGGAACGTCAATGGGATTCAGATGTTCAGAAATATGCACTTCATGCACGGACTGGGGCTAGGACAAAGACAAAAAGGGATTGTTGAGTCGATTGAACTAAAGAAGGCTTTCCCTCCCCATGGTTTGGGGTATCAACTGTCAGAATAAGAGCTCAGAATGATCCACCTGTCTCGACCAAAGAGAAGACTAGACCGCGTCCAGACCATCCCAGGTGACTCCTTGAATGGACGATTCATCAAAGAGGGAAAAAACTTCCCCTTTTGCGGCTTTCCAGAACCATGGTATGACCATACCGATAAAAAGATGAAGAATAGAATAGAGATCTTTTTCTAAGACAGCTACCGATGGGCCGAGAGTCCCCAACACCAAGTACAACCGCTCGTCAAAGATACCAAAGAGACTGAGGAAAGTGACTCCGAAGATTCCTTCAACTTATAGACACTGGGGCTAGTACTCTGCATGGTTCACTCAAGCACTACATCACCGAATCCGTTCTAATTGATTAAAGCTGCTGGTACACCTCTCCTCAACTGGCATGCTGCGCTAGTTCTACCTGCTGAAATCTCCCCTAATCCTAATGTTTAACCCATTTCTTCTTTTATTGTCTATCCTTGTTCAAATGTAATCGAGTCCCCTTTTGATGAGGTTCTCAATAATGTTTTTCCTATCAATGAAATAAATGAAGATTTTGAGTATCTTGTTGTTCCTTACATTAACTGTTTGGATTCTAATCAAACTTTTGGTGATGATGATTTTTCAAATGAACAATTCTTAACTGATCTAAATAAGGTTAATAATAAACAACATAATCACGTTCAAGTTAACGAAGAAGAGCCTGTTGTTGTTAACCTCGGTTCTAGTAGCCAACTGCGCGAGATTAGGATAGGGGTTAGCCTCGACGATCATGAGCGTGCACAACTCGAAGAATTGCTAAAATAATTCATGGATGTCTTCTCATGGTCCTATGAAGATATGACCGGCATTGGTCCTGAAATAGCTCAGCATGAGATTCCCACTCTCCCAGATTACAAGTCGGCCAAACAAAAGCTGAGGAAACTCCGCATCGAATGGTCTCTCAAATTCAAAGAAGAGGTGGTCAAATAGTTGAACGTAGGCTTCATCCGTGTGATCGAATATCCCATGTGTCTATCCAATACAGTGCCCGTGCCGAAATTAGGAGGAAAGGTTCGGATGTGTTTAGACTATCGGGATTTGAACAAATCCTCTCCAAAGGATGATTACCCTTTACCCAATATCGATATGATCGTGGGTAGGCATTCTTCTAACTAAGGAGTATGGCACAAGATAACGCTAATCGAAGGCTCAACTTTGATGACATACAGCATAATGAAGAATAAGCTGCGAGAGAATTGGAGACCCTGAGGGATGGGGCTCCTCAAGTGGAGGTACCTCCGGTTCTGGCAATGTCAAGAGTTGCAGAGGTGACACAAGCTCCCACGAGTGCGGGGTTGGGACCCACTCAGGTCGCGCTCCTCATGAGCAAGTTTTATGAGTTTTTGCAAACTCTAGTAGCTTCAACTATGCTGGGTTGGATTGGAAGATAGTGCCTTCGTAATACCAGGGGTAGCTCCAACGGCCCCACCAGGTGCAGGTGTAGCAGGAACAATCCCGACGAGCGTACCGTCTATTATGAATCTAGCATGGGGAACATCAAGAGCATCGGCAGCCCCAACCGTGGCGCTTGCTCCAGCTGCAATGGGCACTCAGCCCGTGGTACCATTAGTTATTGCCCCTATAGCATCACCCCTGGAGGAAATGAGAAAGGAGATACAAAGGGAGATGAAGTTCATGCAGGCTTCCTCGCAATCTACTGGCGAGGTAGCTTCGGTTTTTGACGACTTTCGAACATCGTATCCCCAGGAATATAACGACGAACCCTATCCGAAGGACTATATTCCTCCTATTTATGAAAAATACACGGGAAAGGGTGGGAACCCGAATGAGCATATTAAGCGCTTTGTTCAACATTTGGGGGCGCATTGTAATAATAAAAGTCTTAGGTTGAGGGAGTTTTCTAAATCCTTGACCGATAAAGTATATACCTGGTATTCCCATTTGGCTCCGAACAGCGTTTCTACATGGGAAAAGATGCACATGTTATTTGTTCAGAAGTTCTTTCTGGCGGAAGATGAGTTTACTTTGACCCAACTGGGCAGGGAGAAGCAATGACCTGGGAAGAAGTGGTGGCCTACGTTCGAAGATTCAGATAAATATCCCTCGACGTGAGGGAAGAAGCCAAAGAATCCAAGTTATTGCAGATCTACACTGAGGGGCTGCTTCCTGAGAACATTTGCCATCTTATTAATGAGACGCGCGAGGGGACTTTTGCGGAATTCTTAAAAGCATCGAGAAATATCTCTTTGGTGGTGCGACCCAATCCGATGGCGGTGCCCATGATGTTTAGGTAGCCGATTCAACCCGCGGGGGGGGGGGGAGGTCTCAGCCCCCTCGGGTAGGTTACACCGAGGAGGGAGATAAGGGCAAAGAACTGAAGAGGGCTAATAAGAGGAAGTTCGGAAGAGACAGGGAAGACCCACCACCATTGCCTTGTACAGTAGAACAAGCTATCAGCTGTTACAACACGATGGTCCAAGGGGGAATGGCCTATGAACTAAAGGATGTTTCCGTTGGGGAGCTCGATGTGGCAACGAAGGTGGATCCAAAATATTGCCAGGTTCATCGGAGGATCCAGCATCCAACAAAAAGTTGCTTCACACTGAGAAGAATTATTGAAAAGTAAGTGAAGGCAGGGACGTTGAAAATTCCTCCACAGAACGTCAATAACAACCCACTACCAGCACATGGGGCCAATCTCGTGGTGGCCTACGATGAATAGGGGAAGAGAGGAGAGAGAGAAGAGTATGAAGCAGCTTTGGAGACCTATACTAAGGGAATGGATAACGTAGTTTTGGCCTACGATGAAGCAAGCGCCAAAGACGTGGAAGATGTGTAAAACGTTGAAAGTGAGGAAGCAGATCCGGGCCTAGAGTACCGTACTGTTTCAAAATCCCCGAAGTTCACCTGGTTCTTCGACCAGGTGGGGATTCCAAAAGAAAGCACGTTTGAAATAACCCAGGCGATACTATATATTGCGAGGAGAGATGCAGTCCCTTTACTGAAATGGAAGGGACCTATGGCCAGGTTGGTAAGGAGGTTCTTATCAGAGGTGACCTTCAGCGATGCCGATAAGGCTGTGAGATTCCCTCATAACTGGCCATTGTACGTGACTACCAGTGTCAACGAAGTTAGTTTTGCAAGGACTCTCATGGATGGGGGAGCCTCCATCAATATTATGCCAATTAAATCCTTTCATGCAGCTAATATTCCAGAAGAAAGGTTGGACCCCATGCCTTTGGTAATTTCGGGGTATGATAACCAATCTTCCAAATCCATTGGGTATGTTAATGTTGGGATTATGATGGGAAATTTGAGTTCCCATATAAACTTCCACGTAATAGAGAGTGCAACTTCCTATCATCTGTTAATAGGAAGGGTGTGGATGCACAACCAAGGGATATTCCCTTCCACGTACCATTAGTGTGCTAAGGCGAACATCAAGGGGACAGAGGTGACAATTAGTCCTACAAAGAGGCCCTTCGCTATCGAGGAAGCTCACTTGGTGGATGCAGCATTTTATACAGATTTGTAAGAGGATGTACGGGTCCTAACGAGGAGGATAGAGGGAGCATGGGTTCCCTCGATCAGAGAATGGATGGGTCCTTTGAACGAGCAGAGTAAAGAGGTTGCGAGCAGCGCAAGAGTAATGACTGAAGAAGCTCACCAGGCGGTCCCTCAACCCCAAGGTGAAAAACGTTGCTAATGCCGTTTAATACAAGATTAAACTATATAAGCAACTCCGAGATGTTTGTTAAAGAAACCCTTTTCTTTTGAAAATAAAAATTATAAACAACAAGATGTGTTTACAAAAACTTATGTACGAGAGTAATCAAGACTTTGTAATTAGTTTTAAAACTAAGAAAGTTTCAAAAATCAGCACACTTTAGACTGAGATGAGGAGATGAAGATAATCAGAACACACAGATTTTAACGTGGTAAAACCTCTCCCAACAGAGGAAACATCCACGGTGACTTCTAAGTCACAAAAGCAAAAATCCACTAATAACAAATAATAGTTACAAATAATACAACATGCATGCACACAAATCAACCTATTCTAAGTTTAGGAATATACCCCACTTGGTGTCCTTCTAACTTCTCATAGATCTGATTGTTGATGATGTTCTTCCAGTTTGATAACTTCCTTTGCTTTAGCTTCCTTACGTCGACTCAATAATCTTTGATCTTATTCACAACACTTCCAGTGTAGTAGTGTGTTAAGTGTTTGTGATGTGATTCCTATCAACATGCATAAACTCACACACACTTAGTTTTACAGACAATCCTAGAAAGTTACATATAAAGCCTATATGCTGTGATTTTCTTTCTTTATTTCTTATAGAACTTGTAACCTTTTTTACCTTTAAATGTATCCCAGATTCCACGGAAATCTTTCTTCAAAATCGGTCAAGCCCTTAATCAATCTCTGTTTTAAAAATATTTTTGAGATTGAAAATCTCCAAGTGTGAATCCAACTAGGTCAAGGTTAAGTTTCGTAAGAATAGAAACCATAAAACATTTTAAAAACTAAATCAGTAAAGATTTTCTTAAATCAAGAAAGAAATATGCAGATCTAGTGAAATGTAACATGCAGAGTGTAGATCTATAGTTTCTATGAAAGAGAAATGCAGATCTTCACACGAATGTTTAAGTTGTAAACAAGATCATAGACAAAGAGGTTACAGCTTCAATATGAACAAACCACTCTCTCTTAAACACTCAAGGTTGTGTTTGGGGTTGAGAATATACGAAGGTTTGATTCACAAAATGAAGTGTTTAGGGTTAGGGTTAGGGTTAGGGTTTGGCTAACAGTTTTCCCTTTCTGTCTCTTCTCTCTTTTCTTTTCTCTCTTCTCTCTCACTTCTCTCTTCTCTTTATTTTTTATTTGTAAGGACACAAATTTCCAATTGAGTCCATATATAGTTTTGGCTCAATTCCGGACAAAAACATTTATTCATAGGATAGTATTTATTTGTAATATTCTCAAGCCTATGAATTATGTATTGAAGACGTAGCGGCAAAGTATTTAAAGCTTCATCAAAATGCCGGTTTGTGTGCCTCGTTTCTACGTCATCAACTAAGGTTCCATGCTCCCAAGGTATGAATGTAATTATATTTATATAGGAGCTTGGAACAATATGTATTGGGTGTTAGGTGTAATAAATAACTGCATTTTATTTTCAGAAAGAATCAATTAGAACTTTAATATAAGTATATAAAAGTTTCTGGGCCAAAATCGCATTTTACAAACTTTCTGGTCGTTCGTTAGAAATGTCGTTCGAACGAGTTTTTTCGTTCGAACCAGATTTCGTTCGAACGAGTTTTGTCGTTCGAACCAGTTTCGTTCGAACGAGTTTTGCCAACGACCCTAACTGGTCAGTCGTTCGATATGTCGTTCGAACGAATGTTCGTTCTAACGAGGTATCTAACGAACTTCTAACGAGCCCAGGCTGGTCACTCGTTAGAAGTCTCGTTCGAACGAGATTCCAGCGGGAACAGTTATTTGGCAGTTTTCTGCAATTTTTCCCCACTCCTCCACTTGGTTTTCAACCAACTTTTTTCATACATTATTATGTGCGGGAAACAAATTTTCCAAGACAACTTTTCCATCCTAATACATCTCCTAGAGAGAATTTGAGAGATCATTTTAAAAAGGAAAATGTTCATGTTTGAGTGTTTTTCAACTTAAAGAAAAATATTTAAACACTTAGTTTTCACCCATTGTTGTTTATTCCAAGTTCTATATATACATATCTTTACTTGGAGTTTTTTGGCACCGGTTTTCTCTACCGAATTCAAGAGACGTTTCGGGTTTGCTTCTACACCCCATCACAAAGAAGACTTTTGTTGAGATTCTACCCACACGGAGAAAGGCTCCATGCTTGGGTGACGGTGACCATATAAAGTCCCATCGGTGGATTCCGAGAGCGCGGTGGTGTTCCGAGGTTGTCCGCTAGGAAGAGGTTTCTACGAGAAGGAGCGTAGAGGCTTGAGAGGGATCGAGTCAGTCGTTGTAAGTCTATTTGTCTTGTATTTTTAATTCCATATCTAGTGGACTTGTGGCTAGGGCCATCCGAGGTTGTTTCCCGTCTTGGGTTTTTCCTCGTACATCTCGGCGTAGTGTGACATTGTTTATTTTATCCTGCACAATAATTTAGAATCCATGCTTAGGATAATTTCAAGATAAAATTTGGCTTAATTCTCACACTCATTTAATTTGGGACTTAAATTAAATATTGGGTAAAATTGGTTTATTCAAGTCATTTGCTAAAATTGGTTTCGCCTAACTTAGGATAATTGTTAATTACGACTTAGGCAAATTCTAGGACTTGAATTATGTTTTAATTTGTTTTGAGAAATTAAAACTTGTTATTATTATTTTTGAAAGTTAAACCATCACCTGCTTTACAACGCTTCCGCATCATCTCTATTGTGTTTTAGATTGAAAAGGAAATTCAATATTTTAATCGAGTGAATTATTCAAAACCCGGGGATTCCACTTTACAAATTGGTATCAGAGCCAAAAACGATAATTTATTTCGTTAAGATCCTTTAATTTTTGGCTAAAATGGATTTTTCTCCATTTTCAAAATTTCCTCTTTTCGATGGTTCAAACTACGCGTATTGGAAAGCGCGAATGAGATCGGCACTAAAATCTATCGACGAGAGAGTTTGGATGTCTGTTGTTACCGGATATTCCCCACCAACTTACTTAGTTGAAAATGAACGTATTTTAAAACCCGCCGATAGATGGACTGAAAATGAGTTTAAACTTGCTAACTTTAATTCCCGAGGTTTAAATGCCTTGTTTAGCGTTGTCGCACCAGATGAATTCCGATGTATTATGACGTGTGAAACCGCTAAAGAAGCTTGGGATATTTTACAATTAACTCATGAAGGAACTAGTGTCGTTAAAGCTTCAAAACTCCAAAACCTCACCACTCAATTTGAAACTATCAAAATGGATGAAAAAGAAACCTTTGATAAATTTTATGCTAGACTTTCTGATATTGTTAATTCATCCTTTAACTTGGGAGAGAAAATACCTGACGACCGTATTGTAAAGAAAATTTTAAGGTCCCTACCTGATAGATTTATTCCAAAGGTGACCGTTTTAAATTCTTTACCCACTTTAGCCTCTACGAAATTAGAAGAGCTTGTAGGTGATTTACAAACCTATGAACTGGATATGTTTCCCTCTAAAACTGAAAAGAAAATTGAAAAGGGTGTTGCTTTAAAAGCCCGAAAAGAGGTCAAACAAGTAGTAGAGAGCGATAGTGATAGTGACTCGGAAGACATGGCTTTGTTTGCTCGTAAATTTAGAAAATTTCTTAAATTTAACAAGGATAAAGTTAAAAATGATTTTAAGAAATTTGATACTTCTAAACATGATAAAAGCGAGAAGATTTCTAAAGCCGAGAAAATCCCTAAACCTAGTAATGAACATTTAGATAGGGACGAGTCTAATAAGTGTTTTGGTTGTGAAGGTTATGGCCATAGGGCTTATGAGTGCCCCACTAAACTAAGGAAAGATGGTAAGCGACCTATTTCATATAATGCAACCCTTAGTGATAGTGATAAGGAAGAAAAGCCCGATTCCCCCACTTAAAAAAAATTTGTGGCTTTTATGGCTAGTCATGTGAGTGATAATGAGAACTCGTCGATTGATGACACGATAGCACATGCCACTTCCAAGGTCATTGTTCATGATTCCCTTGTTTTTAATGATAGTGAGAGTGAAGAAGAAAGTGAGAGTGAAAATGAAGAAGATGTTGATGTGAGTGAACTTCAAAATGCTTTTCATGAATTATATAAAGAATCTATTAATTTGAAAAGAACTAATTTGAAGTTAGAAGCTTGTTTAAGAAAGAGTGTCAAGGTCGTTGATGATAGTGCCTTAATAGAAGACCTTAGGACACATGTGAGGACTCTTCAAGAGAAGCTTGATTATGTAGAAGGCGAAAGAGATAGCCTTAGGGGTTTAATGGAATCCTTGAAAAAGGAGCTTCTTGCTTTTGAAGAACGAAATGTTTTACTAGAATCTAACATTGCTGAATTGGAAAATAAATTAAAAGATTCTAGTAATGTCAAATTTGATTTGGAATGTCGTTCGGAAAAACTTGATAAAATGTTAGGAACGATCCAAATTAAAAATGACACTCGTGGTTTAGGCTTCAATCCTTGTAATGAATTTACTCATAATGCCCAAACCAATGTTTTAGGAGAATCAACTAGGAATACTTTTAAAGATCACTCCTTAAGTAAATCTTTTCGACATGTTCTCACTTGTACACATTGTGGTCGACAAGGTCATCTTAGGAAATTTTGTTTAGATCTTTAGCGAATTCCTAGAAAACCCCATAGTAAAGTAACCACGGTAGTTAACGTTCCTACACCCCAAAATAGTCATTCCTCATTAATTTGGGTTAGGAAATCCGACTTGATTACCTTACAAAATAGGGTTGTTGATTCTCATTTACTTACACATGCTTCCTCCCTTGCTAAATCTAATGGATGAATGTGTTAGTGTTTGCATACTTTAGCGTTTGTACTTCATGCTATATTCATATGCTAAATGTATGCTTGTTTAGTCATTTTCTAGTCATAACCTTATTTCATGTCACATGCTAGAAATCATGACTTGTTTATCTTTTTGTATTATATTTTACGTTTGAATTAATTGAAAAAATATAAAAAGATTTTTGTTTATCATTTGTGTTTTATTTATTACATTTATGCTTAATGAAAAATACAAATGATTTTTGTTTAGTCTTTTGAGTATATATCTTTCTTTGTGACTAAAAATGTTAAAAACTCAAAAAGATTTTGTTTGGTGTGTATTTTTGTTTGACACACTTTATGTGGCATATACTTGTGTTTGAATCCCATCATTTACGCTCCCACGTGGCTAGAACTTTTGGTTTAGATTTTCAATCCTTATTATGTTCTTTACCATATTTTATGGAGTAGTTGGATTTTGTATTGTTTAAATGGATTCTATTTCTATATGCCTCTATTCACACATGCACGAGCTCTTTTGAAATCTTAATGTCACGTGTTATATTTGAGCTTTTTGAGGTGTTCTCCTACCAATCTAGTCATCTACATATCTTTGACCTAGGAGGACTAGTGCATGCCAAAATCCGTTGCATGTGAGATTTGTGTGAAAAATGAAAACATGATAAATTAATATATGCACGGGGAAGGGCTCCGAAAGGATGAATTAAATCCTTTGCGATAGTAAGCCACCGTTGATTGGATCTAAAAGAAATACGTGATCCAAAGGCCTAAAAACAGAATATTTGGCATTTAAAAGAAAGCAATTGCCAAGGCCTATGTTTGTTTGATATATTCACTCAAAAACAAAAGAATATATATGCTCATTGAGGGAGAATTGGATGGTATATCAACGGTTTGCACAATGTCCGTTTATCCTAGTTGTCTTTAATGTCATGACTCTATTTGGTTTGAAGAATCATCATCATGCTAGGCTTGTATGCATTGTGTATGTTTGTTCATTGAGTTCAATCTTTATATTGTCACATGAGGTTATATTTAACTGTGATGAAGTTTGCAATCAAAGGAGAACTCCGTGAACGTTTCTTAAGTGTTTGGGTCTAAATTTAATTGTTGCTAGTACACACCCCTACACTTCCGTTTCCATATGACACATTTTTGCCATACGAGTGTGCAAACTTATTGTATTTTGTGTCATGTGTGTGTTTATATCTATATATATATGCAAGTGCTCTATTTGTATATTTTTTTTGGTATCTATATATATGATATCTGTCTTTGCCCTGCTTTTATTGCTCATATGCTTTCATGTCTTATCACTTTAAGCTTTCACATGCTGTTTATTAGTTCTTTATCCTTTGCCTATTCCCGAACAAAAAGGGGGAGAATGATGATAGGGGGACAAATGGTATCTAATCCTATTATTATCGTATCTTCGTTTGGGGGAGATTTATCTTAGGGGGAGACGTATTTCTAAGTAGGTCATGTATTTGATAAAGGGGGAGAATTAATTTAGGGGGAATAATTTAATGAATTGCATTTTATATTTTGATATTCCTTATGCATTTGATGAGTTTGCTTAAGTGTGCAGGTATTCTACTAAAGCAGCATTGTTTAATGGCAAAGAGTTTGATCCTTGGGTTGAGTCAAGATTGGGCGGGTTATGTTTTGAGTCTAGTAGAGCTTGACGGCCCTTTAGGATTTTGTTTGGTTTTTGTCCCGGAATAGCCAAAGGGGGAGATTTGTAAGGACACAAATTTCCAATTGAGTCCATATATAGTTTTGGCTCAATTCCGGACAAAAACATTTATTCATAGGATTGTATTTATTTGTAATATTCTTAAGCCTATGAATTATGTATTGAAGACGTAGCGGCAAAGTATTTAAAGCTTCATCAAAATGCCGGTTTGTGTGCCTCGTTTCTACGTCATCAACTAAGGTTCCATGCTCCCAAGGTATGAATGTAATTATATTTATATAGGAGCTTGGAACAATATGTATTGGGTGTTAGGTGTAATAAATAACTGCATTTTATTTTCAGAAAGAATCAATTAGAACTTTAATATAAGTATATAAAAGTTTCTGGGCCAAAATCGCATTTTACAAACTTTCTGGTCGTTCGTTAGAAATGTCGTTCGAACGAGTTTTTTCGTTCGAACCAGATTTCGTTCGAACGAGTTTTGTCGTTCGAACCAGTTTTGTTCGAATGAGTTTTGTCGTTCGAACCAGTTTCGTTCGAACGAGTTTTGCCAACCACCCTAACTGGTCAGTCGTTCGATATGTCGTTTGAACGAATGTTCGTTCTAACGAGGTATCTAACGAACTTCTAACGAGCCCAGGCTGGTCACTCGTTAGAAGTCTCGTTCGAACGAGATTCCAGCGGGAATAGTTATTTGGCAGTTTTTTGCAGTTTTTCCCCACTCCTCCACTTGGTTTTCAACCAACTTTTTTCATAAATTATTATGTGCGGGAAACACATTTTCCAAGACAACTTTTCCATCCTAATACATCTCCTAGAGAGAATTTGAGAGATCATTTTAAAAAGGAAAATGTTCATGTTTGAGTGTTCTTCAACTTAAAGAAAAATCTTTAAACACTTAGTTTACACCCATTGTTGTTTATTCCAAGTTCTATATATACATATCTTTACTTGGAGTTTTTTGGCACCGGTTTTCTCTACCGAATTCAAGAGACGTTTCGGGTTTGCTTCTACACCCCATCACAAAGAAGACTTTTGTTGAGATTCTACCCACACGGAGAAAGGCTCCATGCTTGGGTGACGGTGACCATATAAAGTACCATCGGTGGATTCCGAGACCGCGGTGGTGTTCCGAGGTTGTCCGCTAGGAAGAGGTTTCTACGAGAAGGAGCGTCGAGGCTTGAGAGGGATCGAGTCAGTCGTTGTAAGTCTATTTGTCTTGTATTTGTAATTCCATATCTAGTGGACTTGTGGCTAGGGCCGTCCGAGGTTGTTTCTCGTCTTGGGTTTTTCCTCGTACATCTCGGCGTAGTGTGACATTGTTTATTTTATCTTGCACAATAATTTAGAATCCATGCTTAGGATAATTTCAAGATAAAATTTGGCTTAATTCTCACACTCATTTAATTTGGGACTTAAATTAAATATTGGGTAAAATTGGTTTATTCAAGTCATTTGCTAAAATTGGTTTCGCCTAACTTAGGATAATTGTTAATTACGACTTAGGCAAATTCTAGGACTTGAATTATGTTTTAATTTTTTTTGATAAATTAAAACTTGTTATTATTATTTTTGAAAGTTGAACCATCACCTGCTTTACAACGCTTCCGCATCATCTCTATTGTGTTTTAGATTGAAAAGGAAATTCAATATTTTAATCGAGTGAATTATTCAAAACCCGGGGATTCCACTTTACATTTTTCTCTCAGAAATGACGAATGCCCAAAAGTCCTGAAAGTCTGAGAAGTGGGGGGTTTATATAGGGATGGAGGAAGGTTCTGGAGATGCGAAGGGAATCAAGGGCTGAGATTAAGTCATCCTAAGATTGACTTGATCTAAGGGTTATAAAACAGCGGTGGTAAAGTCGATTGTGATTGGTTCATAGGATGGCACAAGGATAGTTTTAAAACACATGCAGACCATCGATAAGCTTTGATCCAACGATCAGCAATCCACCAGTCAACCCTCTCACAAAACAAACACAAACATATACATGAGGAGGATGACAAGTGTTGACATATGAGTGGCTCACAAACGCGCGTCTAAAGTAAATACAGGCAGCACCCTGAAGTCTCTAGCACATTTACATTCTACCCAAACAAACATTCCATTGAAAAATGAAGTTTACAAAATAGCAAAATAACCCCACAAATTTTATAATCACATTTTAATTAATGAAAACATTATTTAAAACATGTTTAAAAATGTTTTAAAAATTCCCAAAAAATATTAAAACAACATATTAAGGGGAATTAATCACACAATCAATTTTAAGCAAAATATACACATGTATGCACTTCTAATTATGTGTAGTGTGATTCAATTTATACCTTCTTGGATTATTGAAGAGGATTAGAGAGATAAATTCTGAGGCTCTTTGGATTCTAGGTTAGACAACCAATTTTGTCACTATTTCCAAATTAGTTGAGCACTTATACAATATAGACTAAGCAAGTCAAAGGTATAAGGTGCTTCAATCTCCCCCTTTGGAAATATGAGACAAAATCTCCTTTGAGTTAGCTTAAACTCTTAGGGAACCAAAAAAAATAAAACCTAGTCCTATACAAAAGTGCTATGTACCCATTTCCTAGAAAGTCAAAAATTACATTACTCAACTATTTACAAAATTTGTACACTAGAGATGGTAGACAATCAATTCCTGCAAATATGCACACTAAGATCAAGCAGTTTAGATGAAATGTGAACAAAACATAGAACCCTTAAGACTCAAATTTCTCCCCCATTTTGTCTCAAATGGACAAAGGGTAAAAATTAAGGTCTTCAGAGTTTAATCAGCATATACCATACCTATAGAATTACGCAAATACAGAAATCTGTTATAGTCTAAAGGTTTAGTGAACATGTCTGCAAGTTGCAGATCAGTAGGCAGGTAATGAATTTCTAACTCCTTAGTTTCAACAAGTTCACGTATAAAATGATGCCTTATTTTAATATGATTAGTTCGCGAGTGTTGAACCGGGTTTTTAGATACGTTAATGGCGCTTTGATTGTCACAATACAATTGTAACTGATCTTCTGTAATCTCATAATCGCTTAACATCTGTTTTATCCATAACAATTGAGCACAGCAACTTCCTGTTGCTATATATTCGGACTCAGCCGTAGATAAAGATGTGCAATTCTATTTTTTGCTGCTCCAACCTACTAAATTATTGCCGACATAATAACAGGCACCTGATGTACTTTTACTATCATCAGTACATCCGGCCCAATCAGCATCAGTATACCCTATGATGGTGCTACAGGTATCATTAGTGTACCTAAGTCCAAGATTGAGAGTGCCTTTTATGTACTTTATTATATGTTTTACACACGATAAATGGCTCTCTTTAGGGTTATTCTGGTAACGAGCACACAGACATACAGCATACATTATGTCTGGTCGTGAGGCAGTTAGATAGAGTAGGCTACCAATCATACTACGATAAAGTGTGGAATCAACCGACTTTCCACTTTCATCTTTACATAATTTAACAGTAGTACTCATAGGCGTTTTGGCAACTTTAGCATTATCTAAACCAAATTTCTTAACAAGATCTAATGCATACTTGGTTTGAGAGACAAATAGTCCATCAGAATTCTGTTTGACTTGAAATCCAAAGAAAAGCTGTAGCTCCTCCATAAGGGACATGTGAAACTCCTTATGCATAATGGTAGAAAAAGATTTAACTTCAGATGTTGAAGTAGACCCAAAAATGATGTCGTCTACATAGACTTGGGCTATAATAATGTTTTTATCAAAATGTTTGACAAAGAGAGTCTGGTCATTTCCTCCTCTCTTAAAATCCTTATCCAACAAAAAGTTGGAAAGGCATTCATACCAAGCTCGAGGAGCTTGTTTTAAGCCATACAAAGCCTTTTTTAGACGAAAGACATGGTGAGGGTATTTAGGGTCAATGAACCCTTTGGTTTGTTCTACATACGTTTCTTCGGACAGAATTCCATTGAGGAAGGCAGACTTGACATCCATTTGATAAAGTGTAAATTTTAAGTGACACGCTATGGCGAAAAGAAGTCGAACAGATTCAAGACGAGTGACTAGGGCAAATGTCTCGCTAAAATCTATCCCTTCTATTTGTGAGTAACCTTGAGCAACTAGTCTAGCTTTGTTTCTAAGGATTACCCCATTTTCATCAGATTTGTTCTTAAAGATCCAACGTGTCCCAATAACATTTTTGTTTTGAGGCCGCGGTACAAGATACCAGACATCGTGAATGACAAATTGTAAAAGTTCTTCCTGCATAGCAGAAATCCAGTGTGTGTCATTCAATGCTTCATTAACATTTTTCGGTTCCACAAGGGAGACGAAACATGCATAATTAGCATAATTTCTTAACTGGGATCTAGTACGAACTGGCTCATTAGGATTACCGACCACGTTGTCAATGGGATGATCTTTAGAGACCCAGCCAGGTACTTCTGGACTCTCAATAGGTAATGAGTCATCTATTTCTGGTAAATCAGTTTTGAAATCATTTTCAGATTCAACCACAATAGGTGATTCAGATATCTTATTTTCGACAATAGTGTCGCTTACAATTACATTTATCGATTCCATAAGGGCCTTAGTACGCAGATTGTATATACGATAAGCACGACTGTTTGGGGAATTTCCTAAGAATATGGCTTTATCACCACGAGTCTCGAATTTAGACAGATGTTCTCTGTCTTTACAGACATAACACTGACTTTCGAAAGTTCTTAGATATTTCAGATTAGGCTTCTTACCGTACCATAACTCATATGGAGTTTGTTTAGAGTTTTTCCTAAGGTAAACCCTATTAATGATATGACACGCAGTTCTAATAGATTCTACCCAGAAGTATTTAGGTAGAGATTTGGCATGTAACATGACACGTGCCATCTCTTGAAGAGTTCGGTTTTTCCTTTCAGCAATACCATTCTGCTGAGGAGTCTTAGGGGCACTGAATTCATGTTTGTAACCGTTGTAGTCACAATATTCAACTATTCCTGTATCTATGAACTCTCCCCCTCTATCACTACGAATGCGATTGACTTGTGTGTCCTTCTCATTTTCAATTCTTAGTAAAATTTTCAAAAAATTCTGAAACGTGTCAGATTTTTGTTTCAAGAAGGCAACCCAAGTGAATCGTGTGAAATCATCAACCATGACAAGGATATAACTGTGCCCACAAAGACTAACAGTTCTGGAGGGACCAATAAGGTCCATATGGATGAGATCTAGAGGTCTAGAGGTGAGAATGTCTTTAACCTTTTTATGCGAAGTCTTAACTATTTTTCCTTCCTAGCAATGACCACAGACAACACTGGAAATAGGTTTAATTTTAGGAAGTCCTCTAACAATCTCTTGACTAGACAATCTACCAAGGATATCATAACTTAAGTGACCCATACGATTATGCCAGATTTCATTGTCATCTATTCTGACAATGTTACAGGTTTCAGAACCAGTCTTGACAGTATAACAATTGTCAGGTGTTCTAAATCCGGTAATAATGCATTTACCTTTATCATTTAGAATTTTACAATTGTTCTTTGAAAAGGTAACTGTATGGTCAGAGTCACAAAATTGTGATATACTTAGGAGGTTGGCTTTAAGGCCTTTAACTAGTAGAACATTTTCCAGAACAGGCATTCCTTCTTCTTTTAGGGTTCCTTTACCTATGATCTGGGATGAAACTCCGTCACCAAAAACTACTTTCCCACCAGCAAATCTGGTTTTGTTTAAAAGTTTGGTTTCATCTCCTGTCATATGTTTGGAACATCCTGAATCTAAATACCAACCAGATGAAGTGTGTTCAGCTTTTAAAGCAGTGATGACAATGTTACACTTCATTTGGGGTAAAAGATCATATTTTCTAACCCAAATAGCTCTAGTTTTAACTTTTCGCATGTTTGCCCTTATTTGATAAAATTTTTGAGAAACAGCTTTTTGTCGAAAAACATTTTGGGCAACAAACTGATTATTGTGGAAAATTTGAGCTTTTGGTTTAGGGAAGTTTCTGGGAGCCTTTCTCTTAAATGAACTCTTAGTTTTAGTCTTTTTATTCCTGTAGTTAGAGTTCTTGTCAGGTTGTATTGGAAGGACATAATGGTTACGATTTTGCCTAGAATAGTTAAAGTTCTTGTAGACAAAAGTGTTGTACACAGGGGTGTTTAGACGCCTAGCATAATAACCTTCAAAGGAATGACCATAAATGTCACAGTACGAGCAATATTGATTGCTTGAGGGATGAATATCCTTAGGAAAACTTCTAAAGATGGGTTTAACAGCATTCTGTTCAGAAGTCCTATTCCTAGGAGGGATGGTTTTAAAGGTAGATTCAGCCTTTCTGATCAAAGGACAGACGTATTTAGTCTTAAGTGTAGTGTCAGCCTTAGAATTACTAGACGCTCCAATGTCTTTCTGTTGTTGCTTTTGATCAAATTCCTCTATAATAAAATGAAAGTCTGGACATGTTTCAATTGGTCTTTTGCCCCCAGACACAAACTTAATAGGTTCAAGATTTGTAGTTTGTGGTTTGTTCTTAGGGCAAAATCCAATACCGGTTCTATCATCAGAATTGGTCTTGGAGTCAACAACAAAGTCAGTAAAACAATTTGAATTGTTTTCAAACTTAGAAATTATTTTGAAAACAGTAGTTGTCTTTGTTTTTGCTTCCTCCAGTTCTAATAATGTTCCCTTGTATTTTATTTCCAGGGTTTCATTAATTTTAGTCAACTCTTTTAATTTTTGATCAAAAGTTTCAATTTCAGATTGATGAGACAGACACTGGTTAGTGTACTCTTCGGCATTCAGCTTCACAATAAGACTTAGATCATCTAATTTCTTAGTCAGTTCTCTAACAGTCTTGTCCAGTCTAGTGCCTTTTTTAAGAGTTTTAGCATACAAAGTATGGATATCAGGGAGGTCATCTGTGTTTGAGTCGCAAAGTGAAGTGTGTGTAGTGACCCCTAACGATTCAGTTTTAGTACTCACGCACCCATTTACATCATCGTTATCGAGATCACTTTGACTCACACACATGAAACTAGAACTAGCAACATTTTCAGATAATAAAGCATCTAGGCCAGTCAAAGCAGTATTCACACAAGCAGGAGTAGGAGCATCATTATCACACACAGGCATATCATCATTGTAAATGATCTTAGCATAAAAGGATATGCAAGGGTCAAGTACATTTGATGACTCAAGTTCCTCTTCATCAGATTCACTTGAATCATTCCAAGTTTTACATACATTGGCTCTATTGTGTGTGTTGGTTTTATTCAGATTAACTCTGCAATCGTGAGCAATGTGACCTAGTTTCCCATATCTAAAACATTCAATCTTTTTAAGTTCTCTGGTGGGTCTGGAGTTGTTGTCCTTAGGATGTTTGTCAAGACCTCTCTCATGAGGTTTGGGATTAGACAGAGTAGGATAATTAGGCTTGCCTTGTTTAGTTGCCTGTTTGTTTCTAAATTTAACAATTTTCTTAAATTGTTTAGACATTAAGGAAATCTGATTATCTAGTTTGTCTATATCACACTCCTCATCAGAGTCAGAGTTGATCAAATAAGACTCAATTTTAGATATCTTAGAGGCAAAACTCAAGCTAGAGTTGGGCTGTTTTCTTTGTGAATGATTTAATTGTTTCTTAAAGTCTAATTCCATTTCCACAGTCCTAAGTTTGCTACTGAGTAATTCAGGGGTAAGGTTTTGATCACTCATTTCCTCAATAGCATACCTCTTGCTGTCAAACTTTTGTGGTAATGATCTTAGAATTTTAGAGACAATTTCATTCCTATCATAAGTTATACCATTAGCATGCAACTTAGTAACTATATCAGTTAAGTTCCTGTAAATGTCATCAAAAGACTCAGAGTCAGACATAATCAAAGAGTTGTACTGCTGGGTAAGCATTTGAGTTTTAGCAGCTTTAACTCTTGAGTCTCCTTCATGGGCAGTGATTAATGTGTCCCAAGCTTCCTTAGAAGTGGCACAAGATGAGATTCTCTTGAACTCATACTCATTAATAGACATAAAAATGGCATTCTTTCCTTTATTGTTATTTCGAGAAATAGTTTTCTCTTCTTGGGTAAACTCACTTAATATTTTCTTTACCCTCTCATCACTTCCTTCAGTGGCTAGTTTAGTAGGATAAGCGTATCCATTATCAATAATGTCCCAGACATCATCTCCTAAAGTCCCTTGGATGAAGGCAACCATTCTTACTTTCCAGTAAGCAAAGTTGTTTCCATCAAAGAGTGGAGGTCTGGACAGATTACCAAACCTTTCATTCTTCTCGTCCATAGTTAGGTTTTTCAGAAAACGATTTCAGAAACACAAGATCTTTTTGAAATAAAATTTAACAAGGCTCTGATACCAATTGAAAAACGTTGCTAATGCCGTTTAATACAAGATTAAACTATATAAGAAACTCCGAGATATTTGTTGAAGAAACCCTTTTCTTTTGAAAATAAAAATTATAAACAACAAGATGTGTTTACAAAAACTTATGTACGAGAGTAATCAAGACTTTGTAATCAGTTTTAAAACTAAGATAGTTTCAAAAATCAGCACACTTTAGACTGAGATGAGGAGATGAAGATAATCAGCACACACAGATTTTAACGTGGTAAAATCTCTCCCAACAGAGGAAACATCCATGGTGACTTCTAAGTCACAAAGGCAAAAATCCACTAATAACAAATAATAGTTACAAACAATACAACATACATGCACACAAATCAACCTATTCTAAGTTTAGGAATATACCCCACTTGGTGTCCTTCTAACTTCTCATAGATCTGATTGTTGATGATGTTCTTCCAGTTTGATAACTTCCTTTGCTTTAGCTTCCTTACGTCGACTCAATAATCTTTGATCTTATTCACAACACTTCCAGTGTAGTAGTGTGTTAAGTGTTTGTGATGTGATTCCTATCAACATGCATGAACTCACACACACTTAGTTTTACAGACAGTCCTAGAAAATTACATATAAAGCCTATATGCTGTGATTTTCTTTCTTTCTTTCTTACAGAACTTGTAACCTTTATGACCTTTAAATGTATCCCAGATTCCACAGAAATCTTGCTTCAAAATCGATCAAGACCTTAATCAATCTCTGTTTTCAAAATATTTTTGAGATTGAAAATCTCCAAGTGTGAATCCAACTAGGTCAAGGTTAAGTTTCGTAAGAATAGAAACCATAAAACATTTTTAAAACTAAATCAGTAAAGATTTTCTTAAATCAAGAAAGAAATATGCAGATCTAGTGAAATGTAACATGCAGAGTGTAGATCTATAGTTTCTATGAAAGAGAAATGCAGATCTTCACACGAATGTTTAAGTTGTAAACAAGATCATAGACAAAGAGGTTACAGCTTCAATATGAACAAACCACTCTCTCTCAAACACTCAAGGTTGTGTTTGGGGTTGAGAATATACGAAGGTTTGATTCAGAAAATGAAGTGTTTAAGGTTAGGGTTAGGGTTTGGCTAATAGTTTTCCCTTTCTCTCTCTTCTCTCTTTTCTTTTCTCTCTTCTCTCTCACTTCTCTCTTCTCTCTATTTTTTTTTCTCTCAGAAATGAAGAATGCCCAAAAGTCCTGAAAGTCTGAGAAGTGGGGGGGTTATATAGGGATGGAGGAAGGTTCTGGAGATGCGAAGGGAATCAAGGGCTGAGATTAAGTCATCCTAAGATTGACTTGATCTAAGGGTTATAAAACAGTGGTGGTAAAGTCGATTGTGATTGGTTCATAGGATGGCACAAGGATAGTTTTAAAACACATGCAGACCATCGATAAGCTTTGATCCAACGATCAGCAATCCACCAGTCAAACCTCTCACATAACAAACACAAACATATACATCAGGAGGATGACAAGTGTTGACATATGAGTGGCTCACAAACACGCGTCTAAAGTAAATACAGGCAGCACCCTGAAGTCTCTAGCGCATTTACATTCTACCCAAACAAACATTCCATTGAAAAATGAAGTTTACAAAATAGCAAAATAACCCCACAAATTTTATAATCACATTTTAATTAATGAAAACATTATTTAAAACATGTTTAAAAATGTTTAAAAAATTCCCAAAAAATATTAAAACAACATATTAAGGGGAATTAATCACACAATCAATTTTAAGCAAAATATACACATGTATGCACTTCTAATTGTGTGTAGTGTGATTCAATTTATACCTTCTTGGATTATTGAAGAGGATTAGAGAGATAAATTCTGAGGCTCTTTGGATTCTAGGTTAGACAACCAATTTTGTCACTATTTCCAAATTAGTTGAGCACTTATACAATATAGACTTAAGCAAGTCAAAGGTATAAGGTGCTTCACATGGCATCTCGAAGCAGCTCAAAGATCGGATGAGGCCCAGAGTGGATCTTATGGAGAATGAGGTCCAATGGTAAAGCGTGTTGTGTATGTTCTCGGGAGAAATAATGGCCGAGGCTTACAGGGAGAAGAAGAGGAAGGCAGTCACCACTACCAGCAAACAATGCAAAAAGGTCGTCACCGAGGAAGGGAAGGTGGTGTATCGATTGTAACAGTGTGAGCGGGCGGCCGAGGAAGCTGATGATGAGGTTAACCCGATATACGAATTCTTTCTAGTAGATCAACGGGGATAATGCATGGTGATAGACAATTCTAGCATACAGGAATTTGTAGAGGAAGTCGCCGAGGAACCTGATTACATGACAGATCAGCCGAAACCCCATGCACAGGAGTTGGAATGGCTGAACCTAGTGAAGGAAGGGGAAGATCCGAGGACCAGCTTCATCTCGAAGGATCTCATTAAAGAGAAATGAGAGGCCTTGATCGAGTTGATTCGAGAATTTATAGATGTCTTTGCATGGAAATACATGGAGATGGAAGGACCGGATAAGGAAGTGAGTTTCCACATGTTGAATGTAATGCCTTCGACCATTCCGGTGAAACAAGTAACAAGAACGTACAAGCCAGAGATGGATTTGAAGATCAAAGAAGAAGTTCAACGCTTACTAGAGGCCGGGTTCATTACACCAATACAGCACCCACTTTGGTTATCCAGTATTATCCCAGTGGGGAAGAAAGACAAAAGCCAGATAAGGATCTACGTGGACTTCAGATATTTGAATAGATCCTGCCCCAAAGATGAGGCCCCTCTGCCCTCCATCGATAGCCTTATAGATGCAACGGTAGGTCATGGGATGTATAGCTTCATGGATGGGTATGTAGGGTACAACCAGATCAAGATGGACCCCGAGGATGCAGAGAAAATAGCGTTCAGAACCCCGTTGGGCAACTTCATGTACAGGGTGATGTCGTTTGGACTCAAAAATGCTGGGGAGACTTACCAAAGAATAATGATGGACATTTTCCATGACTTCTTTCATAAATTTGTGGAATTCTATGTGGATGATTTGGTCATCAAGTCGAGGAAGGAGGAGTCCCATTTGAGCAATTTGAGGAAGGTGTTTTCCTGTTGCAAGAAGTTTAAATTAAGGATGAACCCATTGAAGTGTGTTTTTGGAGTAACAAGTGGGAAGTTACTAGGGTTCGTGGTTAACCGACAAGGTGTGCAGATGAACTAGGATAAGCAGCGGACGATCTTAGAAATGCCATGTCCAAGAACGGCGAAGAAGCTAAAGAGTTTCCTCGGTAAAGTCTCCTACCTTAGTAGATTCGTGCCTGGGTCAGCCGAGATAACACACCCATTAACGCAGCTGCTGTGAAAGAACACGAAGTTCAAATGGGAGGCAATTCACCAGGAGTCTCTTGACGGACTGAAGAAGTTGCTCATCTCACCACAGACCATGGTTCCACCAAGGGCAGGAATATCGTTGCAGTTGTACCTCACATCTACCACAAGGTCCGTGGGAGCTTTGCTGGTATAAGAGATCGATGGGAAAGAACGACCAGTTTACTACCTCAGCAGGATCATTCATGGGACAGAAGTCAGATATAGTAGTTAGAAAGGCATTGTTTAGCCTTAGTATTTGTAGCGCAAAAATATATACAATATATGTTGTCTTTTCCAATTCATATTGTAACTAGATGTGATCCCATTAAGTATTTGTTTGCAAGAACTATATTGATTGGCGGGGTAGCAAGATGGTTCCTTATCCTCTCCGAATATGACTTGAAGTGCATGGTTCCTCGCATAATTAAAAGCCAGGCTTACGCTGACCTGTTGGCCATTTTCCCTTCGGGAACCTTTGAGCCACCCAAAGAAGATATTCCAGGAGACGATTTACAGGCCAACCACCTAGACGCAATGGATGAAGAATGGACAATGCAGTTAGATGGGACATCGATACAAAAGAAAGGAGGAGCAGGGGTAATTCTTTCGAAAGGAATGGAGGATATTTTCCTTTCTTACAAGTTAGATTTCCCTTGCTCTAACAACGAGGCAGAATATGAAACATTGGTGTTGGGATTTCTTGAGGCTCTTCGAAGAGGGATCCATTCACTTTGCATCAAGGGGGATTCAAACTTGGTGGTTCAACAGGTGAATGGAGAATACGCGTTGAAACATATGAGCCTAGCACCATACAGAACGATCATTCAGAGGCTCCTTGGCCAGTTCCATCAGACCAAGATCAAGAGGCAGCCCAGAACAATGAACCGTCACCCTGACGCCTATGCCACCATTGCCCAGAAGATGGTCATGAGGAGCGATACAACTACTATCGTGATTCAATGAAGAATAACTCCTTCGACCATACAGTCAATTTTATCGATGGAAGAGGACGCAGACTGGAGGAGAGAGATTAGAGGTAACTAAAGTCTGGTGAAGGAACGATGGGGTTCAGAGAAGTGGCCGAGTACTTTACAAACCAGGGGAACCTTTACTTTAGAAATGCAGGAGGATGGTTATCAAGATGCATTGGTCTATAAGAGGCAGAGCAAAGATTGAAGAAAACACATGGAGAGCACTGCAAAACAACTGAGATACCCCTCTATCGAAGAATGCAAAGGGATGGATATTTCTGGCCTAGCATGAAGCAGGATGCAGCTGAGTTATAATGGAAGTTCGACAAATTCCTATTGTTTTTCGAGGTAGCAGAATATCATTTCGTGGAGACTCAGCCTGACTGGAGACAACCATATATTGATTTCATTAAAGATGGAGTTATCCCAACCGAGAAAATTGATGCGATGGGACTCCGACAAAGGGTCCCGAGGTTCTACATTCAAAAGGGGCAGCTTTATCAAAGGGGATACTTCAACAGGCTATTGCGTTGTATCATGAAGGAAGAAGCGACCAAGGTTCTTAAATAGGAGAACGATCCAGTTACTATAGGAGGGGTCAAGTTGTATGACCAGCTGAAGATTTTGGGGTACTATTGGCCAACGATGGAGAAAGATTTTGCTGAGTTCGTTCGAAAGTGCAAGGCTTGCCAGCTTTATGGAAATATGATTCATGCCCCGTCAGTGGACTTACACTCCCTAGCAATGCCTTATCCTTTTCACACTTGGGCGTTCGACCTGGTAGGGGAGATACACACTTCTTCGAGGGGGAAATTATGGATCATGGTAGCAACAGAGTGTTTCAGAAAGTGGGCCGAAGCGATACCACTGATAAGGGCAACAGCAGGAGTAGTGAGCATCTTCATCAGAGAATACATCATTTGCCATTTTGGGATCCCAGAAGTTATCCTTTCAGACAACAGACCCTTTCGTCAATTCAGAGGTAGCGATGCTCATAGACAAATACTCCATTGTCCATCACACTTCGACGGTGGCATACCCAAAGGGTAACGGTCAATCCGAAGTGACTAACAAGACCTTAGTCAATATCTTAGCCAAAATGATGGAGGATTTTCCAAAATCGTGGGACAATAAGATACCAGCCATTTTATGGGCCTATCGGACGACTAAGAGGAATCCTATAGGGTATACGTCGTTCTCTCTTGTTTATGGGGTTGAGGCAATTCATTGGGTAGAGCTAGAAGTTCCCTCAGCTCGATATGCTCTGCGAAGCAGCATGCTCCCTCAGAATAGACACGTGCAGTTGGAAGCGTTGGACGAACATAGTGATAATGTGATGCAACACTTTCAAATGAATACGAAGAATCTCTCCATGGCATATGATAACTTGGTGAGACTAAGGAAGTTCGTGGAGGGAGATCTTGTATTGAAGGCAACAGTTAAACATATTAGGGGGCTTCCCCTACCTAAGTTTGCGACAAATTGGGAGGGACCTTTCATCGTGAAAGAGGCTCATGACTCAGGTTATTTCTTAATTTCTAAGATAGAAGAAGACAGGCCATTTAAGATTAATAACAAATGGTTGAAGGTCTATCATGTGTAAGCAATTAAGTTCGGGGCCACCGATGTATCTAACTGTTATGAATATACGAGTTCATTTTTGTTTTATACAAGTTCTCTTTATTTTAATTCAAGTAGAGATGAAATAACTACAGAACATATTTCACAATCTATGTAAATAGCTGTAACATAAAGAAATGGCATGAGAATAAGTATCTTTTTCCATTCATAAACTTTGGGGCATTACAAAATTGGGAGCTATCGCCCAAGAATTATATGAGAAGAAAGGAAAAATACATATACAAAAACTCATTGACCCAGGAGGAACCACAAATCTGGGGAGGAGAAAAAATCTCCAGGAAGGCCCGAAGAAGCGTCTAAGCAAAGACCGTTGGGCATTAATGGAAACTTCCAACCTAGTCTGTGCTTGCGTACGTTCAATAAGAAGTTTTTCTCATTTTAGCTTTGACAAATGCAGAGCTTCCTCGAGGTCCTCCACCTCCTTGTCAATGGCTCCAAGGAGAGGTGCTAACTCGGCCAGCTTGGCTTCCTCGGCCCTCTGATCCTCCTGATGTTTTTATAAGAGCTCCATCTGGCCGTCCAACTTCTTGCTATTCAAGGTCTTCAAATGCGCGATGAGCCAGTCAAAGCGGAACCCTTCACGACCCAACTCCCTTAGATAACCTAGGAATTGGTTGAGGAGGGGTCTGGTAACATTGGCAGTTTGAGTGTTGGTAGTTTCAGCAACAATGGTGGCCATGCCTTGAAGCCTTTAGCTCATAACTGAGATGTTTTAACGAAGGAAGTCCACCGTGAAGGTTTAAGGATGATAGCTCATAAGTTGATCAATTGCCAAACAATGACTAGCAGGTATCTGGGGAGAACTTTGGAATTCCCTCAGGCAGAAGGCGTGAGGAGCCAAGTCGGGCAGAGGAAGCTCGCACCCAGATTCACTTTCCGTGGCAGCACCCGTCGTGGAACCTTGATCATTATGGCTAGTTTCTTTGGAAGAGACAGGTTCACGAGGGGGCGAGGCAATACGTGAGGGAACTGGTGGAGAATCCTTCTGGGCAACCTAAAAATAGTTAGGGGAAACAAGGAGTTTATGAGAAAAAATCTTAACAAGTGTTTTCATTGTTAAGTCACCGTTATAGGTGGAGTTTATGAGAAAAAAAATCTTAACAAGCGTTTTCGTTGTTAAGTCACCGATATAGGTGGAGTTTATGACAAAAAATCTTAACAAGCATTTTCATTGTTAAATCACCATTATAGATGGATTTTATGAGGAAAAAAATCTTAACAAGCGTTTTCGTTGTTAGGTCACCGATATAGGTGGAGATTATGAAAAAATCTTAACAAGCATTTTCGTTGTTAAGTCACCGATATAGGTGGAGTTTATGTGAAAAAAATCTTAACAAGCATTTTCGTTGTTAAGTCACCAATATAGGTGGAGTTTATGAAAAAATCTCAACAAGCGTTTTCGTTGTTAAGTCACCGATATAGGTGGAGTTTATGAAAAAAAAATCTTAACAAGTGTTTTCATTGTTAAGTCACCGTTATAGGTGGAGTTTATGAAAAAATCTTAACAAGCGTTTTCATTGTTAAGTCACCGGTATAGGTGGAGTTTATGAAAAAATCTTAACAAGTGTTTTCATTGTTAAGTCACTGATATAGGTGGAGTTTATGAGAAAAAAATCTTAACAAGTGTTTTCATTGTTAAGTCACCGTTATAGGTTTGAGTTTATGAAAAAATCTTAAATAAATGTTTTCATTGATTAAGTCACCTATACAGCTGGATTTTGAGAAGCTGAGAAATACAGAGAAATTAGAGAAGTGCCTCATCGGCAGCAAGAGCGAGAGGGGTAGTTACCATGGGAGCCATAATGCTAGAAATCGTGGGAGGCGGGCTCATTACCTCAGCAGCCTCAACGGAGCCCTTGGATGTAGAAGCTTCAAAGGTAGGCACACTCCCCTCGCCAGAATAGGGTACTATGGCCAACACGGGCGCATCATCAGAAGGAGATATTGGACCTTCGAGAGATGCCCCAACGAGAGCAACTGCACCAACCTGGGCCTCGGAAGGGATAAGTCCACTCAACGCAAAAGGCGGAGAAAGACTTGGAGAAAGCTGTAAATGTAAAGACAAGTGTTAGATAAAAGGAGTAATCGCAAAAGGACAAGAGACAAAAATTCACCTAGCTTACCCCCGTTATGGCACTGAAAAGAAGAACTGCATTAATATGTCTTGACAAAGCAGGAGGAATGAGAATGTTAGCTATCAGCGATGCCACTTCCACCTAAAATATCCCAACATATTAGGATTGATGAATAAATCAATGGGACAAATAAAATATGTAAGGCTTGGGAATAAATTTACCTGCGGGGCACTCTCTTCGACCACAATAACGGGCAGAAAGACCTCTCTCTCCAAGGGTAACTCAGAGGAAGCTGGAACAGTTGCCTCGGGTGGGTCATATATCTCAGCAGCACCCGTTGCGGCATCCCTAGCCCGATGAGAGGATGAACAGCGCGAATAGGTGAGGCTTATCAAAGGAGAACGTGGAAGGCCGACAGTGGCTGGAAGGGTACTGCAACGTTCCCCCACGAAATGGCTCACTACGGGACTCGGGGGACTGGGAGGACTAACCATCGCTTCTTCAACTCCCTGCATCAAAGTTATCAGCCAATAAGTGAAGGCAATATGTTAAGAAAAGAAGAATGAGAAATAAATAATGCACACATACCTCATATACAGAGGGAGAATGAGAGGGTATAACCATGGGTGAAGGTGGCGAGGAGGCGACAGCCGGAGGAGCTGGGGAGGAAGGCTTCTCATGTGTCTGTTTCCTCTGGGATTTGGTACCCAGCGTTTTCTTCCTGGAGATCATTGCACCACCAATTTTAGGTACCCTTGTCCTTCTCCTCCTTTTTTCCATTGGCTCCGTGGGATCAACAACGATCACAGGAAATGTACCCGGAGGAGGAATGGTGACTGCGCGCCGTTGGTATTCAGCGTTTATTTGGGCAACCTTGGCCTCCACCCGCCTCCTCAGCTCTTCAACCAGCTCTGGAGACATGGGAGGGGGAACGGAGGAAATTAGGAATGCCTCCAATGGATTTTGTGTTTGACCTTGGGCCTTAGCCTTCTTAGACTTGTACTTCCTAGCTTTCTTGGTAGGTGGCTCAGAAGGCCCTTCTCCCGTGGCAGCTTCGGTCGTGGGGACAGATGGTTTGGGGGTCGTAGCGGCCTTGGGTTTCGGGGTGGCAGTTAGGATCATTAGGTAATAAGGGGGTAGTTCATGGGGAGACCCTTTAATAGTTGTACTTAAGGGAAACTCAACCCCAATCACGGAGTTCCCCTTTAGACCCAGCTCAGAAGAAGAAAAGGAATGAACTGGGGGATATTGAGGGGGGGACTGGACGTACTCACAAATCATGGCCAACTGCTCCAGATGGAACTTCGTGGCAAAAAAAGTGGATACATCTCCCTTCCTAGTAGCACTAGGAAGGGGGACACGGCCATCAATGGTGGAAGTCACACCAAGCACCGTGGCTGCAGTGTAGAAGGTGCATGCTTCAGCGAAGGTGGCCTTCGAATGATTGTCCTGGAACACAGGTCAAGGAGCCCCCTGATCGAACCCGAACTGCCTACTACATCTATCAGGATTATAAGGCTCAGAACTATATCCCCATTCAGTATAAGAGGGGAGAAACCTCGGGGTGAAAAGAAGCACTATAGCTTGTGAGGGATATTCTAAAATCGGGTTAAATCTGACCATTGTGGCTGCAGTAGGAAAGAAGTCCCAACTATGGGCAAAGGTGGGCTCACTGTATGGCCTCATTACGAAGGAGTATGAGCAATCAAAAACCTCCATTATCTCCTTTCGGCTTTGCTTCTTGTGGAAATATAGGAGGAGTGGGGGATTGATACCTTGGCTCACAGGCAGAGAAACTGACTTCGCAGCAATAGAAGGAAAGCGGTATAGAGGAAGCCCATCAAGATGATGGCGTTGGCGAAATTTTCCAAGTTGTAACGGCCCAGTGACCGTTCCATATCAATATGGGTTCGATCCAACCAGGTGTAGAGGGACCCCAAGGCGATGGCGGCTAGAGGTAGGTTGAATCCTCTGGCCAAACGAATGGAAATGTTTATCAGGTCCCTCCTGGGCTGATTGTTGGGTTTTCCAGTAAGAAAGAAGCGTGAAAGTAGTACAAGTATATATGCCGGTAGTTCCAGGGAGGTAACTCTACTACGGGCCATTACATCACTAGCATCCTTCGGCGTCGGAGCCTCAAAAAAAAGTTGATAAGGGGGCAAATGTGGCTTTATTTGATGGACCGGTGTAATTGCGGCAGATCCGATCCAGTCAATGCGATCAGCAGCCTCTTCAGCATCCAGAGGCTCATCGTGGTAGGTAAACTCGCCCATGGGCTCAAACCCAAGGAGTTCACAGACATCCTCCAACGTAACAGTAAACTCCCCCCATGCGGCAAAGAAGGTGTGGGTTGTGATGTTCCATCAAGAGACAAGAACTTGAAGTGCCGCGTTGTGCTTCGAGAGGGAGAACTCGCCAAACCAGTAGGCTCGATGCAGCCCAACCTTCACAAGAGCAGCAGTGTGGAAGCTCTGCATATGTGTGTGCCAAGCAGTAAAATGGGCTGGCGACCCCCCCCCCCCCGGTGCTTCGAAGTCGATCTGGGTATAGGGAAATTCACCACGGTCCAAACGAAAGCGCAGAGTCCCCTCGGGTGGAAAATAGCCCCACTTCGACGAATCCACTTCTTCATCACCCAACAGTAATGGATCGAACTTGGATGAGAAATGGTAGGTCTTGCACGCCTCAGAAAATTTATCATCTTCTTCTTCAAAGATGAGTGCCCGGCGATAGAAGCGTAGTTGCTCTTGACGAGCAGGGACCAGAATAGCACCGCTAAGGGCGATGGCAGTGCCAGCAGTCGCAGAAGGGGAATCGGGCTGGGTAATGGCAGCAACCTTAGAAATACTTGAAGAAGCCATGAGAAAGTGTTGATGAGTGGTACAGCCGGGTAAGGAGGGCTAAAAACAAGGAGAGAGGAGCATAATCGCAGGTGGTGGTGCAAAAGATGAGAGAAGGAGGAGACTGAGTAAAGAAGGGGGCAACAATGGAGCTTGCACAAAGTTCGCACAGAGTTTCTCTCTGAAAAGAAGGGGGGAGATTGAAGAAGATGAAGAAGAGAAGGAAAGAGAAGGGTTTGAATAAAAGAGACGTTTGAAGCTTTTAAACCTTGTGAAACCTATCATTTGAGTTTCCCACCAGGGCACGTGTAGGGCCGCCTATAATCATTTCATACGAACACGTGTCACCTCAGGAAGGGTCTCGATAATTGAAAAGACAGCGCCACATTATTTACGATGTGATTCTTGGGAAAAAGAAGGGGGTTGCCTTCTCCAGCAAGTTGAGTTTTGGCGCCAAACTTGTGTCAGACTTATCCAATGACTTCTAACGGAAAAGATGTCCCAACGGTTCAAAAAAGCTACGATGTCCCCTCGCCACATGTCCAAACATTTGAATTGTGACTTAGTTACATCGGGGAGAATTTTTGCTTTTTTGAACATAGTGAAGTATCACAGGGGAGAATTTCACTTACCAAGAGTCCAAACGAGTATTTGAGAAGGGTAGTAGGCCTTTCGGGAGAATTTCAAGTAGTAAAGCTTGAATGGTTGAGGCTCAGTATGAGGAAAAACTGGCAACGTCCCTTCGCCCAAGCCCCAATGACAATGGCGCTTCGGCTCAGGTACATCGGGGAGAATTTTACTTTTTCCAGGTAATTATATCGTTGTGGTTCTAACGAGGGAAAGAAGGCCAGATTTTTTTTTCACGCAGAGAAGGTTCATCTGATTGAGAAATTTCGTGCAGACATTTCTTGTTCCAACAAATCTCTCCACGAAGGGACAAATGTAGATGGGGATTGAAGGTAATCCTGAGATTAGGGATAATTCCTTAATTGGCAAAAGTGTTTGAGATTAAGCAACCGAGGCAGCTCAAGCGTGGCAACTCAAGCGCGGCAACTCAGCGAGGCAGCTTGGTGTGGCAACTCATACTTTAGCTTGTTGTATTAGTCATATTGTATTTCTGTTTATGTTGACTATAAGTTATAATGGTTGTAATGTTGTAACGAGATTAATAATGAGTTTGTGTGAGGTCACACGTTACTTGCGAAAGACCAGGCTTGGCAGGGCCTGGGAGAGCTTTCATGCTCTATCAAATTAACTCATTGTGGGAACATTAGAGGGACTTGGTTTGGAGGATTGAGAAGTGAGGTACCGTTGGAGCTTGTCCTGACCATATTATATACACCTGGTAAAAACACTGAGGGACCCTGGCCGTGGAACCTCGAGCGAAGTAGCTTGGAGTTCCATCGGGCGTTGAGTTGACAATCAAACAACCATCTACTTAATGTTGCATCTACTGTAGGTGATGTCACTAGCCAGCTAAACAATGTCAGACTTGCACTTGCGTAAACCACCGTGGTATTTGGGACTGTCAGTCAATTGGTGAGCCACCTCTGCGGCAACATCCCCCTGACATACAGTGGTTGGGCAAAAGGCATGTCTTGGCATTTAATGTTTATGACGTGGAGACTACTAGTGCATCAGGCATTTAATGTTGTGACATAAAGTATGAGGGATGTCTTTCATAGTCTTTAATGACTGAGTTGCCTCGGGGGTGGTGTGGGGGGCTATTTAAGAACCCCAACCACCTTTTAGGAGAGGATGATCTTTTAAGAGTTCAGGAGTTATTTCTAGAGATAATACACCTTCAGAGAGAGTTATTGCAAACCAGAGAGGTTTACTCACTCACCATTGTTGTTTATTACGAATCTTTTGATACTTGACAGAGATTCTTGAGGGTTTTCGGTGTGTTTCTACCTGCCTACCAAGGTGTATCTAGGGTGCTTACTTCTCTCTCCCTCTAGCTAAATTACCTCTAAGTTTCATTACTACTTTCTGAGTTATATAGGAGGGATTTGTAAGTTTAAACTTAGTTATCTTCATTGGGTTTGTGCTTCGTATGCCATATCATTAATCCAAAGCTTTGGCTAAATTAGCTTATCATTACCATACTTAAATAGGGGTCACGCCTCCATCTATAATATAAATTACCCTCTTACAACCCAATATCTACATGATCGTGGACAACACAGCCAGTCATGCTATCAAGTCATTCGTCGATGAATTTTTCGGATACAACCAAATCAAAATGCACCCAGACCATCAAGAAAAAATCGCATTCATCACCCCATGGGGAACCTTTTGCTACACCGTTATGCCATTAGGTTTTAAGAACGCTGGGGCTACCTACCAGAGGGTCGCCATAACCATTTCGCACGATCTGATTCATAAAGAAGTTGAGGTCTATGTAGGTGATATGATTATCAAATCCAAGACTAGAGAGGGTCATGTTCCCTCTCTTCAAAAGTTCTTCAAACGACTGCAACAGTATCAAATGAGACTCAATCCACAGAAATGCGTCTTTGGCATTACAAAGGGAAAACTCTTGGGATTCATGGTGAGTGACAAGGGGATAGAAGCAGATCTCGCCAAGTTGAAAGCCATACTTGAGATGCTACCTCCTCGAACAGAGAAATAAGTCGTAGGTTTCATTGGGAAATTATAATACATCAGCCGGTTCATTAGACAGCTAACCTCCATCTGCGAGTCAATCTTCAAACTCCTCCGAAAGGATTCAACCAAGATTTGGAATGAGGCCTACCAAGAAGCTTTTGACCGAATCAAATAATATCTGACCCAACCCTCGGTACTCATGCCACCACAACCTGGTCTCCCCTTGCTCCTATACCTAACCATAACCGACACTGCAACTGGGGATTTTCTAGAACAATACCTTAAAGATTCCCATAAAGAAAGAGCCATATATTACACTAGTCATAAATTAGTCGGGTACGAAGTTAACTACACTGCTTTGGAAAAGGCATGTGTCGCACTTGTCTCGGTCACCCAAAAGTTGCGGCTCTACATGCTCACCTTCCCCATCAAACTTGTATCCCAAATGGACCCCATCAAATACCTACTCGAGAAGCCCGCCTTGTCCAGTCGAACGGATCGATGGTTGATGCTCCTAGCCTAGTTCGATATTATGTACGTCACGTAAAAAGCCATGAAAGGAAGTGCCATCTATGACTACCTCACTGATTACCCAATGGATGAAGCTGATGTTTGGGTCTTCGAATTCCCAGATGAAAACATTCTTTGTGCTGCTCAAGACTGCCTTTGATGGCAAATGTTCTTTAATGACACTGCCAACAAAAAGGTTCATGGCATTGGGATACTTCTGATCACCCTAGATGACTCCCACACTCCCATCGCCATCAAACTAGATTTCCCTTGCACCATAACATGACTGAATACGAGGCATGCACGGTAGGCCTTAAAATTGCTCTCAAGAAAGGTATTCAATGCCTAGACGTCTACGGGGATTCCGCCCTCATCATCGGTCAAGTGCTCAAAAAGTGGAAGGTCAAGGACGAGAAACTCCAACCCTTCCATGCCCACCTAGAAGAATTAGCCTCCCAATTCCAAGATATCACCTTCCATTACCTACCTTGAGCAAAGAATAACCTAGACGATGCCCTTGCTACCCTGGCCTCCATGGTCAAAATGCCTGAAGGAATCACAATGACCCCCTTCCGGCATTGTGATTCCTTCAGGCATTTTGACAAATAAACCCACTACTACCACATTAAGCTCATCACCATGGAAGATCCTGAGCTAGCCAATTGTTGGTACTATGATATTTTGCACCTCCTCAAGCATGGTAGGTATTCCTAGGGTTCCAACAAGAAATATCGAGCAACCCTTCGAAGACTGGCTGCCCGATACATCATCTGTCATAAAGCACTGCTCAAAAGAAACTTCAATGGAACTCATATGCACTGCATCGCGGGGGATGACATTGAAAAGATAATGCATAGAATCCATAGTGGGGAATGCGAACCCCACATGAACGGTCACATGCTTGCCAAAAAGATCATCCGACAGGGTTACTACTGGACCACCATGACCCAGTATTGCACCGCCTATGTCTGGAGATGCCTCAAATGCTAATAATTCTCTAACCTTCAGCATTTTCCTCCATGTGAATTATACAGCATGACCTCTCCATGGTTGTTCTCCACTTGGGGCATCGACATTATAGGGAAGGTTACACTAAATGCTTCCAATGGGTACGAGTTCATCGTAGTTTCCATTGATTACTTCACCAAATGGGTCGAAGCTGAGTCATACACAGTACTGAACGCTAAGAAAGTGGCCAAATTCATCAAGAAAAATATTATCTGTCGATATGGGGTCCCGTACGAGTTAGTATCAGATAACGGGTTGCATTTTGAGGCAGAAGTCACAGAGGTGGTCAACGAATATGGGATTCAGAGACATAAATCTTCTCCCTACCGACCTCACACCAATGGTGCAGTCAAAGTCGCTAATAAGAACCTCAAAGCCATCATCAGCAAGATGACTGAAAGTTATCGGGATTGGGCAGACCGGATCCCATATGCCCTCTGGGGCTACCAAAACTCAATTAGAACCTCTACTGGGGCTACCCATTACTCTATAGTCTAAGGTATGGAATCAGTCCTACCCGTGGAGTTGGAAATACCCTCGCTACGCGTCATGCTTGAAAGCAAGGTCAGTGAAGAAGACTGGTGCCAAAGCCGTCTTGACGAGCTGACCCTCCTAGACGAAAGGAGATTAAAATCACTATACCACATACAAGGGTACCATCGCCAAATAGTGCGTTCATTCAACAAGAGAGTCAAGGACCGCGGTGTCCGAGAAGGGGACCTAGCCCTCAAGAAAATCACAGAACCCATATGGGACCCCAGAGGGAAATTCAAGCCCAATTGGAGCGGCCCCTACATTGTCAAGGAGATCTTATCCGGTGGTGCCGCCATGCTTACCAATTTAGATGGGGAGGAGATGGCTCGTCCAGTCAACCTAGACCGTCTCAAGAAGTTCTACCCCTAATTCGAAATCTCGGCACGCTACGACTCTTCTCATCTCCCTTCTATTCTAAAAAAAACAAAAAAAAAAACCTCATTTCCCCTAGCCCAGAACTACATGGGCCCGATCCTCTGCAAAAACCATTTTCAAACAAAGTAAAAAAATTTCAAAACCCCAGAGGTATGTAGGCATCTCATACACCTTACATCAGCACGACCCTTTCTTTTTCACAAAATACTATTCTTTTCTTATCTCCGATAATGACAGTTCATTCTAACATATACTTGAACAAAAGGATTATGTATGCCTTAGCGATCGGTATAGATAATTCAAATAACACAAAACTCATCAAAAGGCACAAATGGATGATCAGAAACTTGTTTATTTCACTAATAAGAAAGTACGATATCGATTACATAAGAAAAGGAACGGATAAATCACTTTCCCCCTACCTTCCTAAAAAAGCCAAAATAAAATCCCCATATTTATTACCCATTACAAAATAAACCATCCTACCCACAGCTACCGGAGGAGACTTCATTGTCATCATCATCTGCATCCTGGGGTCCCCAAGTTTCCCCTGCCTGAACAAAGTATCGCAGACACTCCATGGACCGATAAGCTCGAACTAGCTTCGAAAAGACCACAACACCTCCTTCCATGGAGTCAAAAGAAACAAGCCACTTTTATCCAGTCTCCATTGCCAATATCTTGCGAACTACTCTCCTCCACAACCACTTCATATAATCCTCAGGGATATGCCAAACTCTCCCAACAGACTGAGAGGGGCGGGTCGACGGACGCCGACTCTCCCACAGAGAGCTAAGAAGTAGGTGCAGACGCTCGGTCAAATCCTCTACCATAAAGAAATTTAGTGCCCAAGGTGGTACGACCTGTGCCCAACCAAATTGGCACAGAAGTTGCTAAGGGAAATAAAAAGAGGTATGTCTGAGACCAACCAACCGCACATACGGGTATTCTCCTAGCTCCAGAACAGGCAGCAACTGTCCCCACCAAGGAACTGACCAGTATAGATTCCGAGCCCCATTCTCCACAAGCCAATTCTCCCAGCTCTCAATATCCAGGCTAATGCTGAAGAAGTGACGCGAAAAGAATTTGGGTACAACCGACAAAGGATATTCAGGAAGAGACACCAGGCGGAGTCTTTCAGATAACCACATGAATAGCATCACGGGGCTACCCCGCAGGAAGTCAGAACGACCTTCTCGCCAGGCATCCAGACCGTTCAGGGTCTTCGCCAGTATCACCACCGCAGGATTGAGATGGTATGACATCTATGAAGTAATAGCTGCAAGTTGCGAATCCACCAGCAGTTCCCCAGTCACCAGTAGTAATTTTGAAACCAAGCCCAGAGCAACGGCTCCAACATAGCCAACATCACCTACTTCCTGCAAATGCATGGACTGCAACACCGCTGGGAGGGAGATCATTCCTCAAGTAACCAGTGATCTAGTCGTCGAAGGAGAAATATGAAGAAGCCAAGCCATCCAATCCCTAGGAGAACAGGAAAATTCGGGTAAAGCCATAGCAACACTGGTATTTATCCCCAACATGACAAAAATTCCTCGTAGGTAGGACAAACTTCATCCAACCCAATGCGGAATACATGGTCTTCGGGGTACCAAAATTGTCCCACCGCCATCAGCATGTTCCACTCAATGGGCCGATTGCGCCACAAAGAGACTTGACGCAGGTTAAAAGCATCGTAGTCGATGTTATAAGAGCACATTGCTTCCAAGGCTTCGAGGTAGTTAGCAAACTCAATGCTACCAGGGAGATCCATCTTGCAAAACTATGAAACAATAGAAGGTGTGATGAAAACACTCCACCCTTACCCCCTTTTTATACTTAAGAAGCCTCACAAAAGACATAACCCTCACAGAAATCGGAGGGAATCCTACCCCACGAGGTAAAAAAGGCTGAGGAGGGCACTAATAAAAGCTTTGGAAATTCTCCTTTTTCCTTTTTTATCAATATCAGAAAATCTTAATAAAAATAAATTAATATTCTCAAAAATCCTCTTCTACCCCTATATAATTTCTCTTTTTCAAAATCCCAAAAATATCTCTTTTTACGGTCTCAGCAGCAAAGTAAAAAGCACATGTGCATGCATTCACCATTAACAAAGATAATAAAAAAAAACATTGCATTGCATATATATATTCTTCTGTGTTACATCAAATTTTGCAGGAAATAAAAGAAAAGCAAAAAATAACGGGACTCAACCCGAACCCACATTCCCATTTTCTCTCTCTCTCACCTACCCTTCACCCCTCTCTCTAAGAGATTCCACCCCTGAGATGCGCTCTCTTTCCCCTACAGTGAGACGACGCACCATCGCTACCCTAGACAGAGTCTTTCCCGGACGAAGCAGACGGCATCAAGCAAGAAGGAACCAGGACCGCATCCCGAATATGGGCAGTCGCTGAAGATATCCAGTCTCTGTTGTCCCTCAGCCAAGTGGTCGACACACGGACTTGTTGCAAGAAAAGGAAAAAATCAGTATAAAAAAAGGATCAAAATAGAAAAGGAACCAAAAAGAGGAAGAAGGTATACCGCGGGACGAAGGACCTCCTCTGTCAAACCCAGCTCCTTCGGATCCATTGCATGAGGACGGTGCAACATAGGCACCATCCCTCCATCAGCCCGCCGAATGTTGTATGAAGGGGTATGCAATCGCATGAAGGAAACCTCTGAAGTCATCGTCTCTGTAGACGCCGACGGACCATCGCCGTTGTGGGAAGACCCCACCGCCCGACTCGAACCCGCAGGAGGGAAAGTCAAGGCATCATATATGCTGGGTGCCATCAACCAGCTTGTCACAAAGTCCATATAGTCATACGGTGCATTCGTATCAGTGTACAATAAGTAGGACTCACCGATCATCGCTGCGATCCTCGCATCCTCCGCCAACATCCGCTCCCACCTCATAGACGTAGGAGGCTGTGTAGGTGGCACCACCACCTCCTCCTCAGCAATCTGCCGAACCACTAGCTCCCCCAGATACCAGGAATGGCCGAACTCATGCGCCAAAAAGCACCCCATCTGCGCATTCACCCCGGTCGCCCCCGTGTCCTGAATTGCTGTCCCCCAAGGATAAAAAGTCACCTAAAAATCCACAGCAGACATAAGTCAATACATAATCATAACAAGCCAAAAACCAAGACTAAAAAGGAAAAAGTCTTACCCTGCCACTGGTCAGGCCATTCAAGACCTGACGCATCGCCTCCAGAGAGAGAGATCCCTTTTTTACTGTCGATTAGCCCTCCGCCATCGATACAATCGACAGAAGTCCCCAATAGTATCGTCCTTCAGAGAGATCAATGGGGTATTACACCCAATCACCTCATAGAACCACGTCTTCCAAAGATAGTAATTCATAATCAAAAAGAGACGCAAAAGGAAAATGTGAATGCATAAAAGGAAAATGCGCAAAATTAAAGAATGGCTCAAGGAGATACGTGGCTCCAGTAAAAGTTTGCCAGTAGCACTGGCTGAATGCATCCAAATAAAAATAGAGGGTCGCCAAAGTCAGGTTCCCCCAATGATAGAGAAGGATGTTAGAAAATATCCTCAAGTACGGCAAGAACCACAAATGGACGACCTCTCCACTCGACGCCACCATGAAGCCTCCCAACACCACCAATATGATCAACTGGGCCATCTGCCTCACCTGCACCCCGTCCTCCAAATCAACCTCCCTACTCAAAAAGACATCCTTCAGCAAGGACAACTGAATGGAATCCCCATAGGCTATCCTCCCTACGTCACCAAGTGTCGCACGCACCGCCTCCGGCACCACCCTCAAAATTTCGTATAAAAATTCCCAGAAAATTTCTAAAAATTTTAGGAAGGATTTAGAACATTTTCACCTAGACTCCCTCAAGAAAAACCACTATTTTCCCAGCGAAACTTCCAAAAACTAAGTAAAACTCCTCCCAGTAACATCCACGAAAGATCTCTAAAGATCACCCCCTATACCCCAAAGGTCTCAATTTTCCCAAGCAATATATCCAAACCCTAGGCCACCTAACCATTTCCCTAGTAGAACTTTGGCTATTCCTTCAGAGAATACAAAAATCTCCCCAGCAATCAGCTCCCCAGCTCATACCAAAATCACAAGACACTTTTTCCCCAGAGGAATCAAAATCTAATCTTTATCCACTCTTAAATCAAAATTGACCTCGGCCTCAGTCGTCACCCTCTACTTCAGCCTGCAAAATTAGCTTCGACCCGCAGAATTAATCATCTCAACTTCAGCCCACAGAATTGGCTTCAACCCGTAGAAATGGTCATCTGAACTTAAGCACTCAGAATTGGCTTCGACCCGCAGAATTGGTCATCCCTACTTAAGCCCGCAGAATTATCTTCGACTCGCAGAATTGGTCATCCCCACTTAAGCCCGCAGAATTGGTCATCTCAACTCAAGCCCGTAAAATTGGTCACCTCCACTCAAGCCCTCAGAATTGGTCATCTCAACCTAAGCCCGCAGAATTGGTCATCTCAACTTAATCCCTCAGAATTGGCTTTGACCCACAGAATTGGCCATCCCTACTTAAGCCCGCAGAATTAGCTTCGACCCGCAGAATTGGTCATCCCTACTTAAGCCCTCAGAATTGGCTTCGACCCGCAGAATTAGTCATCTCAACTTAAGCCCTCAGAATTGGCTTCGACCCGCAAAATTGGTCATCCCTACTTAAGCCCACAGAATTTTCTTTGACCCACAGAATTGGCCATCTCTACATAAGCCCATAGAATTGTCTTCGACTTGCAGAGTTGGTTATCCCCAGCACACTCCGTAAGTCATCAAAATTGTCCTCGACCCTCTGAATTGGTCATCCTCGCTCCCTTAGGTCCTCAGAATCAGCCTTGACCCTCTGAATCGATCATCCTCCCTCCTTAGGTCCTCAGAATCGGCCTCGACCCTCTGAATTGGTCATCCTCCCTTAAAAGCATCATGCGGTGTCTATTCAACGGCTATCGTTTGTTCCAAACTCACCCGTCGAGGGGCTCTATAGACACCCCATTCTATTACCCCCTAAACTCTCCTTAGGTCACTAGCACCTCCTCTCATAACTACAAACCCAGGTCATACCCCAAGTACTGACCTAGAAGCCACCGGGCGCTCCCAGGCTCCATTTGACCAAAAGTCAAAGTCTTCATCTCGATCGAGACTGAATGAATCTTCGAAGGGAACTAAAACCCCTTTCCAATGGTCCATCTCGTGCGCAATTTCGACTTACCATGCGGACGAATGACCCGTTTTCCCCTGAAATCAGATCTGGAGGCCACCGGGCACTCCTGGGCTCTGTCTGGACTAAGTTAACTCTTCAACTCAATCGAGACTAAATTAATCCTCTAAGGGCACTAAAACCCCTTTCCAACGGTCCGTCACGTGCGCAATTCTGACTTACCATGCGGATAAACGATTCGTTTTACTTCGAGAGGTCACCGAATGCTTCCAGGGCCCGGTTGACCAAAGTCAACTCCCCGAATCGGATCAAACTCTTTGGAATGTCTAAGTAAATCTCCTAACCTTTCCAATGGTCCACCCCATGTGTGATTCGGACTGACCATGCGAACGAATGATCTGTTTGCGTCAGACGATTCCCCATCTAATGGACTGACGAATGCTTCCGAGTGATATTTGACAGAAAGTCAACTCCCGAACCTGAGAGCAGTCTAAAGGACTTTCAAAGGTCTCTAAGTTACCTTTCTAACGGCCCTTCCCATTCACGATTCTGATCAACAGTTTACGTTCTGCGGTCGATTTCCTGAAAAGGCCTAAAAGACACTGCCAAACGACAGATCCCAGACCCTGCCTATTGGCAGTGTGCCTTAATGCACCTGTCGATTGGCATGAATAGGTATATGCCTATTAGCAATACCCTGGGCCTATAAAAAGGAGTCTTGACCTCATTTTCAAGGGGAGCCAAAATAAAAATATATATCACTCTCTGCAGATCCAGAAAACCTCTCTCGAAGTCAGTGTGATTTCCACACCCAAATCCCTTTCCAACCTTCACTTTTCATCATCCTTTTCATCAAACATGGTGAATTAACCACTCTCCATCATCATCCAAGTGCAAGGGCTTCTCTCCAACATTCAAGATCAAGCTCAAGATCTTCAAGAAGGTCCAATTTTCTCAACTCTCTCCTTAAATTCTCATAAATTCGCAATAACTTGTTCTATTACTTAACACTTTTATTATCTCATCTCACACATCCTAATATACTTTTTTACTTAGTATTATTGCACAGCTCTTATTTTCATATAAATAAAAACCCAAAAAACAAGAAAAAGAGGGTTTACTCATAAATTCCAAACGGGAATTCTCATACTTTTCTCACAACTAAAGCACTTTTTCTACACACACACACACAAATAAGAGAATCCCTCGATTGGATTTATGGGATAAACTCCACCCCTAGTTTTGCATGTGGACTACGTGGACTTTGATGCCTCTATAGGCTACGTAGGCATCTCGGGGAAAAACCCGAGACTCGAGTCCTATTTTACTTTTTCTCTCATTTTCATTTTTTTCTCTAAACTCCATTCTCTTATATTATATATATATATATATATATATATTTGTTCTTAGTGGCATATTATTCCGCATGTTTTATCGTTCCATCATAACGATCAACGTAAGGATAATCGCGTAAATCCTATTTTCTAATATTTTTATACCTTCCTACAGATGACTCGCTTTACCTCTTCCATGGTACAAGTCGATGATTCCTATATCCACTATATATATACACATGCACACACATCCCAGGGAAAATAAAAGGAAAATAGTAAAAATCCATGAGAGACCGAAAGGTCGGAATAGGTGCCTAACACCTTCCCATTTCGTAACTTAGCCTCCGGACCTTTTCCGAATCATTATGGTTTCGTATGCATCAGTATGTCTTTGGATGCTATCCTTCGGGACGACTTCCCCCTTTCTTTTGTCTATTTTGAGTAAAATAGACTGGCGACTCTAATCTCTCTCCATCTTTCACCTCACTCAAATGATGTCGGCTGAAGCGCTCCCGAAAGGGACGCGTGGGACCTAAGGATCCACCCATCGCGCGCTCGCCCGCCGCGAGGATCCGGGAGGGATGGCCACACAACCCGTAGAAAATTAGTCGAACATAGTAAAACAAGAAGAAATCATGATTTTAATAAAAGAAAACATCTTAACTAGTAACTAAGAATTAAGAAGAATGAAATTATTAAATAATCAATTAACTAAAAAACTATGAAAGCAATAATGGAATGAATTTACTTGAATTGCAGAAGCTTGAATCAAATCCTTACAGCAAACTCTTTAAATGAAAACTAGGGTTTTTATTGTTCTACTCCTAATCCTCTAAACTAATGATAAAACTTAAAAGACAAAAAATGAGCGCTTTTAATGGACAAAGACTAAATTATATATACATCACGAAAAAATAAGAGTTGGAGCTGAATCAATCTCCAAAATCGTAATAAAAGAAACAAGATTATCCAGACCGGACCGGTCCGATTTCTATACACGGATCGGTCTGGTTCCCAATCCGGACCGGTCCTATTATTTTGGAAAAAGGATCGGTCCGCAGTTGCATTTTAGGCAGTAGGTTTTCAGGGTCCAGACCGGTCCTATTACCGGCTTCTGCTTTACCGGCTTCACTCCCTCTACCACATTGAGCTTGTGGCACATGATTTCAGGTCAATCCCCGGCATATCTACATGACTCCACGCAAAGACGCTTCGTCTTCTCCTCAACAGTTTAGTGAGGTCTTCCTTGATATTGGGCTTCAGAGACTTTCCAACTTGGACGGTTTTTTCCGGGTCATCCTCATCGAGGATGATGGATTCTACCTCTTTCGCGGCCTCTCCTTTCTTTAGCTTCGTCTCGTCTCTAGGGTCTAGGGTATCAATATTGTAAGTGGTTGTAGCCTTCTTGTGTGACTCTCTTTCTTCAACGGAGTTGTAGTAACATTCTCGCGCTGTCGTCTGGTATCCCTGAACTTCCCCCACCCCGTAAGGGGTAGGAAATTTAATCATATGATGGACCGTAGATGGTACAGCTTCAAACCCCTTAAGGGCCACACGCCCGAGTATGATGTTGTAGGTCGAAAACACATGTTCATCCATCACAAAGAAGCTGACCTTCTTGGTAGGCCATCTCGGCCACTCGTCCCCCATCCTGACATCTGCCTCATACACTCCAAGGGGATGAACCTTTTCCCCACTGAACCCAATCAATGGATGATGGTATGGGACGAGTTTAGCACGTCTGAGACCTAAGGCTTTGAAGCATGGCTAAAACATTACATCTGCAGAACTGCCCCCGTCGACCAATATCCTCGGCACCTCACACCCATGCACCCTAGTTGTGATGACGAGTGGGTCGTCGTGTGGGGATAGGAGGCCTTTAAAGTACATTCTCGAGAATCCCACAATCAGAGTGTCCATATCGACCTTCTTCCTCTTTTCTGACTTGACCTCCAGAGAGGTTGAGTGTACCGTCTTCGTCACTGCCTTGGCCTCAGCCACATGGGCCTTCCTGTCAGCGACCTCTGATCCTCCTCCTGCTAGACCCCCAGAGATCATTCCCACTCCGAGCGAGATCATATTAAGACTCTTGATAAGACCTTGTCGTCTCTCGGCGGGAGGTCAGGGTCGTCCTCATCATCAGAAGGGTCGTCCCCTCTTTTTTGAGGACCTTCTCTACACGCATCGCCACACTTCTTTCTAGGGTCGTCCCCTCGGCCCCTCTTGAAGGCACCTTTGTCGACGTACTTTCTGAGCTTCCCTTATTTCAGCATCTTCTCAATCTCATCTTTCATAGCAAAGCATTTGTCTGTTATGTGGTCGTGGTCTTGGTGAAATTCGCACCACAGGTTCTTGTTCCTCTTGTTGGGGGCTGCCCTCAACTTCTCAGGCCACTTCAGAGACCGGTCACTCTTTATCTCATTGAGAATCTGTTCAGAGCTGACCGTTAGAGGGGTGTAACCAGCGAACTTGTCGTCCGTAGACCTCTTCTTCCCCTCCTTATTCTTCTTAGGGTATTTACCCCCACTAGAACCTCCTTTTTCGTCTTCGTATTTTGCGGCCATCACCTCCTCGGCGTTCATCACCTTTCCTGCTGTTGATAGTAATTCATCCATCGTCCTCGGAGGGTCTTCAGCAAGCTTCCATAACAGCTTCCCCTTTTGGAGTCCTCCGATCAGGGTTGTCATAACTATGCTCTCCTCATAGTCTTCCACCTCTAACTTTTCTTTGTTGAATCTGGCTATGTAGTCTCTTAGACTCTCACTCTTCCCCTGCTTAACATAGAGCAGGTGGGTGGTCTTCTTCTGTGGCCTCATCCCAAAAAAAAAGTTGTGGATGAACCGGTCTACCAACTGCTTAAAGTTTTCAATGGAGTTTTTTGGAAGAGACGTGTACCAGACATGTGCAGCCCCAGTCAGGGTACCAGAGAAGGCACGACACCTCATCTCATCTGAGATAGAGTATATGTCTGCTGCTAATTGATACATCTCAACATGGTGGATAGGGTTGGTGCTCCCGTCAAATCTTGGGGTGACCACAGGTGGCTTGAACTTTGATGGCGTAGGGAAGTTGGCTATCTTCGCCACAAAGGGTGAGCCTATGGTGTATCCCCTATGAAGAGGGTCCCGACTTTTCAGTATATCGCCAATCTTATCCTCCAGTTGCTAGATCGACTCATTCTAAGGCCTCATAGGGTCGGCTTGGCCAACGTTATCCCCTGCCGCTTCTTTGAGACGGACTGAGGGTTCTGCCGCGGCTGGCCTGTGTCGGCTGTTTACTTCCCCCTGGACGTCATCCCATCCCCGGGGCCAGCCCCCGTGGGGTCAGTCAACTGCTACAGCACTCCTTGACCTGGATAATTTTTCCCGCAGGTCATTCACTGGGCCCAGCCTCTCAAAGGCCGACCCCCTGCTTAGGCGATCGAAAGCAGAGCCTCTCGGGCGATCATCAGGATTTTGCCTTCCACATTTCCCTCTAATCTCTTGGAGAGGTCGTACGGTATTGTTGGAGACCTCATACGGCTCCCTAGAAATAAAACTGAATGTCTCGTCAAACTCTACACCCCCAATCTGTATGAGCGACCAACCTAGCCTTATTGCGAACTATGGTAACATTCTCATTCATATTATTTTTGTAAATCCACTTGGTACCTATCACATTTCTCTCACTAGGCTGGGGGACTAACTCCCAGACATCATTTTTACGAAACTGAAGAAACTCATCTTATATAGTGGATATCCAATGCTCGTCCTTGAATATTTCTTTCACATTCTTGGGCTCGACTAAGGAGATATGTCACAGATAGCTAACCAAATTCTCAAGTTAAGCATGAGTCTTAACACCTAGTGTGGGATCAAGTATAGAGGAAGGGTCATGACTCTTTCGAATCCAAGCGGGTGGATCCTCTAAATCAGAAGTGGGGTTCACCGAAGTAGTATAAGGAAGGATGGGATCGTCACTAGGGGGTGCATTATCTTTACACTAAGGTCTAGGAGCAATAGACGTCGGCGGCTCATCATTTATAATCCTAACATTTATTGACTCCATAACCTTAGACTTGCAAGGTTAAAAACCCTATAATCCATACCTGAAGATGAATAGCCTATAAATATCTCCTCGTCACTTTGAGAGTCAAAGTTTCCTAATTTCTCTCTATCTTTCAATATGTAGAAAGTACTCATAAAGATATCAAAATACGATAGGTTGGGCCTCTTCTATGTTCACAACTCATAAGGCATGTGTAGTGTCTGTGAATGAAGATATATTCGGTACTCACAACCTATGCCTAAAAATATCTAGGCACGTTTCTCCCAATAAGCAAGGATCTAACCATCCATTTTCTCATCCGATTCTTCCTGTCAATAATCCCAATTTGTTAAGGAGTATGAACGGTCGAAAAGTTATGTTTGATTCCTGATGATGCTTAGATTTAGCACAACCGGATAAGTGATGATGATCTCAAACAGTAATAACCATGGCAGCCATATAGATGTATATGTGTAAGTGTGTAGAAGGAGATGAGTATAAGAGGATTAAGACAATGATGTATAGTGGTTCAGCCAATTTGGCCTACATCCACTGTGAGTGTGGGATCACTAAGTATGGGCACCAATGGCCTTGGATACAATGCACATAAGCTCACTTTCTCTCTCTACTGTGTGTATAAGCAGAGTTTTAGCTAGGGTTGCAATTATCGATTGATTCCTCCCTTGTAGGGTTGTAGGTGACAAGTATATATAAGTCTTGGGGGGTGTAGAGTACCCCCCAAGTATGCATGGTGCATGTGAATGATGATCTAGCCAATCCCCTGTTGACACCTGTAGATGCCAAATGATGACATAATATTCCCTCACGTGAGGGTGTGATTTTGTTATAACGGTCTGCCATGTGCCATGTGAGCCTCACGCGCACTGTTCCACGCGTCTCCCAAACCACGCGCTGTGATGATGTCACCCTCGGCCTTTGATATGAGGCCGAGGGAAAAGTTCCTTCCGGCAATGAGTCTGTCCTAATTTGGGCCTCGTACTGTCGTACCCTCGGGGGGTCGTCCGGAGCCTGATGAAGGGTCGGCCCCCTGAGGGGTCGTCTGGAGCCTGATGAAGGGTCGGCCCCCTGAAGGGTCATTTGGAGCCTGATGAAGGATCGGCCCCCTGAGGGGTCGTCCGGAACCTGATGAAGGGTCGCCCCCCCTGAGGGGTCATCCGGAGCCTGATGAAGGGTCCCCCCCCCCCCCGATGGGTCGTCTGGAACCTGTTGAGGGGTCGGCCCCTTAGAGGGTCGTCCGGGTCTGATGAATGGTCATCTGGACCTGATGGAGGGTCGGCCCCTTGGAGGGTCGTCTGGGCCTGATGAGGCACAGGGCGCCCTCAGCATGGCCGAGGGTATATACGGGTATATCAATTCCCACTTCATCACAATAGTTATCCACCTTGGCTTCTCTAAACTCAATTTTATTTTCACTACTTATCAGATTAATAACGACACCATGTTGGTTTTGTAGGACACGACATGTGGTTGTTAAGAACTCATCTGTATCATACTTTTCTCTAAGAAATCCCACAATAGAGTATCTAGAAAAGTTATCGACCATCATGAGAATGTATCTCTTACCAAATAAGCTCTCTGATTGAGTACGACCCATAAGATACAATTTAATCAACTCCAAAACACAGATGGTGGTAATGGTATTCAACTTGCAATGGGGACTTTAAAAAAAAAATCTTATTTGTAAGGTCCACAAATCAATGGAAGTTATTTTACCAACTAATGGTAAGACATGAACTAGGTTCTATTTCACTAATCTCTCAAGATTTTTAAAGTTCACATGACCTAGTCGTTCGTGCCAAAGGTCCATAGAGGGGACCATGACACTGTTTCATATAAAGGAGGACTTGGGAATGATCCTATAACAATTATCTTCGAACCTCACATCTTGTAGTAAAAGTTCACCAGATTGATCATATATGTTACATTCAGACCGGTCAAACTTTATCGCAAATTTTATTTCGCATGGTTGGCTTATGCTAATTAAGTTCACTTTCAACCCTTTTATATACAACACATTATCCAGTTTAGGAAATCTGCGTATCTCAACACATCCATGTCCTACAATCCTAAATCTCCTCCTATCTTCAAAGGTGAGTTTACCTTCCTTGCGATCCTCATGGTTGGAAAAAATGATTTGTCATCGATTATATGCTTAGAGCATCCACTATCAAAATACCATTGGGAAATAATTTGAATGTTAAGATCAATGTGCAGAACAAGGGATTTATCGTCTTGATTAGGTACCGAAGTGGACATAACCTTTTGTTTCCCTTGTGTTATTGCCTCTAGTGGGAGTATTAGAAGAGTTCTCAAATGGCATAGACATCTGTTAAAATTCCTCCTTTAAGCTTTGTGAAGTCACCTAGTGTGGGAACTCAACTTTCTCTCTAATACTAGAAAAGTCACTATAGCGGTGTGCAATAGTTGTACATCTAGTTCTACCTAACTTATAGCAAAAATATCTAAGGTGACCTATCTTCTTGCAAAAGGTGCAAACATAAACTTATTTGGGTCTACTTGGTTCTCTTTCTTAGGTTGAACTCTCTTTTGTGGTTTAGGTAAAGGCCCATAAGAATCTACCACAAATTTACGAACCAGCTCCGGTGCGGCATGGGAAGTGGATGCACCATCATATCATATTCCTTGTCTCTCCCTAAAACCTAAAGCGGGATCGAGAAGCATCTTTCCAACCTTCTTTGATGTATTCTCTATAGTAACCTTGACCTCCCGAGCACATTTGAGATCTCTCTAGAGTTGGGATATAAGGGATTCAAGTTTCTCACGATTCTCCAAGGATGCTTAATAATCTCTCGTAAGACTATCCACTTTGTTGGTCTAGTCATCATTCTCCCTTTCTACTAAAATGACTCTCTCTCTCCTAAATAAATTCTCATAGAGGACTCGCTCTCTCTCGGGTCTCCCAACTACTTCTCTAAGGTTAAAACTCTAATAGCTAAACCTTTATTTTATTTAATAGTTTTAAACGACTCAATGTAAATATCGGCATAAGCGCATTGAAGGTAACTCTTGCTCTAACTTAAAACATCATATCCCTTACTCTCATTGGAATCACTAGACTCACTGTTGAATTCATCATGTCTAGTAGTTTCATCATTGGCGTGAGGTGTACTAACATGGCTAGCCATGAACACGGTGAAGTTATGTAATACCCCGTAATTTTATGGCTTTTAATTATGAGATTAAATAAATGATATTTCTTTTAATTGTGGGATTTATTAAATTAATTTGGGATAATTAATTGGAAATTAATTCGGATTTAAATAACTAGCAAGACGAGAGTTAGTATTTAAATATGATGATAATGTTGAATATTACTAAGTGATTATGGTAGTATGTGATTATTGAATTTATTAAAATTGTCTTGAGTTAAAAATACGGTAATTTCGGTAATTAAGTGGGACGCGCGTGTCAGTCGTGTCAGGATCCAATTTATTGGATTTAAAAGTATTTTATTTTTATGTCATCTATATGATCATTTTGAGTGCGCCAACGTGTACGGAAGGGTCGAGATAGTCCGAAAACACTAGTCGGGGGTTTAGTTAGTGTCCCGGGGGATTTTTAGGCCTAATCGGCAACTCGGGAGGGTATTTTAGTCATTCCTATTTTTGGTGAATAGTAACCTACGAAAATTAGGTGATATTTATCAACCAACACTTACGGTTATTAGGGCCATTATTTGTTAAACACAAGAAAGAGTAACGTGAGAAGAAAGAAGAGGGTTTCAGGAGAATTCCAATGGTTTCCAAGGCAAAACAACCACCACACACCACCACTATCGCCGGATTTGTGATTGGAAAGAGAGGGAGAACCAACCATTATCGTCATCAACGGATTAGAACTTCTAATCATAGGCAAGTGATTTATCTTGTAAAGATTCAAAGCATATATTTTACATGATAGTTTAGATTTGATGATTTATCGTAAACGAGTGAATTAATTGTGAAACTGGAGAATTAAAAATTGAATATGGGTAGGCTTCATGTAGATAAAATTATGGGCATATACTAGTTATGAAACCATGATCCATGCGTAGGAAATTGTGAATTTATGTTGAGTTTTATGAAGATCTTGAAGGAAATAGAAGACATAGGGTTTTTATGAAAATTGGGTGTTTTGATCCAAGAAACTGATGATCCATGATGATTTAATAATTCTAATACGTTAAAGACTATGCTAATATGTTAATAGGATGATTAGTGAACTTTATTGGGAGTTTGGGACGTTGTAATGAAGAATTTGAGGTGTAAAAAGGAAGAAACCCGTAACTGTTTAAGAGAAATCTGGGCAAATATCTGCTTGATCGATCGATCGATCCAAGAATGTCGATCGATCGATGATAGATCGATCGAACCTTTTCGTAGATCGATCGACCTCTCCTGATTTTTGGCAATTGTTTTCCCTTGAGGTTTAATGAAAATCCCAAGGCCGATGATGATTCTTAGGGTGATTAATTTGATATTGTGGGACTTAGTTAAGGTCTGTAGGATCTTAGTTAATGCTAAGAAAAAATGGTTTACCTTATGGAATTGAATGCTATTGCTTACAAGGGTTTACCGAGTGAGGTGCGGGTAAAAATCGTTCGAATTGAAACTAAAGTGGGAATGAATGATGATGTAAGGATAAGAATAGTAACGGATGGACTTTAAGTTATTGAGATGACATTAGAAACTAATAGGAGACCTAGTAACCTTTTGGGATAGGTTTAAGTACTCAAATTGATACGACGAGAGTTATCAAGCTAAATATTTACGTATAATGTTCGGGATAAACTTGCTATGTACAAGACTTACTAGATGGAATGTGTGAATAACTATATTAAAATATGATTACTTAGGTTGTGTGAATGCCTAGTGTATGAATTTCTTATGTGTATGACATACCTACCATACTTGCTATCACGGGAGGTTGGTTTTCGAAAAAGGGCCATCTTCTCTTTGTGTGCCTCCGGGGGGGATTTAGATTGGTACCTTAAGGACATAGGACTGTGAATGACTTATTTGTGATTTGATAAGTCAGCTGACCATGGGAGCGTAGGTATGTACGTGACCCATGGGTATGTGAACTATGTTCTCCTCCAATATGTGTGATTTGTATTGAGATGGTTCCTGAGTGATTCAGAACACGTAATCCTTACGTACGTGATGTACATGGATTTGATTGCAGAGTATGCATGCACAGCAGCTTAGCCTAGGGGTGTCGTATATGTATATATGTACTGAGAGTGATTTATATATGTACTTGTGACTGGTTCACTGTTGCTTAGTAGATGTGAATAACTAAGATATTTGAATGGGATAAGAATATGAGAATTTAATTAACACTTGAGATAAGTAATCTAATGAATGTGAATATGGGTTATGAATATGACTTATTTGGGTGTTACGAGTAGATACCCTATGTTAGAATGAGAAAGCGAGAGTGGTATAGACTAGTTAGTTAGCGGCATAACTAGGATGGGTTAAGGGTATACGTTAGGTGTGCACATTTGTTGAGAGGTGAGAAACTCATGTTAGAGTGCGCAACTAACATGTTTATAATATGTGTTGTTTGTATTTATAAGGAAATTTGTTACAAAAGGATAAATACTAGATATTTGGATCATATTTAATTTAAAAACAAAATCTCCCGCGTTCGTTCGAACGACAGGTACCTCTTTCGAATGACACACACATTTTTCGTCCGATCAGGCTTCTAACTACATATTGAACGATATTCCAAAGCTTGATGAAAAAGCACGTCGTTCAATCATTAGAAGTCTCATTCTAACGACCTACCCATTCCCGTTGGAATAACTTCTCACGAGTCCTTTAACGAGATTCCATAACTTAACCAATGGCGTCGATCCATATTTCTTTCAAACCAAGATAACTCATTCTAAAGACAAGGCATATCTCGTTCGAATGACTAGCTATTCTCGTCCTAACAAGAAATTTTCTTTAAAACATTTTAAAAACATTTTGAAATAACACCCTTATAAATTCCAAAACTCGTGGAAAAATAAAGCTTTACCAAATTCATCCATAACTTCTTTTAAATGTTGTTAAGACGTACGATTCTTTAATCTTGCAAAAGTCTTTAACTTAGTCTTCAAATTCGCAGAAGTCATCACGGTTCAATGTATGTGTAACAGGGTAAGCTAGAATAAAAATAAACTCAGCAATTATAAAACATGCTCTTACACACTTCAAATAATTTCCAAGTAAAAGCCCAGGCTCCCGAACTAACTCAGACGAGAAAGTAAACAGTTGTCACCAAATTACAAGACAGGTTGTCGTCCACCACACCATGGAACTGACCAGTGAAGATGTCTATCCCTATAATCCACGAGCCATATAATCCAGTTGATCATGTAAAGAAGTTGGGAACACCAGTTAGAGAGTATTCAGGAGGAACCGCCAGGTTAAGTCTCTTCGACAACCACAAATAGCATCACAGTGTTGCCTCATAAAAATTTGGCCTGATCATCCTTATAATTATCCAGGTCATTTAATATTTCCACCAATATGGTAGTAGTCGGATTACAATAATTTGACATCCACAAAACAATTGTGTCATCCTCTATCATATCACCACTTACCAAGAGCAGTCCGGTAATCCATCCTAAAGCCACAGCACCAACAAAACTGTTTTCGGTATAATCTCTTTAACACATTGAATAACACCAATTATTTGGGGAATTTTTCTTCCTTTAACTTTTTGTCCATTTTCCAATAAAATCTTTTTTATCGAAACAACCTGTTTACAAAGGTTTTCCCGAGTATTCCTTCCTAGAAAAATATTTTCAAAAATGATACATACTTCAAAAAAGGGTTCTTTCTTACCTCTTCATTGAATAAAATCCCATTGAAAAATTAAAGTGAATATAAACTAGGCCATTTAATTCAAGATAAATTAAGAAAATGAAAAATGCATCTTGTAAATATATTTTTCATTATGTTTACATTTTTCAGGAATAAAAGAGAAAGGGAAAGCAAAAATGATTAGAATTTGTTAGGATGCAACCTGAACTTTCCAAAAGCATACTAGCTAAAACCAATACCTTAAGCACTGATAATGCCAAATATCATCGAAAGGGATTCAACCTGGTTTTTAAGATTACTCAACAATGGTGAAGATAATATAAAGCAATAAATTGGTAGAGGAGATGAGAGACAAAGAATAAAAATAGAAACTCAAGTGGTTCGGCCTTAACCCATGTCGACTGTGCAAAGTATGAGGAGATTTTACTATAACAAATGTCTAAATGCCATTGAAGATGATTACAAGTTTTTCTCTCTCTCTTAATACACAGAGGAGGAGGAGGAGGAGGAGGAGGAGGAGGAGGATTTCCTTTGATCCTTGTAGAAGGAGACCATGAGTCTCTTTTATATCCCCAGGGGTGCGCCATACCACCCCCAAGCATGCGATTCATGTATAATGAGATCCAGTGGATAATTAGAGTATGAAACCTGTGGAGAGAGGTATGTATGTCATGATGAGAAAATATGCCTTCCATGTGCTGGTAGATTTCTTATAGAGGTATTAATTAGATATGCCAATAATACCCTTATCATGTTTTCCACGTGTGTATATTGTATCTAAAGTTGTGGGTCTCGATTGGCCTTTTTATAAGAGAACTAATCTTGTGGATGGAGTCGAGATAAGGTTGGCTCCATATTTGGCTTGTGCAGTTGATGGGAAGGTGTTGTGCTTGTTCACTGATAGAGATTGTCCTGTGATAGGATGGTCTCGGAGGCCGAGACTTCTGATGAGAGCTCCGGTGGGATGGTGAGTTTGAGAGAATATATGAGGAGACATGCCACCGCAGTGAGTGTCTTCTCAACGAGACCAGACTTGTGTATATCAATCACCCCTAGACCTTAATATTTAATCTAAGTAGCAGGGTGAGGTATCAGTTTGTCCTAATTTGCTGTAGTTAGTTTCACCTTAATGTCTGTACAGGCACGTCAATCACATGATGGTAGTGGGAAGGAACATGTACAGAGGTGTTGTTTTAGCCCCTTAAAGTTAACATGTGTTAGTTGCCTAGTGGTCAAGTGTGTGGCCTAAGGAGGCCTACAGTCAAGGGTCATTTCGAATTATGCACCCTAATGATGGGTGCGTTGGGAACTATACATGATTTTGGGAGGCAAAATCTCTTAAGTCTTTCTTTTTACCTCTCCTTGTTTCATTTCTTCACCACTTTTTTCCAGAGCATAAAATTTCTTCCTTTCTCTCCCTAAAGTCCTACTCTTTTTGACAAGTAACTCTTCATTTTGCAGCATATTCCTATTCTTTTAGTCCTCTTCTCCCTTCCAGGTACCTTCTTCTTCCCTTCTTCCCTACTTTATTTCTTTGATTCTTATTGTTCTCTATATTTTTCATTTTCAAGCATCTTTGTTTTTTATGACCATTCCTAGTGGTTTTTGGTGTAAATTGGGGTGGTTTAGGAAGAGTATGGAGCTTAGATATCACTTTAGGGGTGAAGTTACCTGATTTTAGGATTTTCTGAGCAAAAATTTGAGTTTTCGGTGAATTTTTCGATTGAAGCTCGCTGGAGGTGTTCTTGGCTGATTTATTTCAAAAACCTTTTAAACCACCTTGTTTTATCTTTAGTTGTCGATAAAAAAATGTTCAGTATTGTATTTTATGTACCGTAGACTTTACGAGGTAGGAGAAAAGTTTCCTCACCTTCGTGAGCATATAAGATAAGAGATTAATAGGGCCGAGGTCGAGGATAAACGTAGAACTGAAGCCAAGTCTCAAATTCATCTTACTCCCATCCCTGTAGTTGTAGAACACCCAATATTACTCGTCACTTATTCGGGTTTATCCAAACCCAAAGTTATCATATCCATTAGCAGTGACACGATGCTTGCTTCGTCCTCTACAGACTCTTTATCCATTTTTTCTTCGAAGGGATTTAGACCTTCTCACCTTATAGACCATCATATAAGATTAGATAGGTAAAAGGACTACTCCTTTGATATTGCCTTTAGGGTCCCTGTTGGCCGTGTGGACGAGGGAGAAATTGTCGAGTCTGGTAATCTTGGTCATGCCACAACTTCTAACCGTAAACAAGGGAAACTAGAGCTTGAGATTTATGATATTTCTGACGACGAGCCAGAAGTTGAAGTGTCTAGGAATGTTCCTCCCATGGAATTTCCCATCTTGGTTATAACTAAGGACGAGTTCAGCACTCGGGATCCTCTTGGGAAAGCTCCTCCTATTGAAGAGGATAAGGAGGAGAACCAATATGTCCTGGACATAAGTGTTGCCTCGGCTATACATAGTGACGCCTATGAGACTGATGTGATAGTCTTGAGGCACATATATGGTGTTAATTCAAACATCAACATGAGGGTTCCCTTTGAGGATGACCGTACCTTCGATAACAAAAATGATTAAGAGATTGCTATTTATGAATAAATGTTCAAAATTAGCTTTCGCCTTCCAATTCATTTGTTTATTCGAGCGATTCCTGCCTCCATCGGCGTGGATCTGGCCCAACCCATGCCGAACGCTTGGAGGACTCTTGTTGGGTTTGCGCAACTTTAAAGGATTGCCTTCAAGGAGGGAATCCTAGTTAACATTTTTCACGCCAGTTACACTGTGGTCATGATGATAGCTTCTCCTTGGTATTACCATTCATGTCAACCAAACCTCCAACCATGACTAGAAATCTCACTATTTTTTATCTCGAAGGATTGGAAATTCAGTAAAGGCACATTTTCTTCTGCAAATGAGCCGAGAATCCCCCGATAGTGGGAGAGAGTCTCAATCTCGATAAAAATGGACCTAAGTCTCACTGCCAAGATGAGAATAGATATTGACAAACTATATGGGGATTGCCTCGCAGCCTTTGAGGAATTGATGCCCCTCATCTCCTAGAATATCCTGTCATGGGGATGGGCCCCCTAACTGAACTTCGTAAGCCATTCTTTTTTAACTTTTTTTTGTTTAAATTTACTGTCGTCTAAGTTTTGCATTAACTTTAAGTAGGCCGATACTGAACGTGTGTTATTGTTTGCAAATCATCCAGAAGAAGTTCTAGACTTTATTTGGGAAATGTCATCCCCAATGTATAATAAATTTCTTTCTCATCTCTAAGGAAAGTCTTCACCCCCGATGCACACTCAACAAAAATTAACAATTGTCGAACCCCATACTACTGAGGGGTCGAAGAGAGGAAAAGATGGCCTATGGTCACCTCTGATAACACCCCCAATAAAAGAAAAGAAAGGAGATCCTATCGAAATAGGAAACCAACCCCTTCTTCCCATCAGAGAAGATACCACTACTATTGGCTGCCTAGCCCAACCAGGCGTCAATGTCGACTCTCTACTCAGGAGGCCATTACTTCGGTTGTCTCTAAGTGCGACAATCGATACTTTGATGCGCAAGACCCCTACCAGGTCTTTAAATTTTCACTTCATAGGGCCACATAGGTAAAGATTTATTTCTTAATATTTCATTTATTCTTGAAGTCTTGTATAGTCTTGTACTAACTCATCTTATTCTATTCCAGTCTCTTATTTCCCTCTAGAACATCCAACTCTGGGTGACTGAGGCTGATAAGAAATCAAGGCGGTAGAGGGCGCATAAGAAAAGGTCGATGGCTTAAAGCAAAAACTTAATGATACGAAGGCCCAGTACATAAGGGCCCACCATAAGGAGCAAATGCAAAACATGAAGGCAGATCTTCTAGAAAAGATTGGGGAGTTGGAGAAAAACCTCCAAAATCAAGAAAAGGGTGAGGCCAAGAAATTGAAGGAGGCAAAAGAGAAGTCTATTGTCGACTTTAAAGAGTTGGGGGCATTCTTTAGTTATGCCATCCAAAACATAGAGAAATGGGCAAAGACTGTCTGTCGTCGAGTACCAAGCAGCTAGCTGAGCTGGTTGCCATTGATCCCTTGTTAGCTGAAATAATCAACTCATTTAGCTTCACCGATCCTCGGAGAAATGAATCCCTTCGGTAGATTTAAGCTGAAGGTTGTGCTGTAGAGACTGGTGCAGGCGAGGCCGAACTTACTATGGTGGAATAAGAGATCACGGATAAGGCTAGAGATGACGAGGGAAATATGACCACTCAGAGGACTGACTGTCACTGAGCCCTTGATAGCTGACGCCTGAGTTCAGTTCTTTTAATGGGGATTGTCTATGGTCTCTAAATACCATTTTTGTAACTCGTCTCTTGTTATTTCTGAATATTTGTGAAGATTTGTCTGTAATTTTAACTTTAAATCACTTCTATGACACAATTGTAATGGGTCATCTCCTTGTGGCTTTGATAACTATTTTCACTTAAATGAGGAAGCGTAGTGTCTGAATGAAATGCGTAGCGTTTTATTAATTGTTTTCACTAAAAGATATTTCACCATAGTAATGAAGTTTAACAATTTCACCATGCTAAAATGATGTTAAAAAATCTACCTCCACTCAAGATTTTTAAAGTGATGCATTGGAGCCGACACTCTTTAGGCACTCTCATACCACCGATAGAGAGTTTTAATTACTCACCATAGTTAAATGATGTTTAAGTTCACCATGCTCAAATGATTTTTTTTTGGTCTTATCACTAAAATGATGTTAAATGAACTCCCTCCTCTCAAGAGTCTTAAAGTGATGCCTTGGACTCGATATTCTTCGGGCATTCTCGTACCGTCAAGAGAGAGTTTTAATTATTCATAATAATTAAATGATGTTTTAAGTTCACCATACTTAAATGATATTTTTTTTGTCTCATCACAAAAGTGATGTTAAATGACCTCCCTCCTCTCATGCTTTTTAGAGTGATGCTTTGGAGCCGAGACTCTTCAGGCATTCCCGTACTGCAGAAAGAGAGTTATAATTATTCACCATAACTAAATGATGTTTTACTTACTACCTAATAGGAACACAAATTTAATAAATGAGATGTGAGGAAACACTTCATTGTATTTCACATTGTATTTCATATAAAACCACATTCTTTACATACAATTGAAAAGATGGCCTTTTGGCTATGAAAATCGAATGAACTACTAATAATACCTCTTTATATGATTCGTATTCCATGGGTTGGAAAATGTCTCTTGTAGACACCACATTCTAGTACCCCCTAAGTCTCTCCTTAGGTCCTTGGCACCTTCCCAATTCACTACAAACCCTAGGTTATACTCCAAGTACCGATTAAGAGGCCATCGGGTGCTCCCAAGCCCCGTTTGACTTCGGTCAACTCTATTGGTAGAGAAAAAGCTCAATGAATCTTCTAAGGGCTTTAAATATCCTTTCCAATGGTCCACCCTATGCGTGAATCGGCATAACGATTCGGACAAACGAACCATTTTACCATTGAAAATCGATCTAGAGGCCACCAGGCGATCTCGGGCCCCAACTTGACCCCAATCAACTTCATTGTTAGAGTGAAATCTCCTTGAATCCTCAAAGGGAACTAAAACCCCTTTCCTAGCATAACCGTTCGGACGAGCGACCCATTTTCCCCTGAAAATTGATTCGGAGGCCACCGAGCACTCCCGAGCTCCGTTTGACCAAGGTCAACTCTTTAGCTCAAACAAGACTGAACGAATATCCAAAAGGCACTGCATACACTTTCCAACAGTCTACCCCGTGCATGATTCTGACTTATGATACGGACGAATGATCTGTTTTACTCTGAGAGGTCACCGGGCACTTTTGGGCCACGGTTGACCAAGGTAAACTTTCTAAACTTAGTAAAGCTATTTGTAATGTCGAAGTACATCACCTAACCTTTAAAACGGTCCACCCCGTGTGAAATTCTAACAAACATTCAGATGAATGATTCATTTCCATTCGAAGATCTCTCGTCCAAAAGACAGACGTGCGCTTTTGAGCTACATTTGACCCTAAGTCACTCTCGAACCCGGGATAGGTCCAAAGGACTCTTAAATTTATCTGAATTACCATTATAATGGTATGACCCATCCACAATTTGGATCAACGGATTGGTTTCTACAACCATTTTTTTGAAAATATCGGCACAATACTACTGATTGGCAGGTCCATTTCCCTGCCAATCGACAGTGTGTCTAGGGTTACCTGTCGATTGGAAGGTCTAGGTCTATGCCGATCGGCAACACCTTTGACCCTATAAATAGAGTTCATAACCTCATTCCTAAGGCACAACTCAGATCAATCAGCAGCAGTGATCTCATCAACATTCTCTTGCAATCAGCGAAGTTTCCTTATGTGAAATTCCATTCCATCTTAAATTCCCATCCTTTTCACACCCAATTTGGAAAAATCTCATTCTCTATCATCCAAAATCCATCTCAACATTCAAGGGAGTTCATCCAAGCTCAAGATCAAGGTTTAAGTCTTCAAAGAAGGTCCAGATCCTTCCCTCTCTTTTTAAATTTCTTGTTTTTGAATTAATTATATAAGTTCATAATTTAGCTTTCACTTTAGTTCATACTTAGTAACATCTCACATTCTTATTAGTTATATTTCACATACTCTATTTTCTATAAAAAAAAAAACTAAAAACAATCAAAAAGAGGGTTACACATATAAATTCCAACGGGATCATACATCACAATTTCTCAAAACCAAAATACATTTTCACACACACATAATAAAATCACGTTCGAATCTATGGGATAAACCCCACCCATATATACATACAAACTACAGGGAATCTGATGCCTTTATGGCCTACGCAAGCGTCTCGAATTAAAACCTAAGACTCGAGTCTAATTTTCCAAATTTTCAAATTTTCAAATATCTCTATTTCCGCATTTATGACATTCTTACATTAATGCATATTACGTTTGTAATCCTTTCTAGCGTTTTGTCTAACACATATTATCGTTCCATCATAACGATCAATAGCATGATAATTTCATGAATCGTATTTTCTAAATATTATATTGGAAACATTCCTAAGGATGACCTCACTTTATCTCTTCCATGGTATGAGTTGGGTGATTCCGATCTCCATTATATATATATATATATATATATATATATATATATATATATATATATATATACACACATGCACACACACTTCACAGAGAAATAAAGGAAAACAATAACACAAGCCCATGAGAGACCAAAGGGCGGGATGGGTGCCTAACACCTTCTCATTTCGTAACTTAGCCCCAAAACCCTTCAAAATATTAGTTTCAGAAGCATCAATTTGTCTTTGATGATGCTCTCTCGAGGTGGCGACGTGTTCTTTTGCCTGTGTTGTGAAAAATAGGCTGGCGACTCCATCTCTTTACATTCACCCTACAACGACGATGACGGTCGAAGCATTCCTAAATAAAAAAAAAGGGCACGATACCTGTCACCCCACTTTCTTTCCCCAACCCCCCTTTTGGGAAGAAGGAGAGAGAGGAGGGGGCACATCACAATCGGGATGGCCACAGTGGCAACTCCATTGTGGAAATATTTTCATAAGAAGGATAGACTATGTTTTCATGGGTGTTACTGTTTTCTACTTGTGTGCGTATGCACCTATCTGTATGTTCCTTTTTTTCTCCTCGATTATTTCTTTCACATATATACCTCATGCTTATAACACTACTCACTCACACACTTGTAAGTGTTGTCCATGTACACTTCACACTACGTGCACCTAGGATCACTTATATCCACATGTTGCACACACCACTTAGAATATACATGCTTAGGTGTCACTAACACACACCTCCACTTATCTCACTTGTATATATCCATGCTCACTCACACACTACACCAAAAAGGCCAAATTGGCACCCTTTAGCCGGCCAGACTTGTCATGGTCATTGACCGTGACAAAAAAAACATGGGGTTTTTGTCACGGTCAATGATCGTGACAATTATTATAATATTGTCATGATCAAAGACCGTGACATGTCCGTGACAAGTTTAGCAGCAAAAACCCCTTTCCCCTACTTTTTTCTCACCGCATTGTTTCCCTCCACTTTATCTTTCTCTCTCTCTATGCGTTGCTCTCCCTCTCTATCTACTTTTAGGTTGGTTTCTCTCTCTCTCTCTCCCATTTGTATATATGTGTGTGTGTGTATGTGTATATATCTGCGTGTGTGTGTGTATGTGCGTGTGTATGTGGTGGGTGGAGTCTGGGGTGGAGAGGGGAGGGGAGGGGGTGTATGTGGGTGTACGTGTGTGTGTGGTGGGGTGGGGAGGGGGTGGGGCAGTGTGTGTGTGTGGTGGGGGAAGGGGAGGGGGTGAGGCAGGGTGGGGGGAGGGGGCAAGGCTGGAGGCTGGGGCTGCGTGTGTGTGTGTAGGTGCACATGTGTATATGTATGTGTAGTGTGAATATATGTGCATGTTTGTACGTATGTACGGGAGGGGGAAATGATGTGGGGGTGTGACGGGGGGTGGGGTTCCGTGCGTGCGTGCGTGTGTTTGTGTGTGTGTGTGTGTGCATGTGTGTGGGGAGGGGGAGGGGGTGGGGGTGGGGCAAGGGGAAATGGGGCGGGGTGGGGCTTGTTAATTTTTTTTGTTAAATTGTGATTGGTTTATTAGATATTTTCCCTCATATGCAAGTTGTGTCCCTTGTAAACGAATTGATTGATTATTAATTTTTTTAGTAAATTAATATATGAAAGTTGGATTGCCCCTCATTGTAAATTAGTAAATTAATAATTGTATACTTTAATTGATGAAAAGAATTAATTGAGTAGATGAATAAGAAGGAATATGGAGTACACATTTGTTGTTGCCATTGCGGTTGGATTATACTAGATCGATGTTGGGTTGGTTAATTTTAAAATTGGCATGACCATTGGATTATTGTCCATATGGGGGTGGGATTTTTCAACTTTGTTTTAAAATTACTTTGTATAACGAACAATATATATATACTTGAAATTACATATAGTGCCCATAGATACTAGCCTTCTATTTCTTATGTGTACGCATTCAAAAGCCCCTAGACCCGTTCGAGAGACATTACCCCTGTAATGAGATCTCTCAAATTCAACATTCGTTTTTCTATATCAACATATGGTTTCAATCCATTTGGAAATCTAAGCACCAATCAGAGTGTATGTCCAGTGATCCTAGCCCCACTCAACTTCCCTCCTTCACAGTGTATGAGACTTGAATTTTCGATGATGCCTTTGTTGATACCTGGGCCAAAGGCACCAAGTGATGACATCGATGTCGACCTGGCTCCTTTGGTAGAAGAATTAAATGAGTTGTGGGAAGAGGGTGTGCAATCATTTGACTCTTTTAGAAAAGAAGAGTTTACATTGAAAGCTATGTTGATGTGGGCAATTCATGATTTTCCAGCTTATGGAACATTATCCGGTTGTGTAGTACATGGTTATTTAGGGTGTCCTATTTGTGGAGGGGAGACTGAATCTCTTCGTCTATCCTTTAGCTCAAAAAATATATACCATTGCCATAGGAGGTTTTTACCCCCGGCTCATAGTTTCAGATTTGAGAAAGGTTCAATTTTTTTATTGGGCGGGGTTGAACCTAGGCTACCGCCGAGACAACTTTCAGGTTCAGAAATTGAAAGTAAATCTTCTTAATGTGGCCCTAATATGCCAGGTAAGAATCCAAAATTTAAGAATGTCAAGCATAAGAACACCCCAACTGGGAATGAAACTGAGACCAGAAAGGCATGGTCTAGGAGGTCAATTTTATTTGACTTGCCTTATTGGAAGAATAACCCTGTGCGCCATGTATTGTATGTGATGCATGCAGAGAAGAACTTCGTTGAGCATATTGTGGGAATTTTCCTTGGAGGGAGTCATTCGAAGGATGGAGAAAATGCACGAAAAGACCTTAAATCATTGAAACTTAAGCCACAACTATGGTTGAAAGAAGATAGTAGGGGAAGGACAATAATTCCCACTGGTGTGTTTACTTTGGCGAGTGGGGAAAGGAATGTGCTTTTAGACACAATATATAATTTGAAGGGCCCATCTCATTTTTCATCTAACTTGCAAAGGATTGTGACTTATACTACTCATGATTTACATAAGTGTAAGTCCCGCGATTAGCATGTGATCATGCAATTGGTTCCTCTATTGTTTAAGCACTGTTTCTCCAAGTACAAGGATTTGCGGAGGGCTATTATGCAAATTAGTATTACCTGCTCACTCTTGTGTGAGAAGGTAATCAATTGAGAACACATAGTGGCCGCAAAAAATTGGTGGTGACCGAAGCGATATGTGTGTTGGATAAGTACTTTCCCCCAGCATTCTTTGACATAAGTTTTCACTTGTTGGTACGCCTGTGAGACGAGGCACTTCTTTGTGGTCCAGTTAGATATCGGTGGATGTATCCGTTTGAAAGATTGATGAAAGTTTTTAAAGATTACGTCAAGAATACGCGATACATTGCAGGATCAATTGAAGAGGAATACATCACTGTGGAGTCATCAATATATACTCGGGAATATATGCCTGACTCGATCAGCGTTGATAACACTGATGAGTTCGTCGATGATGGTGGTCATGTGATGGGAAAATGAGTGAAACTAACGAGTTTGCAACATGAACAAGTAGCTCGTCACGCAAATTCTTGGCGCTCAGCCAAGTGCTTGGCACTGATCGTAAGGGGGGGACAAGGGGGTGAGCTCGCGAGTGGCCAAATCTAGAATCATCGGATTGGAGACGAGTGACACCGAGTTGGCGCGAATAGTGGACTCGCATGACGCGAAACTATCCCGTTTGGAGGCGACGGTCCAAGATATGTTCTCATTCATGAAGCGTTCGTTGGGCAAAAACCGTAAGGGGAAAAGGAAGTATAAGTTGGTAGAAGAGGAGGTGCAGGAGGACGAGGTGCAGGATGACGAGGATGTGGACCTCGCTGCTTCATCGCCGACACGTGCAGACTTTGATGGTCCACTCCCATATTTGGCTCCCTTCAACCGACCAATGTCGGCACTTGGTTGACTGAGCGTGTTTATACTGGACATATTTGATGGCCAGCAAATAGGGCGGGGGTTGAGGGACCCGAATACCGTCCAGGGTATGCCAGTTCATGGATATTTGCTTCAAGACATCGAGTCTAAGGTGCTCGTCACGCATGTGATACCCGAGAAGGAGAACTCCCCCTTGTGGTTGCGCGAACAATGCGGCACGATGTATATTTCTAGGTGTGTCAATTCGTATATCATGTGGCCTACTCACCTCCTCAGAGTTAACCTTACCCCGGATATTTAGTGACATTATTTGAATTGAATTGTTGTTTTAAGTTGTTATATTTGAATTCTATTTGGATTATATCATGATGCATATTGTTTTGAATGTATATTTGCATTTTCTCTATTTTATTTGGATATATAATGTTTGAACAGGTACAAATATACTGTTGGGTAGTGGCAGTGGGCATACTGCCCAGCAAAAAAAATTTCAATTCTTCCCAGAATTGTCACGGTCATTGACCGTGACAATTTTTTAACATTGTCACGGTCCTTAACCATGACAAAACTTGCCAAGGTCAAGGACCGTGACATGACCGTGATAATTCTAATGAACTTATCACGGTCAATGATCGTGACAAGTCCGTGATAAACAAAAGTTGTCACCCCCAGAATTGTCTAGGTCAATGACCGTGACAATTTGACATATTTGGTGTAGTGAAACTTGTCACACACCACTTGTAGTTTGTCCATGCTTAGGTTCACTACCACATACTCATTTGTAGATAGAAACACATCACTCCCTCTCACATATCCATGCTTAGTATAATCTTCATGCTACATGTTAGATTTACCCTTTATACTTGTACATTATCCCCTACTTAGCATAATGCTAAATAAAAATACTCTCTCCATAATATGTTAATCAAGAATCATGCATTTTTCACACCACATCACCAAAGAGCATGCCTATTGACCAAATTTTGTCTCGTAATTGGGGGGTCACTTCGTGATGGGCACTGGTCTGGAAGGTCGCAGTTAGCCTAAGCCATATGACTCTCACCTTTTATTGGCCAGGTACCTTCGACGTATATATCAAACGGTTCCCCTCGCATTGTACCGCTTGATCGAAGTCATGATGGGAGTTATATTGCTGGGAATTCTTTCACCAACATTGAGTATATCAAATTTTCTCTCATTTGTATTGTCCACACGAGGTATATAGTGAGGCAATTTACATACTCTCAGATATATCAAATGGCTTGTCCACACGTACCAATTTGCCCTCAAAAGCAAGAGGTATATCGTAGAAGTCATGCCGAATGGGGGGGCCCTTCCAATTAACCCAACAACTGCATACCCTCATATAGGCATCAAACCTAGGACTCTCATATTTAGTTTGCAGATTTCTACCCGAAACTTTGTCGAAATGACAGGTCGGCATGCCGCCCAAATGTTTTAGCGATTTCATTATTTTTAAAACGGGACCCTGCCCATGAGCCTGGTAACAAGTCCAACCATATTTTTTACATATTTTTAAAACCCAATTTTCCCAGGCTTGAGTCTCGTCCGACATTTCTTTTTGAATTTAGGAAAACCTAATACAAGTGAGAACTTAATAAACATAATAATAATCATGCTGAGACCCGCCTCTCATTTTTTCCTTTTCTCTATTAAAAGTGTCAAAAACATTTTTCCTTCTTTTATCAAAAATACCAAAAAGCATTTTTTCTTTCCTTATACCAAAAATATTCTTCATCCTTTTTTCCCAAAAACATTTTGTCCTCCTCTTTTCCAAAAAAAAATGTCAAAAACATTTTCTTTCTTTTTTCAAAAATAACTGTCCCCCCCCCCCCCCCCGGCCCCCTCTTCCAAAACTAAATTCAAAATTTTCTCCTCTCAAGTCAATCACATACCCAACCCTTGTCCTAGATCCCTATTGGCTTCGGTCTTTCGTCAAACAGGCCTGAGGCTCCGTCAGTTCCCTCGCTTTTTTGAGTTTGAGATTCATCTTCATCAGTTTTTCATGGAGAACACAGACCAGGCACCGAATGTACAGCTGAATTTGATGACGGTCCTAGCCCAACTCACTGCTAAGATCGATAACCTTCAAATCGAGGTTCATGAGATGCAACAAAATCGAGTCCCTATTCTCAAAGAGCCCGAGGTCCTCTTTCCTCGCATTATGGGTTCGCCCACACTCGATCCTATTTGGGTTCTAGAGGAATATCATCATGCTCCATGTGCTCCTCTTGTTAATGGGCAACCGCCAGCCCAGCTCCATATGCCAAATCTTGCCCAACTAGGGGTTAACTTACCCATAACCATTGATTAGAAGGAGGAAGAGTTGAATAAGGTTAAGGAAGACCTCAGGATGTTCGTTAAAAAGTTCGACCAGGTCAGAATCTATGTGACTTACATGGACTACACCCACATGTATCCTTATCCTAAAGTAAGGTTTCCGGAGAAATTCAAGATGCCCAACATTGAGAAATTCGGGGGGTAGTGAACCCCAATCATTCATCTTCGCAGTTATCACTGATCCATGACTCTCCTAGGTGCCTCCGAGGAAATAATGGCCAAAATATTCCAGCAGAATCTGAAGGACAGCACTCTTCACTAGTTCTTATCTCTCAAGGAGTCCAAGATCCATAGTTAGGAAGATGTTACCCATGAATTCATGTCACGGTATAAATACAACGAAGAATTGGAAGTCACCCATCGTGATTTAGAGCTTCTCTAACAGAATCCGGGGGAGTCAGTCAGTAACATCATAGCAAGTTGGAGAGAGAAAGCAGCCACCATAACCAATCAGCCTTCTAAAGAGGAGCAAGTCAGCATTGTGAAGAACTTCTTACCCCATGTCTGAGAAAATATGGGAGGATACTACAACCCTAATTTTTTAGCCCTCCGAGAAGCAGGGGTAGAAATCAAAGAAATTATTGACAAAATAGAAGTTGAACTGAAGAAAGTATCCCAGAAAGTCTGCTAGCACCACAGTTTTAACTATCTACAACATCTCTCAACCTACCACTTCATGGGCACCAAAAAGTCACCCTAACCCAGTCAAGAAGGCAAATATAGAGCTTCACGCTCCCCTCTCCAAAATTTACCAAGCCCTTTTAAGCTGAAACCTTATCAACCATTGGACCCTCATCCATTACCAAACCCACTTCCCAAAAATTTCAAACTAGATGCCTATTATGACTTTCACCAAACTGTCAGCTATATCATTGACCAGTGTATACACCTTTGAAATTTAATCCAAGGTTTGATTGACCGGGGTATCATCGCCCCACCAGCCAATCCTAAACAAACACTACCCACAATCCACTTCCAAATCATACAAATGTCATCTTTCTAAAAGAAAACCCAGAATTTGATCCATCTACCCATATCGTACCAAGTAAATCACCCATCATACCTATATATTCTCCTAACCTCTCCAAGTGTGCCCATATTTTCTCCTACACCCTACCAGTTTTTACGATATGGCCCTGTCACTTCTTACCAGAGCATGCATCACTTTATGTACTCGTTATGGAAGTAAAGATATGGAATTGTTAGAAGTGTTGAACCAACTCCTAGATTTTGGGCTAAAATTACCCTCCCAGATGACTATTGACTACTAAAGATTCAGTGTGCTGTTCTTGGAAGCTCGAAAATGGGCCCGAGAGTCAGACGATTGGGTGGTACCTATTGATGAAGTCAATTTAGATGATGTGGTCCTGATCATGGCAGACTTATTCCGACAGACCAGGGATATTTACAATATATCTGAGCTACTTTATGCTTTGAAACTAAAAGGGTGCCTGGTCCCTTTATGTCTACATCTTCTCGTTGAATAGGAAGGTCTATACAAGGAGGTCGTTGAGGTTATAAAGTGTATTGACCTTTTGTAGAAATATAATATTGTTTCCATCAAATAGGGAGACGAGTTACATGATTCAAGTGAAGAGCAAAACCCAGAAAAGACTATCCCGATAGTCAGCATATGTGGAATGATATCATTTGAGGAAATATTAGGAAAAATCAACAAGGTGGCTAAACACCCCGAGATCAATGAGGAAACGGGGTTTCTATTTTTTCCCTCTTCTATAAACTGTATAACCAGGCCAGGGAGGCATTACCAAGTTCCAAACTTTCCACCATCAGTGATTAACAAAGGAAAAGGTGTTGAGAATCTTCTTATGTCGAAAATGACCCTCGAGGAGATCAAGATCCTCGACCAGTGAAAAAGACCCAAGATAACGTAACCTTATGGAGACTCTTTATATCTTCTCGTTGCACCAAAATGCCTTGATGAATCTACTCACTGGGCCCACAATCCCACCTTTAACTACGCCAGAAGAAACAGTAAATCTGGTCGGATCCCTAACCTCGACTAGAATGATATCTTTCTTCAAAGAATAAATCCTAAAGATTGGTCTAACCCACAATTATGCTATCAATATCTCTATTGAAGTCATGGGAAAGACGATCCCGCTCTCTTTTATCGATAATGGATCAGCTCTTAATGTCTTCCTGTTGAGTACCCTTATTCATTTGGTACTGAAAATGAGCGGCCTTGTTCCAACCTCTATTGTTGTGCGTGCTTATAATAATACCCATTGAGAAATAATGGGATCCATAAATCTTAAAACAGGGGCTAGCCCTATAAATCCTGCAGTTGAATTCAAAGTCATCGATATCCCATCTCATTTTAATCTGTTGCTCGAATGACCGTGTCTCCATAGTATCAAGGGGGTGTCTTCTTCCCTTCATTAGAAACTAAAGTTCTTCGCTAATAGACAAGTCATCGCCATCTTGAGCGATTATGACAATACTGAGAATGTAAGCACCAGCAATCAAGTACTAGAGATACAACATGGGGCAAATGATATGCTTATGTTAGGCTTTCGAGTCGAACCGCTTCTACTCCTAGTAGGGGACGATTTCAAAGATAGTGTTTATCCGGAGTATAACCCTCATGGCAACGTCAATGTGATCCAGATGTTCAAAAGCATGCACTTCATGCCCAGACTGGGGCTGGGATCATGACAGCAAGGGATAATTGAACCCATTGTATTGAAGAAAGATTTTCCTCCTTATTTCTTGGTATCAACCGTCAGCAGAAGAAATTAGAATAACCTACTAACCTCGACTGAAGAAAAGGCTAGAATACGTCAAGACTATCTCAAGAAATTCCTTGAATGGAAGATTCATTAGAGAGGGTGAAGATTTCCCCTTTGGCGGATTTTCTGAACCCTGGCATGATCATGTGGATAAGAAGATGAAACCTGGAATGGAGATATTTTTTCAAGACAACTACTCATGGGCTGAAAGTTCCCAGCATCATGTGCAACTACTCATTGATAAGACCATAGCTGATGCCGGAGATTTTGATGGAAGTGACTCCGAGGATTCATACAACTTGCTGACATTGGGTATGACACTCTACATGGTCCACCCAAGTGCTACATCATTGGATCCATACCGCCTGATCAAAGCTATTGATGCATATCTCCTCAACTGGCATATTGTATTCCACCTACTGAAATGCAACCTAACCCAGATGTTTATCCCATTTCCTCTTCTCTTATTGTTCCTCCTTATTCTGATGTAATCGAGACCTCCTTTGATGAGGTTCTCAATGTTACTTTTCCTATCAATAAAATAAATGGAGATTTTGAGTATTTTGTTTTGCATTACATTAATTGTTTATATTCTAATCAAACTCTTGATGATGATGATTTTGAAAATGAACAATTCTTAACTCATCTTAATAAGGTTAATAATAAACAACATAATTGCGTTCAAGTTAATGAAGATGAAAATTTTGTTATTAATCTCAGTTCTAGTAGCCAAATGTGCGAGATTAGGATAAGAGCCACCCTTGACGAGCATGAGTGTAGGCAACTCGGAGAATTATTAAAAGAATTTTTGGATGTCTTTGCATGGTCCTACAATGATATACCCGATATTGATCCCAAAATAGCTCACCATGAGAATCCAACTCTCCCATAACACAAGTCGGTCAAACAGAAACTACGAAAGCTCCACACCAAATGATCGTTCAAGGTTAAGGAAGAAGTGGTCAAACAGTTGAACGTGGGTTTCATTTATGTGATCAAATATCCCATATGGCTAGACAATATCATACCTATGTTGAAATCAGGAAGGAAGGTGTGCATGTTCATTGACTACCTAGATTTAAATAAGGACTCTCCGAATGACGATTGCCCGCTACTTAATATTGACATGATTATGGATAACACGGCCAGTCACACTCTTAAGTCATTTGTTAATGGTTTTTTCGAATATATCCAGATCAAGATGCACCTGGATCATCAAGAGAAAATCGCATTCATCACCCTTTGAGGAACATTCGATTACACCGTTATGCCGTTTGGTCTCAAAACCACAGGGGCTATCTACCAAAGGGGTACCACATCCATATTTTATGATATGATACCTAAAGAGTTCGAGGTCTACATAGATGATATGATTATCAAGTCTAAGACTAGGGAAGGTCATTTGCCCGCTTTCTAGAAGTTCTTCGAGTGACTACGACGGTACCAGTTGTGACTTAACCCACAGAAATGAGTCTTCGGCATTACCAAAGGAAAGCTCTTAGGATTCATGGTTAGTAAGAAAAGGATAAAATCAGATCCTGCCAAGTTGAAAGCCATACTCGAGATGCCACCACCCTGAACGGAGAAGGAAGTTCGGAGATTCCTTAGAAAATTACAGTATATCAGTCGGTTCATCAGCCTGTTGACTTATATCTATGAACCCATCTTCAAACTCCTCTGAAATGAGTCCACCAAGGTTTGGAATGAAGTTTGCCAATAATCCTTTGACCAAATCAAGCAATACCTAACCCAACCTCCGGTACTCATGCCACCATAGCCTGATTTTCCCCTACTCCTATACCTGACTATAACAGACACAATAACTGGGGATTTGCCAGCCCAATAACTTGAAGAGTCTCATAAAGAAAACCATCTATTACATCGATCACAAGTTGGTCGGGTACAAAATTAACTACACAGTCTTGAAGAAAGCATGTGTCTCCCTTGCTTGGGTCACCCAAAAATTACGGCACTAGTTGCTCGCCTTTTTCATCAAACTTGTGTCCTGAATGGAACCCATCAAGTACCTACTCAAGAAACTCTCCCAGTCTATCCTAATAGCCCAATAGTTGATGATTCTAGCCGAATTTGATATCATGTATGTTACGCAAAAATCCATAAAAGGAATAGCAATCTATGACTACCTAGTTGACTACCCTATGGAAGAAATTGATGTTTGGATTTCTAAATTCCTGGATGAGAATATCCTTTGTACCCCAAGAAGAGCTTCGATGGAAAATGTTCATTGACACACCCGCCAACAAGAAAAGGGTATGGCATTGGGATACTCCTAATTTCCGCTGATGACTCTCACACTCCCATTGCCATCAAGATGGAATTTCCCTGCACTAATAACATGACAAAATACGAGGCGTGCACGGTAGGCCTCAAACTTGCTCCCAAAAAGGGAATTCAATACCTAGATGTGTACGAGGATTCATCCCTCATCATCAGATAAGTACTCAGAAGATGTAAGTTAAGGACGAGAAACTCTTACCCTTCTATGCCCACTTAGAAGAGATAGTCTCCCAATTCAAAGAAAACACCTTACACTACCTTGCCCGAGAAAAGAAAAACCTAGACAATGCCTTGTTACCTTAGCCTCCATTATTAACATGCCCAAAGGAAAAATAATAGCCCATTTCCTAGTCCAAAATCAAGATAAACCAACCCATTACTACCACATTGATCTCATCATAGAAAAAGATCCTGATATAGCTGACTGTTGGTACTATGATATTTGGTGCCTCCTCAAGCATGTTAGGTTTCCCCAAGATTCTTACAAGAAATATCGAGAAACTCTTCACGAAGTAGTTGCCTACTACATTGTCTTCGATAAAGCACTGTTCAAGAGGAACTTCGATGGAACCTATTTGCACTGGATCGTAGGGGCTAAAATTGAAGAGATGATGCAGAAAATCCACAACGGGGAGTGCTGACCCCACATGAATGGCAATATGCTTGTCGAAAAAATTATCCGACAAGGTTACTACTGGACTACTATGGTTCAATATTGCACCGCCTATGTTCGAAGATGTCTTAAATGCTAGTAATTCTCTAACCTCCAACACTTGTCTCCAGGGGAATTGTATAATATGACTTCCCCCTGGCAGTTCTCCACATGGGGCATTGATATCATAGGGAAGATTACACCCAGAGCCTCCAATGGGTATGAATTCATCTTGGTTGACATTGATTAATTCACTAAATGGGTTAAAGTCGAGTCATACGCAGTTCTGAATGCCAAAAAGGTGGCCAAGTTTATCCAAAAAAATATCATCTGCCAATATAGGATTTCATACGGGCTAGTGTCAAACAACAGGGTTACATTTCAAGGCAAAAGTCACGAAAGTTGTCGACGAGTATAGGATCTGGAGACACAAATCTTCTCCCTATCGACCTGAAACCAACGGTGAAGTCGAAGTCGCTAATAAGAACCTCAAAGCAATCATTAGCAAGATGATCGAGAGTTGTCAATATTGGTCCGATTTGATCCCTTTTGCCCTCTAGGTCTACCTTACTTCAATACGAACATCTACTGAGAGTCTGAGGCAACCCCTTACTCTCTAGTTTATGGCATGGAAGCAGTCCTACCCGTGGATATAGAAACCCCTTCATTACGCGTCATTCTTGAAAGCAAAGTCAGCGAGGAAGACTGAAATCAAAGTCGTCTTGGCAAGTTGTGACTCTTGGACAAAAGGAGACTAAAGTCTTTGTATTATATACAAGGGTACCATCATCAAATAGTATGATCATTCAATAAGATAGTCAAGGACCATGGTGTCCGAGAAGGGTAGTTAGCCCTTAAAGAAATAGTAGAACCCATATGGGACCTTGGAGGGAAATTTAAGCCCGATTAGAGAAGCCCCTACATTATAAAGAAGATTTTGTCTGGTGGCTCCGCTATGTTCACTGACCTTGATGGAGAAGAGATGGAACGTCCAGTCAACCTGGACTATCTTAAGAAATTCTACCCTTAGTCCGAAATCTCTATGCACTACGATTCTTCTCATCTCCCTTCTATTCTTTAAAAAAATCTTTATTTCCCTCTACTCAGAACTACATGGGAATGATCCTCTAAAAATCCTTTTACTTTCAAAAATGAAACTCAAAAATTTTCCAAAACCCCCATAGGTACGTAGGCAGCTCATACGCTTCATATGAGCACGGCCCCTTTTTTTTATAAAGTACTATTCTTTTCTTATCCCCGATAATGAAAGTTCATTTTAACATATACATGAAAGAAAGGATTATGTATGCCTTAGAGATTGGTATAGATAATTCAAATGCAAAAACTCATCAAAAGGCACAACAATATAATTAAAATTTTCTTTATTCCATTAATAAAAATTCCTTTATGATTACATCAGCATAGGGAGTCTAACAACTTCCCTTTCCAACCTAACCCTACTTCCATAAAATAAAAGAAAAAATAGAAACTAACTACTCCTAGAACAACCCTTCCAAAATTATTCCCAAAAAATAACCAAAAAAAAAACCATTACAAAAGCTTCACAAAAACCTCGGGAATCCTACCGGCAGCTGCCAGAGGAGTCGGCCCCCATCATCTTCTACATACTGGGGTCCCCAAACTTCTCCTTCTTGCATGGAATACTAAAGGCACACCATGGAACGGTAATCCTGCCCGGACCATCCTAAGGAAATCAATACCATCTCCTTCCATGGTGTCAGATATGGTAAACCACCTTTGTTTGATCTCAACAGCCAGCATCTGGGAAACAACCCTCATTTATAACCACTTCATGTAATCCTCAGAAACATTCTAGACTCTGCCTACAGATTGGGAAGGACGAGTCAACGATCGAAGATTCTCCAATAGAGAACCCAACTGCATGCACAATCGTTCTGTCAAAACCTCCACGATAAAAAAGTCTAGTGTTCGAGGTGGCACAATCTGCTCCTAGACAAATTCACGCAAGAGCCTCCAGCAAAAGTAAAAAGAAGTCTATCGGAGGCCAACCAATTGAACATATTGGTATTTACCCAATTTTATAATGGGTTACAACTCTCCCCGCCAAGGCACTAACCAATGCAAACCTTAATCCTCGTGCTCCATACACCAGTTCTCCCAGCTCTCATTATCCAGGCCCATGCTGAAAAAAAGTAATGAGTAAAGAAGTTTGGCACAGATGCCAAGGTATATTTGGGATGGGCCCCCATACAAAATCTCTCTAACAACCACATGAACAACATAATGGGGCTACCCCTAAGGAAGTCAGAACGGACTTCTCGCCAAGAATCTAGAACATTTAGGGTCTCTTCCAGAATTACTGTTGCGGGATTACTACGATATAACATCCACGAAGTGATGGCTGAAAGTTATGGGTTCACCAATAGGTTCCTGGTCACCAATAGAAATTTTGAAGTTAAGCCATGGGCAATAACTCCAACATCAGTAAAGTCTCTTTAACACAACCTATTCAGCACAACCCAATAAAGGTGGCAAGCTCCACTCTATAACCAAGCTTTCTATCTCCTCTTCCATATACCAGCCAAGCCTTCAAGGCCTTCCTTCACTCAAAAATTCCAAAAAGATCATTTTTCTACTCAAAATAAATCCCTTCAAAAGGTAAGCTCTTTTTCAACCAAGCTTCTGAGGCCATATTTTACCCTAATATATTCTAAAAACTTCAAAAAAAACACTTTCCCTACACTTTCTTAAAATAAAAACTTAACGAAAAATTGAAGTGCATAGAGAGTAAGCCATTAAATCAAGATAATCAAATGAAATATGCATATTTTTTTACATTTTTGAGTCGCTTTTCCGGTGAAATGTCGCTACATCAATCATACAAATGCTAAGCTCCCACAGTCAACGATGAATCTGCAAGGAATCTCGACGGGAAAGAACCATAACTGGATGTCTCCTCATCTGCCCTGCAACCCTTTCTCCTAGGTATCAAGCGTACCCAAACTCATGCACCATCAACCGTCGTAGCTACGTGTTCCCCCACGTCACCCTCGTGTGTTGGATGGTTATCCCCCAGGGATAGAAGGTCACCTGCAAGGTCCCCAATGAAAAATCAATATCTGAAAAGATCATCAAGGAAAAGTGGTCTCAAAAGGAAAGAAAAATTTACCCGGTCGCTCATCAGGCCATTCAAGACCTGATGTACCACCATATCACTACCATTTGACACCCTGCACCCTGACGGTCGGCACCTTCCTGAAATTTTGTACAAAGATTCCCAAAAAAGCTAGAAAATGTCTAAAAATCCCCAAAAACATCCTAAATTTACCAAATCAGTTTTTGAACCTTTTTTATCAAGGAAAACATTTTTTCGACACTCATTTCCCTAGCATAACTCTTACCTCCCCAGTGGAATTCTCAAAATCAATTGGATATCTCCCCAGCAAAATTGAAAGATTCCTTAACAAGGAAACATCATACCCTCAGACTATTTCCTCTTTCCCAGCGAAACAAAAAACTCATAATCAAATGCTTCCCCAAAATCCCCAATAGAATCACAAGATAATTTCCCACTAGAGTCTCTAAATTTCCCCAAGAAAACTACAACTGAAGCCCATAAAAATGGCTTTGACCCACAAAATTTTCTTTTACCCGCAAAATTGGTCACCCCTATCTTAAGCCCTCAGAATTGGCTTTGACCCATAGAATTGTTCACCTCTATTTTAAGCGCGCAGAATTGGCTTTGACCCTCAGAATTGGTGACCCCTATCTTAAGCCCTCATAATTGGCTTTGACCTGCAGAATTGGTCACCTCTATCCTAAGTCCTCAGAATTGGCTTTGATTCACAAAATTGGTCACCTCTATCCTAAGCCCTCAGCATTGGCTTTGACCCACAAAATTGGTCATCTCATCTTAAGCCCTCAGAATTGGCTTCGACCCGAAGAATTGGTCACTTTCACCTTAAGCCCTCAAAATTGGCTTCAACCCTCAGAAGTGGTCATCCATACTTAAGCCCTTAGAATTGGCTTTAACCCACAAAATTGGTCATCTCTACTTAAGCCCTCAGAATCAACTTCAACCCGTAGAATTGGTCGCCTCTACTTAATCCCTCAGAGTTGGCTTTAACCCTTAGAACAAGTCAACGCTTCTTAGGTCCTCAGAATTGAACTCGACCTGCAAAAATGGTCATTATAACTTAGGTCCTCATAATTGACCTCGGCCCACGAAATCGGTTGCTCCCTACCTTAGGTCATCATAATCGACCTTGACCCTCTGAATCGATCATCCTCGTTCCTTAGGAACACAGAATCGACCTCTTTTTAAAATATCATGTGGTGTTTTTCGACAGCTTTCACTTATTCCAAGATCACTTGTCAAGGGTATCTATAGACACCACATTCTAGGACCCCCTAAGTATCTCCTTAGGTCCCTAGCACCTCCCAATTTCACAATAAGCCCTAGGTCATTCTCCAAGTACCGATCTAGAGGCTACTGGGTTCTCCTAAGCCCTATTTGACTCTAGTCAACTTTAATGGAAGAGCTAAAGCTCAATGAATCTTCTAAGGTCTCTAAATCTCCTTTCCAACAGTCCACCCAATGGGTGAATTATCATAACGATTCGGACGAAATAACTATTTTACAAAATCAATCTAGAGGCCATAGGGTGCTCCCAAGCCCCGCTTTGACCCCAATCAACATCATTGTCAGAGAAAAATCTCTTTTAATCCATGAAGGGTGCTGAAACCCCTTTCCAACGGTCTGCCCCTTGCATGAAACAACATAACTATTCGGACGAATGACCCATTTTACCTCGAAAACTGATTCAGAGGCCACCGGGGGCTCCCGAGATCTATTTGACCAGGTCAACTCTTCAGCTCGAATAAGACTGAATGAATATCTAAAGTTCACTGAACACCCTTTCTAACGATCTACCCCGTGCACGACTCTGACTTACGGTACGAACGAATGATTCGTTTTACTCCGAGAGGTCATCGGGAGCTTTTGGGCCCCGGTTGACCAAGGTCAACTTCCTTCGTTTCTATTTCCGTTCGACGATCTCTCGTCCAAAAGATCGACGTACGCTTTCGAGTCGCATTTGAGCCAAAGTTTACTCCCGTACCTGGGAGCGATCCAAAGGAATCTTAAAGGTCTTTGAATTACCTTTCTAACGGTATGCCACATGCATAATTTGGATCAATTAATTATGTTCTACGGACATTTTTCCAAAACAATATGCACGAGACTACCAATTGGCAGGCCCATTTCCCTGGCAATCGGAAGTGTGTCTAGGGTTACCTACCGATTGGTAGGTTTATGGCTATGATGATTGGCACCACCCCTAACCCTATAAATAGAGGGAATGACCTCATTCCCAATGCACATCTTAAATCCATCAGCATTAGTGATCTCAGTAACATTCTCTTGCAATCAGCGAAGTTTCCTTATGTGAAATTCCATTCCATCTTAAATTCCCATCATTTTCACACCCAATTTGGCAAAATCTCATTCTCTCTCATCCAACATTCATCTCAACATTCAATGCAATTTATCCAAGATCAAGATCAAGCTTCAATTTTTCAAACAAGGTCCAAATCCCTCCCTCTCTTTAAATTTCTTGTTTTTACGTTAATTATATAAATTTATAATTTAGCTTTTACTTTAGTCCATACTTAATAACATCTCACATTTGTATTAGTTATATTGCACATACTCTATTTTTGATAAAAAAAAAATCAAAACAATCAAAAAGAGGGTTACACCTATAAAGTCCAATGCGATCATACATCATAATTTCTCAAAACTAGAACACATTTTCTACACACACACATATATAATAAAATCTCGTTCGAATCTATGGTATAAACCCCAACTTTATGCCAGATACGTACTACGTGGACTTTGATGCCTTTATAGGCTATGTAGGCATCTTTGATTAAAACCCGAGACTCGAGTCCAATTTTCCAATTTCCCAATTTTTGTACTTCTGCATTTATTATATTCCTACATTAATACATATTACGTTTGTAATCCTTGCTAGCATTTTATCCAACACATATTGTAATTTTCATCATAATGATCAATATCATGAAAAATGCATAAATCATATTTTCTATATATTATCTTGGGAACATTCCTATAGATGACCTCACTCTATTTCTTCCATGATATGAGTTGGGTGATTCTGATATCCATTATATATATACATGTACACACACGTCACGAAGAAATAAAGGAAAATAATAATACAAGCCCATGAGAGACCGAAAGAGTGGAATGGGGGCCTAACACCTTCTTATTTCGTAACTTATCCCCCAAACCCTTCGAATGATTGGTTTCATAAGCATCTGTTTGTCTTTGATGCCTCTTTCTCGAGGCGACGACATGTTCTTTTGCATGTTTTGTACAAAATGGTTGGCGACTCCATCTCTTTACATTCAACCCACACCGACGATGGCCAAAGTGTTCCTAAATAAAAAAAAGGGCGCGAGGCCTTTCATCCCCCTTTCTTTCCCCGACCCCCCTTTTGGGAAGAAGGAGAGAGAGGAGGGGGCACATCATGATCGGGATGGACATATCTCTCCCTCCATGTTTTCAAGATAATAGGTTCTCGAGAATATCTCTTAAGTCACCCTATAGGGTCCGTTCTAATTAGGATGAAGTTTATTGTCCTTTTGGAAGACCTTTTATAATACTAGGCCTTCCACTACTATGGGTCGATACTTAACTCTCTTATTATAAAACTTGGCAGCCCTTTATTGGTAGGGAGATTGACTAGCAGTCGCGTCATCTCACCTTTCCTCTAGTAAAACCAAATTGAGTCTTCATTTTTCTATATTAGACTGAGACTCATAAGTCCTATGGCTCGATAACTCGATCTTCGTTAGGATTACAGTCTTAGACCCGTAGGCTAACATAAATGGCATCTCTCCTATCAGTGTCCTCTTTTTTGTCCTGTATTCCCACAGGATATTATAGAGCTCATCAACCCATATCCCTTTGGCATCCGTGAGTTTTTTCTTCATTCCGTCCAGTATCATCCTATTAATTACCTTTGTCTTCACATTAGCCTTTGGTCAACCGGGTGAAGAGTAGAACTGCTTAATACTAACCCTTCCACAATAAACCTCCTGAGATTTATTCTTAAATTTCTTTACATTATCGGATAACACTATATTGGGGAGGCCGTAATGATAAATAATATTCCTTCAGATAAATTTAAAACATTTTTTCTCAGGGTAGTTACCATAGCCTCAGCCTCTACCCATTTGGAGAAGTAATCAATCGCGATAATCAGTAATTTGAAAATTCCCTTTTCTCTAGGCAAAGGACCGACCAGGTCTATACCCCGTATTGTAAAAGGACAAGGAGCCGTTATTAAAGAGAGTGGATGGTGGGGTTGATGAGGGATGGTTGCGAACCACTAGAACTTGTCACACTTCAAAACGTACTCTGTTGAATCTTTTACGAGACTCAGCCAATAATATCCCTGGGTGATAATACTTTTGGCCAAGGATTGTCCACCTATATTACTTGCACATGATCCTTCATGCACATCTGTCAGTACATATCTAACCTCAGTTGGATGCACACACTGCAGGAGTGGAAGCAAGAAGCCCTTTTTGTAAACTACCATGCCAATGATGGTGAATTTTACTACACGACATCTGATTTTCCTTCTCTTGGCCTTTGTTTTTTACTTTTTCCAACTCTAATATTCTATAATTGGGTCCATCAAGGATGATCCCAAATTCAAATCTAAGAAAACTTCCATTCCAATGTCTTTCATCTCAATACTCAGCTTAAGTAGTATTTTCACTCGTACATATCATTTAATTCATGTTCTAGTGGCTGAGGCCAGCCTCGCCTATGCATCTTCTCTTCTATTCTCAAATCTTGGATTCCTCCTTATCTTAACCTCATCAAAGTTTGACAGCATCTTTTTCCCTCTGGCTATATACTTAGACATTTTCTCTTCTTTGACCTCATATATTCCCAGTACTTTGTTGATGATCAAATGAGGATCTCTATGAGTAACCATCTGGTTGATATTCAAAGCTTTGGCAAGGGAGATACCTACCAGTAGACCTTTATATAGTGACCCGTTATTCGATGCTTTGAAGTTAAAACGTAAGGCATATTAAATATTTGTCCCTTCAGAGGCCAAGAGTATCAGGCCTGCTCCTGCGCCATTTCGCAAGACGAACTGCCTACAAATAGGCTCCACATTGGTCCTCTTTTAGTGAAAGGGACCTCGGCCAAAGTTTTGGTTTTTATTTGGAAATCTTTTATATTACACCATCTGTTCTGTCGACCGTTATTTCGTCGGCGATGGTATTTTTTTGGATGACCAGTGGAGTCTTAGCCATATTTGCATTTTCTGAATCATTCTCGGTATCACACGTAAACTTGACAATGAAATCTACCAATGCCTACCCTTTTATTGCATTCCTTGGCTGATAAATGATATCAAACTCACCCAACTCTATCAACCAAGACATTATCCCACCCGATTTCTCGATTTTATGAATGACTTGTCAACGAGGGGTGTCGATGAGTACTACCATCATGTGTGCTTGGAAGTAGGGCTTCATATTTCTCGAAGCATGGGTCAAAGCATATGTAAGCTTTTCCATTTTTGGATACTTCAACTATGCTCCTTGAAGAGCTTTATTATTGAAGTAAACATGTTTTTGAACCCCATTATCATGTCAAACAATAGTTGCACTGATGGATAACTCTAAGATGATAAGATATAAATGCAACTTTTCCTCATGAATTGATCAGGAGAGGGGCATAGGGGAGTCGAGATAGGCATTTAGCTCCTGAAATGCCTTTTCACACTCCTTATCCCAAACAAAGACTTTTCTCAAGATTTTGAAACATGGCAGGCATTTGTCCATTGCCCTGGAAATAAATCTGTTTAGAGCATCTACTCGACCTGTTAACCTTTGAATTTCTTTAATCATCTTCGATGTCTTTATATCTATTAGTGATTTAGTTTTAGAGGGTTTTACTTCGATCCCTCTTTTATTGATAAGAATCTAAAAAAAATTTCCGCTCTGATGCCGAATACACACTTCGCATGATTTATCTTCATTGTGTACATGTCCATTATATCAAAAGTTCTTTCCTAATCTAACACATGAATCTCGGCCTTCAAGATTTTATAAGCATAATATCCTTATACACCTCCATTATCTTCCCAATTTGATCATCAAACATTATACTGACCAACCTCTTCTAGGTATCCCTTGGATTCTTCAGGCATAGCGACATCACCTTGTAGCATTAGGTTCCTTTGTATATGATAAAGGAAGTCTTCTCGACATTATCCCTCTGCATCAAAATTTGATTGTACCCAGAATAAGCATCCATGAAGTTCATGACCTGCTATCAAATCTACCATCTAGCCAATTTGGGGCAGTGGAAAACTATCCTTTGGGCACACCTTGTTAAGGTTCGTTAAGTCCACACACATTCTCCACTTCCTGATCTTCTTAATAGGCAGAATGATGACGTTAAATAGCCATCTTAGGTTTTGCACTTCTCTAATGAAATCTACATTTTACAGCTTCTTGACTTCATTTTGTATGACATCATATCTATCCCTAGCAAAGGTTCGTCATCTTTGCTTCACTGGCTTGGCCTTCTCGTCTATATTCAGGTGATGAGAAATGATTTTGGGGTTAATCCTCGGCATGTCATCATGACTCTAAGCGAATATACTTTGTCACTATTTTAATTAACATGATTAATTCTCTATTTATCTCTACTTTAAGGAACAAGCCTATTTGGACAGGTTTTTTTGGTTCATCGTCATTGAGGATGATGGTATCTACCTACATACCAAGCTCCCCCTTTTTGAGTTTTTATTCGAACCTTGGATCATGGGTGTCAATTTTATAAGAAGTTGTCTTCTTTTTTTTAAATTCCTTCTCTCTTTCTAAGGTGAAGTAACACTCTCGTGCTTCAACATCATCGCCACCCCTACTCCATAGGGAGTTATAAATTTCATTATTTGTTGTACAGTGGAAGGGACAACCTCTAATTATTTGAGTGTCACTCTCCTCAGAATTATGTTGTAAGCTGAAAAATATGTTCATCCATCGAACAAAAATATAATCTTCCTGGTCACGCATCTTGGCCAGGTTCCCATGCACACGTTCATTTCATAAACTCCAAGAGATTGAACTTTCACCCTCTGAATCCAATTAAAGGTTTATGGCTGGAAACAAGCCTCTTCTTGCTCAGCTTCAAACCCTTGAAACAATCCTAGAACATAACATCTGCTGAGCTTCCCCCACCAACTAATATATGAGACACGTTATAGCCGTGAACCTGTATACTAATGACTAGAGTGTGATAATGTGCGTCCATAATCCCTTTGAAGTCTTGCTTAAAAATACCAATACGAGATTATCTATATTAATTTTTTTCATCTTGTCAAGTTTAGCTTCGATATCGATCAAATTAACCTCATCCCTTTTAGGTGCTTCCTTTTCTTCAATAACATAAGCCTTCCTATCGGTTGGCTCAGTTACTCCCCCTGTTAATCCTCTATAAATAACTTTAGCACCAAAAGAAATCAGACATAAACTACTATTAACTACAAGTGGCTTGACATGAAGGTCAGGATCGTCCTCTCCACTGTCGTTCGAATCTTGATCATTCCTTTTTGTTTGAACCTCCTTCTTTGGCTTGACATCCTTTTCTAGCATTGAACCGTTATCTACCTTCGTCCCATCCCCCATTATTTTCCACATAGTTTCGAAGCTTAACCTATTTCAGTAATTTTTTAATCTCATCTTTTAGGGCGTGGCATTGATCTGTCGTGTAACCATGATCTGGGTGAAACTCACACCACTTGCTCTTGTCCCTCTAGGCAACTCGTGAGGTCCTTTGTGTTTGATCTGACAAAGACCTGGGGATTACCTTAATTAATTGAAATAACCTTAATGGCCTACTGTAATTAATCTTAATCCTCCTCGACGCGGGAAGATTACCATATTGGAATAAGTTAAATGACTTATTGTAATAAAATGGAATTTTATTCTCCCCGAGGTAATTCCTTGGATGAAATAAGCCAAGTAGCTTACTGTAACCAGGTGTAATCCTACTTCGTATCCAAGAATGGAGATATTTCTTGGAATTTGTTCATAATATCGAGATAGTCAAGACATCATATAAAATTGAGCTAATCAAAAGTGATAGCAAAATCGGCTTTTATTCATTAAGTATTAACTTAGGATCAATATAAGTCTGAAATAAAAATTTGCATAAGCTAGATGTGCTATAATAGAGAAAGAAGACTAAAAGTAAAAATTCTTGAGGTTGGACCCATTCCATGCTCTTGGTATCTCTCCGCCCTCTAGCGTTTCCAAGTAATAAGCTCCTTAAAGGTCGTCCCTGATTACCTTAAAAGGTCCCTCCCACTTTGGTCCCAGTTTTCCATCTAACGGTCTTACTGCACTGCAGAGGACTTTCCTTAGGATGTAATCTCCTCCCTGGAACTTGCTCGGATTGACCTTTTTATTGCATTGCTTTGCCAGTTGGTGCTGGTATGAGGCTATCTAATCATGGCCTTATCTCTTCGTTCATCATCTAGGTCAAGTTCAGTGCGCAATGCATCATCGTTAAGTCATTGATCAACCAAGTTGGTTCTTATGGTAGGGAGACCATCTTCAAGTGGGAAGATAGCTTCCATTCCATATGTGAGTACCATAGGTGTTTCCTCGATCGGCCTTCTGAAAGTATTCTGATAAGCCCAAAGGACATGGGGAAGTTCGTCGACCCAAGCGCCCTTTGCCCTTTCCAGCCTCTTCTTCAGGTCGGCGTGAATCGTTATGTTGGAAGCCTCTGCCTGGCCATTTCTATGGAGATACGCTACTGAGCTAAACTGATGCTTGATGCCATGATCAAAACAGAAGTTCTAGAAAAACCCACTTTCAAACTGTGTACCATTACCGATGATAATGGCTCCAAGTACCCCCAAAGTGCGTTATGATGCTTTTAAGATAAACCTTGTCATGTAGGCGTCTCTGATGTTGGCTAGTGGTCCTGCCTCTACCCACTTGGTAAAGTAATCTATGCCGACCAACAGATACTTGCGAGTACCAGGTGAGGTAGGTAGTGTCCCCATAATATCCAACCCCTATTGTGCAAACAGCTAGGGACTGGTCAAAGATTTCAGCTCGCTGGATGGTTGGTGAACCATAGGAGAGGACTTTTGGCATTTCTCACACTTTCGAGTGTATATACTTACATCCCTCTACATATGTGGACACCAGTATCCTTCTTTGATTGCTCGGAATGACAGGGACATGCCTCCTATGTGACTCCCTTAAATATAATCATGAAGCTCACGAAAGACTTGCTCGGTGTCTTGTGGGTGGACTCATAGGAGGTAAGGACCTGTATATGAACTTTTATTGAGATTCCCACCATGATGAAGATAGAAGTGAGAAGCCTTCACCTTCACCTGGTGAGACAATTTCTTTTCGTTCAACAGCACCTCATTATGTAGGCAGGCAATGATCGGGTCAATCTATCTAGGACCCTTTTCTATAATAAGAATCTACTTGGCAACTATCATTTTATCAATATTGGGCCGAGCAAGGAACTATACTTCAATTGCCCTCCTGAGATCCGAATCCACTCTTGATCTTAGGGTTGCTAATGCATCAGCATGACTGTTTTTCCCCTAGGGAACTGTTGGATGTTGACTTCATCAAATTTTGTGATAATTTTGCGAACTACAGCGAGGTAGGCCATGTGACACCCCGCATAATTAAATATCGGGTGATCAGTCCTTTATTAAATTAAATCAAAATATCCAGTTGGTTCAGAATATGCATCATTGTCGAAAACTTTCATTAAAATACTAACCACCTAATATTTAAAAAGGTTGGTGACAAAATTTTATCTTTAATTAATATAAAACCAAAATAACGAGTAATTAAACATTCACCATTCAAACCAATCTCATATGAAAGAAAATTTCTGAAATAATAAGTGTGACTGGAGTAAACACTTCCAGTTTAAGTATCAATACAATAATCCAACAACTGAACTGAGTAAATATATAAATCCATAAATCTCGGACCGTCTAATAGAAAGGGGCAACATGCCCTAAAATAGGTAAATAGATCGGAATGAAGAAATGGTAAATATGGAGGCGTCTACTATCGAATACCTGTAACTTCCACAGTAGCTACAACACGACAAATGAATGGAACTTCTATGCTTGGTGTCCCTGTGGCTGGGCACCTAAAATAATTTAACAAGAGAGAAGAGATTTGTAAGAGACAGGTCAGAGCCCGAGTGTAAAACATTTAAAAAATTTAGCAAGTAATTAAATATAGCAGAAAGCAAATAGTATGCGCATGTTAGCTTTTCTAACACTCACTTGAGATTCCAACCTCTCAACTAATGTGCACGCCTAACGCACCTCTAAACCCATTCTCATTGTTCTATAATTGAACTAGACTATAAACAAAATCCTTCTAATCACTACCCGCAATACCAACCCTCATTTTCTATACAACACCATAGTAAATTTTTTCACGACTGTTATCTCAATTTGGAAGTATTTACAAATCACGTTAAGTGATAGCTTACTTAAGTTATTCAGAGATTTTCATCATTATATATCCTATCCACATACTTTCACACAGCAAGTATCATTACAGGCATATATATATATATACTAAAAATGCACCTCTAGACTTAGTTATTGTACCTTCATACTCTGCTATCAAGTCCCGGTACATCTCGCATTGCATAAGGACAATGGGTTAGGAATTTCCCAAGATCTATAAATTTACAAATCATACATATTGGAGGCGAACAAGGATCCAATCCTATGGGATACTCACATACCTATGCACCCATATGACAGTCATCACTATCGTTCTCACATAGCCCGTACCTCGGTTCCATGCTCTGAGGTACCAGTCAAATATCCCTTGAAAGGATCCTCAATATAGGATTGTCAACTTTTCCCAACCTCCCGTGATAGCAAGTATGGTAGGTATGTCATACATAGAATAAATATCATTATAGGCATTCACGCAACCTAGCAAGTTCATTAGGTATACCCACAACTCGAATATTTAACTTATACGTAGTATCTCTCATTCCTACTTGCATTACACATACTAGATTACGAACACTCTCTCACTTGTAACTTAGAGATAACTCGTCGCTCCAATTGTCATAAAATATCATACCCATCTTATTACCCCGCAATTCTGTTCTATCCTAAATCCCAATTTTACTGTTAATCATCACTTCAAATAAACCTGCTACCCAGATTTTAAACAGAACGAAATTCCCCAGAAATTGGACCTGTCATTTGAACCACAAGTAATCTCATTTGAACAAGATAGCATGTTGTTAGAACAACATATCACGCGATGGGGGTTCTCGTTCGAACCAGGCTCAATCTCGTTTGAACGAGATTGAGCAGTTTCATCCCCAACCTGCACCTGCTATGTTTTTCATCCATAAAAATTCCTAAAACCTCTATAAATCAGTCCCAAACTCCTTCCATTCAATTCCAACTCGCTTTTCCACATAAAAGGACTTTTCCTAACATCTAGAACACACTCATTCATGATTAATTAACCCCCAAACCAAAAATTCCCAAATTTCAGATTCATAAAATGCTAGTTAATAAGATTTCCATTTAACCCTATTAAATCCAAGATTTACTCAGTAATTATCAACATAATTTCATAGTTAATCTTCAAATTATAGGGACCATTCAACTTGGTATCAATTTAACCCTACTATATCTTTTAATCATGAATTCTTCATCAAATCACATGCAATTTAAGGGGATTTCATAACCTACACTAACATGAACACATTTAATGCTAAAAGTGCAAGATTTAAACACTTGCCTTATAAAAGATGGTCTGATACTTTGGTGTTTTTGGTATGGTTGTGACCCTCATTCTTCGATCTACGCGATGGTGGTCTCAGTGGTGGAAGAGATGCACTTGTGGTGGCTCTTTCTTAGATTTTTCTTCCTCTTTCTCTCTTTTTGGTCTCTCTATGTGTCTAACTTTTTTCTCATGGAAGATAACCTAATATAACCCACATAGGAGATCTTTTATTTATCTAATTTTCGTCCTTTAATTTACTCCAAAAATACAATTTACCAAAATACCCTTCTGGGGTGCCGGTTCGACCTTAAACTGCCTTGGAACCCAAACTAAGCCCTAGAGTAGAATTTTCTAACTATTTTGACCCTTTCGGACTCAACCACACACTCAAAATGACCATATGAGTGACTTATAATTATTTTACTTTTTATTCCATTAATTTAGTCCCGACACGACTGGCACGCGCATCCCGACTTAATTTCCATAACTATCGTATTTTTCACTCGCGACAACTTTAATATATTTTCACAATTATATATTACTTTACTCACTAAGTAATATTCAACATTTATCACCAATAAATACTAACTCTTGTCACGCTAGTAATTATTTAATTTAAATTCAGATTAATTATAAATAAATTCTCTCCATTTAAATTAATTAATTCTAGTACCATAATTGAAATAAAATCTTCCAAAAATACGGGGTATTACATACTTCCCTCCTAACAATGGAATTTCATCCTGAAATTTGGAAAAGAATGAAAATATATGTATATGTGGTAGGAATAACTCTGGATATTTGTCCCGCATGTCATCCTCTAGCTCCCAGGTAGACTCCTCGACATTATGATGCCGCCATTGTACTCGTAATAATGGCACGATCTTTAACCTCAGTTTCCTCTCGCTACGGTCTAGGATAGCAACTGGCCCCTCCTCGTAGGAACTATCGGGATGTAGATCAATCTCCTCTGAGGCAATATGAGTGTGGGCCAAGTCATCCCGAAGCTATCTCCTCAGCGAAGAAATATGGAACACATCATGAATCCTATGCAAGTGCTCTTGTAACCCAGGTCTGTAAGCTACTGGCCCAATCCACTCAATAATAGGGAATGGACCTACATACCTTAGTTCCAACTTCCCTTTATTCTCAAACTGAATTATCCCCTTCATAGGAGATACTCGTAACAAGACCTGATCCCCCACACTGAACTCCCTAAAGAATCTCTTGTCATCGACGTAGCTCTTCTGTCTATCTTGAGCAACCCGAATACAGCTCCGAATTAACTCAAACTTAGCCGAGGTGTCCTGGATAACCTCTGGCCCAAGCAACTTGTTGTCCCTCACCTCGAGCAAACACACTGAAGAATGATAAGGTCTACCATATTGCGCCTCAAATGTAGCCATGCCAATAGTGAACTGGTAGGAGTTATTATAAGCAAACTCCACCAGTGGAAGGTATTGCTCCCAACCCCTGCCAAAATCAAGGATACACATCTGTAACATATCCTCTAACATTTGATTTGTCTATTATGTATGACCATCCATCTGCGGGTGATAGGTCGAACTCAATCTTAACTCCGTACCCATGGCCTCCTCGAAGCTCTCCCAAAATCTGGACACAAAAATCTTATCCCGGTCGAACACAATATCAAGGGGCACCCCATGGAGTCTCACTATCTCGTAAATGAAGATCTGAGCATACATCCCCATAGTATAATCAGTCCAGACTGGAAGAAAATGAACTACCTTGGTCAACCGATCCAAAATCACCCATATGGAATCGTAACCCCTCTACGATGTAGGCAGCCCTGTGATGAAATCCATGGAAATCCTCTCCCATTTCCATATAGGGATATCTAACGGATATAAGAGCCCTGGCGGTCTCTAGTGATCCATTTTCACCAGCTGACAAGTGGCACATTTGAAAACAAAATCATCGATGTCCTTCTTCTCTCCACTCCACCAGTACTCTCACCTCATATCCTGGTACATCGTATCCCTTTCGGGATGTACTTCAATCCGTGAACCGTGCGACTCTGCCATCACTACATGTCGTAAATACTCCCCCTCTATAACTACTAATCTGTCATTAAAGAGTAAGCACCCATCTGAGCGCAAGGAATACGACTTTTCTCCCTCTGCTAGAAGTTGAACAATCCGATCCTGATAGAACGAATCTACTGCCTGAGCCTATATCACCCTAGTAACTAGCTTGGGTGTAACCATCATCACTGACATGAATGAGCGGGCAACTGTATCTTGATGTCCCAATTCCTTCTATTTTTCCTTCTACACCTCGGCCACCTCACCTACTGGCCTACGGCTCAATGCGACTGCTACCATGTTAGCCTTCCCCGGATGGTAATGGACGTCGAACTGATAATCCTTTACAAATTCAAGCCACCTCCATTGACGCATATTCAACTCCCGCTACGTGAACAGATACTGCAGTGACTTTTGATTTGTGAACAAGAAAAATCTCTCCCCCAAGAGATAATATCTCCATATTAAAAATGCAAACATGACTGCCACTTACTCTTAGTCGTGGTGGTGTAACTCTTCTCATGAGGCTTAAGATTATGGGAATCATAAGCTATTGCCTTATCCTCCTGCTGAAGCACACACCCAAGTCCTAGTAAGGACGCATCAGTATAAACCAGGTATTCCACCCGTGGCCTGGGTAGTGCTAGAATTGGTGTTGAAGTCAGCTTATCCTTCAGCTCATCAAAAGCCAATTGGCAGGCATCATCACATATAAATGGCACCCCTTTGCGAGTCAAGTTTGTCAATGGACCCGCTATCTTTGAGAATCCACAAATAAATCACTTGTAGTATCCTGCTAGCCCCAAGAAACTATGTATATCTGTCGGTATCATGGGTTGTCCCCACTCCCTCACTACTGACACCTTCCCCAGATCTACAAATATTCCTCCTTCATAAATAATGTGCCCCAAAAACTGAACCTCTCTTAGCCAAAACCCACACTTCTCATATTTCGCTTATAACTCGATCCGGGAATAAATCAGGACGTCATCAATGAAGACAATGACAAATTAATCTAAAAACTCTTTGAACAGCCTGTTCATCAAGTCCATAAATACAGCCGGTGCATTGGTTATCCCAAATGGCATAACCCTAAATTCGTAGGATCAAGAAAGAAGTCTTAGGCACGTAATTCTCTCTGATACATAATTGATGGTATCCCGACCTCAAGTCTATCTTCGAGAAGTAGGAAGCACCCCTCAATTGGTCGAAGAGGTCATCGATTCGGGGAAATTGATACTTATTCCGTATCATGATCTCATTCAACTCTTGATAGTCCACACACAACCGTAACGACCCATCTCTCTTCTTTACGAATAGTACGGGGGCACCCCAGGGCGAGGTACTTCTTCCCTGACCCAATAATTTCTCGATCTGATCTCGTAGCTCCCACATCTCCACCGGAGCCATATGGTAAGGTGCATGGGCTATCAATCAGGTGCCTGGCGCAAACTTTATCTCCCTATTGGACAATAATCATGGTATGTGTACTCACAAACAACCGAAATTGAATCAAGTGGTATCACCACCCCCTTAGAGGTCTCCTCCTCCATATAATATAAATGGGTGGAAGAACCCCCCTCTGGGTGAGGCATCACCACCAAAAACATCTCCTGACCCGGTATGGAAAACACAATACTATGAATATAGAAATTAATCTTGGCCCTATAACTTCCCAATCGAACCCGATAATCGCATCATACTCGTGCATATCTAAGACAAGTATATCTTTCGGTAATAATAATCTCCCAATCTCTATGCCCACACCCCGACATATAAAGAATATCAATGACCCATAGCCCAATGGTGAATCTACACTAGTAACTGTGCTCTCTATCGTGTCTAATAACCCCGTGGCACGTGCAAAACTAGTGGCAATGAAATTATGTGGTGCCCCCGTGTCAAATAATATCCATCCCAAAGTCCCCTGGATAGAAAACGTACCCTCAATCGCAAGTGGATCCTGGGGAACTGCGGCCTAGTGGATGTTATAGACACGCCCATACTATTGTTGTCCTTAGTGGACTGGAATGGCTGGAACGGCCGGCAAAGCTGGTATATGTGGTGGCGCTAGGAGGGCAGCTAGAAATATCGATCGCTGCGGCTCCTAACGAGCGCCCTGCTGCTACTGTTGCTACGGGGCTCTACCCTTCTGAGTAAAATCATGACGTTTATGGCCAATGTTGTCATAAATAAATCATCTTCCTAGAAAGTGCCCTCCCCTCTGCCCCTGATGGCCGTTACCACCCCTCCTTTGGACCTGTTGGCCCTGTTGAAAGCACTGTTGGCCCTGCTGACTACGCTGACCCTGATGGCCCTGCCTAGGGCTGTGTTTTTTTTCCGAACTTTCTGATTTTTCCGATTTCCGATCCGATTTTTTTCGAATTTGTAATGAAATTTTAGTTTGCCGATTTCCGATTTTCCGATTTCCGATTTTTCCGAAAAAAATCGGATCGGAAATAGGAAATAATTCTGAATTTCCGATTTTCCGATCCGATTTTTTCGATTTTTTTCCGAATTATTTCCGATTTTTTTGGAATTATTTTCCGATTTTTCCGATTTCTTTTCCGATTTTTTGAAAGTTTCCCATGTCCCACATCGGTTGGGACAGGGAGAGGGCTTCAAAATATGCTCTATAAAAGGAGAGTATCCTCCTAACTTCTACACAAATGAAAAATGAGCTAAATCCTCATGTGTTTACATGTTGGGTTAAGCGATTTTCATTGTTTCTTTAAAATGAGAATTTTGAGTAATCGAAAATCCATAATTTATTTTTTTGAAATTTTGGAATTTCCGAAATTTCTGAATTTTTAATATATTTTGTGAATTTCCGATTTTTACGATTTTTCCGAATTCAGAATTTTTTTTAATTTTCCGAAAAAATCGGATCGGAAATCGGAATAGTTATTTTATTTCCGAAAAAATCAGAATTTTTTCCGAATAGGCATTTTCCGATCCGACAGCCCTGCCTAAAACCTCTCTTCCCCTGCCTGTAGACACCTGATCTGAACCTTTTAGCAGGGTCCCCCTGATGGTAACTCTTCTCACCTAGTCTTTACAAACCCTGGGTTGATTGTGCCCCACTGGCACCATTACCTCATGTCCGGCCCAGCTGGATGGACTCCTCCACTTGTTTGCTTCCCTTTAGATGGAAGCAGTTTCCTGGTAGTGTAGTAGGGTAGCATTAACCACATCAACATACGTAGCCAACGAAATATTTCCCAATAGATGCTGGAGAATCCTCCAAGTCAAACCGTCTATAAACATCCTAATCTTCTTATCCTCCATAGGTACCTCATCTGACACTATATTCAGCAGGTTCGTGAACTCTTCCTCGTATTCGGAAATTGTCTTCCCTTCCTGGGTGAGGTTCAGTAACTTACGCCTCATCTCAGTCTGAACAACAGAGGGGAAATATTTGCTATCGAACCGCACCCAGAAGTCCCTAATATTAATCTTTTCCCTCTCCTCAGTAGTGGTAATAGACTCCCACCACTGTAGTGCCGCTCACACTAGCTTAAATGTAGCTAGTATCTGCCTCTGAACCTCAGTGAACTCGTACATTCTCAAGAGCCTCTGAATGTCCTTCTTCCACTGGCTAGCCATTACAATATCTAAACTCCCTACGAACTCCGGAAGATGTGCCTTCTGGAAGGCATCCCTGACTCGCTCCCAAGCATATGGGAATGCGTGAGCTGGTGCTGGGGCCACAGTCGGTGCCTGGGGTGGGGCATGCTTTACTACAGCCAAAGCTACATCTACCGCCTATTCTACAATAGCGTTAACCTCCGTAGCATTCATCGTGCCCTGATTCAAAGCTAGCGGGGCTCAGGTTGGGCATCCCTAGGAGCTTGTTGTGCATGTCTGGGAGGCATCTGAAATAAGAAAGAAGCTTATAAGTCCACAGAAATATCTTAAATAGATGAAGACGTAAAATCTGCAATTAATGAATATAACAGTCCTAAATATAGGGCTCTACATCACAGAAGGCTATGTTGGAAGCTTAATAAGTCATACAGATCCTAAAGGACTCTAGAACCTGATGCTCTGATACCACTTGTGACACCCCGCCTAATTAAATATCGGATGATCAGTCCTTTCTTAAATTAAATGAGAATATCCAGTTAGTTCAGAATATGCATCACTGTCGAAAATTTTTATTAAAATACTTACCACACAATATTTAAACAATGTTGATGACAAAATTTTATCTTTTAATTAATATAAAACCATATTAATGAGTAATTAAACATTCATCATGAAAACCAATCTCATATGAAAAAAATATCTGAAATAATAAGTGTGGCTGGAGTAAATACTTTCAGTCTAAGTATCAAGTACAATAATCCAACTAAAATAATCCAACAATTGAACTGAGTAAATAAATAAATCCATAAATCAATAGCTCGGAATGAAGAAATGTTACAAATGGAGGCGTCTACTATCGAGGTCCTTTAACTTCCACGGACGCTACAGCACGGCAAAAGAATGGAACTCCTATGCTTGGTGTCCCTGTGGCTGGGCACCTAAAATAATTTGACAAAAGAGAAGAGATTGGCAAGAGATAGGTCAGAGCCTGAGTGTAAAATATTTAAAAATTTTAACAAGTAATTAAATATTGCAGTAAAGCAAATAGTAAGTGCATGTTAGCTTTTCGAACACTCACTTGAGATTCTCACCTCTCAACTAATGTGCACGCCTAACACACCTCTAAACCCATTCTAATTATTCTATCATCTAACTACACTATAGACAAAATTCTTCTAATCACTACCCGCATTTTCCATACAACACCATAGTAAATATTTTCACGACTGTTATCTCAATTTGGAAGTATTTATAAGTCACGTTAAGTGCTCGCTTATTTAAGTTATATATCATATCCACATACTTTCACACAGCAAGTATCATTACAGGCATATAAATATATATACATCACTATATATTATATATACTAAAAAGGCACCTATAGATTCAGCTATTGTTCCTTCATACTCTTCTATCAAGTCCCGGTACATCTCGCACTGCATAAGGAAAATGGGTTCAAAATCTCCCATGATCTATAAATTTACAAATCATACATATTGGAGGCGAACATGGATCCAAGCCTATGAGCTACGCACATACCTATGCACCCATATGGCAGTCAACGCTATCATTCTCAGATAGCCCGTACCTAGGTTCCATGCTCTGAGGTACCAGTCAAATATCCCCCGGAAGGCTCCTCAAGATAGGACTGTCCCCTTTTCCCAACCTCTCATGATAGAAAGTATGGTAGGTATGTCACACACAGAATAAATATCATTATATGCACTCACGTAACCTAGCAAGGGTACACATCCATAACATATCCTATAACATCTAATTCGTTCGCTCTGTCTTCCCGTCCATCTGCGGGTGATAGGTCGAACTCAATCAAAACTCCGTACCGATGGCCTCCCCGAATCTCTCCCAAAATCTTGACAAAAAAATCTTGTCCTGGTCGGACTCAATATCAAGGGGCACCCCATGGAGTCTCACTATCTCGACAATGAAGATCTGAGCATACTGCCCCGTAGTATAATCGGTTTGGACTGGAAGAAAATGAGCTGCCTTGGTCAACCGATCCAAAATCACCCATACAGAATCGTGACCCCTCTGCAATGTAGGCAGCCCTGTGATGAAATCCATGGAAATGCTCTCCCATTTCTACATAGGGATCTCTAACAACTGTAAGAGCCCTGGCGGTCTCTGGTGGTCAGATTTCACCAGCTGACAAGTGGTACATTTCGAAACAAAATCAGCGATGTCCTTCTTCACTGCACTCCACCAGTAATGTCGCCTTATATCCTGGTACATCTTGTCCCCTTCGAGATGTACGGCAAACTGTGAACCATGTGACTCTTCCATCACTGCATGTCGTAAATCCTTCGCCACTGGAAATACTAATTTGTTATTGAAGCGTAAGCCCCCATCTGAGCTCAGGGAATATGACTCTTCCCCCTCATCTAGAAGATGTACTATCTGATCCTAATAGAACGAATCTGCTGCCTGAGACTGTATCACCCTAGTAACGATATCGGGTGTATCCATCATCACTGACATGAATGATCGAGCAACTTCATGCTGATGTCCCAATTCCTTCCATTTCACCTTCTACACCTCGGCCACCTCACCTGCTGACCTATGGCTTAACGCGTCTGCTACCACATTAGCCTTCCCTGAATGGTAATGGATATCGAACTGATAATCCTTTACAAATTTAAGCCACCTCCATTGATGCATATTCAACTCCCGCTGCGTGAACAGATACTGCAGCGACTTGTGATCTGTGAACAGGAGAAATATCTCCCCCAAGAGATAATATCTCCATATCCGCAATGCAATCACGACTGCCGCTAACTCCAAGTCATGGTGAGGTAATTCCTCTCGTGAGGCTTAAGCTTATGGGAAGCATAAGTTATTGCCTTATCCTCCTGATAGCCCAACGGTGAATGTACACTAGTAATTGTGATCTCTGTCGTGTCTAATAACCCTATGGCGCGTGCAAAACTAGTGGAAATGTAACTATATTATTCCCCCATGTCAAATAATATCCGCCCCAAAGTCCCCTGAATAGAAAACTTACGCTTAATCGTGGGTGGAGCCTAGGGAACTGCGGCCTAGTGGACGTTGTAGACACGCCCATACTATTGTTGTCCTTAGTGGACTGGAATGGCTGGAACGGCTGGCAAGGCTGGTATATGTGGTGGCGCTAGGTGGGCGGCTAGAAATATCGATCACTGGGGCTCCTGACGAGCGCCCTGCTGCTGCTGTTGCTATGGGGTTCTACCCTTCTGAGGACAATCATGATGTTTGTGGCCAATGCTGCCACAAATAAAGCATCTCCTTGGAAAGTGTCCTCCCCTCTGCCCCTGATGGCCTTTACCACCCCTCCCTTGGCCCTGCTGGCCCTGCTGAAAGCACTGTTGTCCCTACTGGCCAGGCTGGCTCGGATGGTCCTGCCTAAAACCTCTCTGCCCCTGCCTATAGTCACCTGATCTGAACCTTTTAGCAGTGTCCCCCTGATGGGAACTCTCCTCACCCTGTCGCTACTAACCCTGGGATGATTGTGCCCCACTGGCACCATTACCACCTGTCCGGCCCAACTGGATGGACTCCCCCACTCATTTGCTTCCCTTTAGATGGAAGATGTGTTTTTGGCAATGTAGTTGAGAAGTTTTAACCACATCAAAATATGTATCCAATGAAATATTTCCCAACAGATGCTGGAGAATCCTCCAAGTCAGACCGTCTATAAACATCCTAATCTTCTTGTCCTCCATAGGTACCTCCTACATAGACTCCCACCACTGCAGTGCCTCTCCCACTAGCTTAAATGTAGCTAGTATCTCCCTCTAAACCTCAGTGCACTCGCACATCCTCCAGTGCCACTGCATGTCCTTCTTCCACTGTCTATCCACAATGACATCGGAACTCCCTGTGAACTCGGAAGGATGTGCCTTCTGGAAGGCATCCCTGACTCGCTCCCAAGCAGAAGGGAATGCATAAGCTGGTGCTGGGGCCACAATCGGTGCCTCGGGTGGGGCGTGTCGTACTATGGCCAAAGTTGCATCTGCCACCTGTGATATAATAGTGGCAACCTCCGTAGCATTCATCGTGCCCCGATTCAGAGCTGGCATGGCTCGGGCGGGGCATCCCTAGGAGCTAGTTGTACACGTCTGGGAGACATCTGAAATAAGAGAGAAGCTTATAAGTCCACAATAAATTTCTTAAATAGTTGGTGACGTAAAATATGCAATTAATGAATACAATAGTCCTAAATATAGGGCTCTGTATCAAAGAAGTCTACACTGGAAGCATAATAAGTCATATAGATCCTAAAGGACTCTAGAACTCGATGCTCTAATACCACTTGTGACACCCCGTTTAATCAAATACTGGGTGGTCAGTCCTTTATTAAATTAAATCAAAATATCCAATTGGTTCAGAATATGCATCACTGTCAAAAATATTTATTAAAATACTAACCACATATTATTTAAAAAGGTTGATTACAAAATTTTATCTTTTAATGAATATAAAACCAAATTAACGAGTAATTAAACATTCACTATTCAAACCAATCTCATATGAAAGAAAATATCTGAAATAATAAGTGTGGCTGGAGTAAACACTTTGAGTCTAAGTATCAAGTACAATAATCCAACAAAAATAATCCAACAATTGAACTGAGTAAATAAATAAATCCATAAATCTTTGACTATCTAATAGAAAGGGGCAACATTTCCCAATACAAGTAAATATCTCAAAATGAAGAAATGGTAAATATGGAGGCATCTACTACCGAGGTCCTGTAACTTCCACCGAAGCTACAGCACATCAAATGAATGGAACTCCTATGCTTGGTGTCCCTGTGGCTGGGCACCTAAAATAATTTGACAAAAGAGAAGAGATTTGCGAGAGACAGGTCAGAGCCCCAGTGTAAAACATTTAAAAAATTTAGCAAGTATTTAAATATCGCAGTAAAGCAAATAGTATGCGCATGTTTTCTTTTCGAACACTCACTTGAGATTATCACCTCTAAACTAATGTGGACGCTTAACATACCTCTAAACCCATTCTAATTATTCTATCATGTAACTAGATTATAGACAAAATCCTTCTAATCACTACCCGCAATACCAACCCGCATTTTCCATACAACACCATATTAAATGTTTTCCTGACTGTTATCTCAATTTGGGAAGTATTTACAAATCATGTTAAGTGCTAGCTTACTTAAGTTATTCAGAGATTTTCATCATTATATATCTTATCCACATACTTTCACACAGCAAGTATCACTATATATATATATATATACTAAAAAGGCACCTCTAGACTCAGTTAATGTGCCCTCATACTCTCCTATCAAGTCCCAGTACATCTCTCACTACATAAGGAAAATGGGTTCGAAATCTCCCACGAACCATAAATTTACAAATCACACATATTGGAGGCGAACATGGTTCCAAACCTATGGGCTACGTACATACGTACACACCCATATGACCATCAACACTATCATTCTCAGATAGCCCATACATAGTTTCCATGCTCTGAGGTACCAGTCAAATATCCCTTGGAAGGCTCCTCAAGATAGGACTGACCCCTTTTCCCAACCTCCCGTGATAGAAAGTATGGTAGGTATGTCACACACAGAATAAATATCATTATAGGCACTCACGCAACCTAGCAAGTTCATTAGGTTTACCCACAACCCGAACATTTAACTTATACATAGTATCTCTTATTACTAATTGCATTACATATACAAGATTACGAATACTCTCTCCCTCGTAACTTAAAGATAACTCGTCACTCTAATTGTCATAAAATATCATACCCATCTTATTACCCCATAATTTTGTTCTAACCTAAATCCCAATTTTACTACTAATCATCACTTCAAATAAACCTGCTACCCAGATTTGAAACAGAAGAAAATTCCTCAGAAATTGGACCTGTCGTTTGAACCAGAAGCTATCTCGTTTGGACGAGACAGCATGTCATTAGAATGACATATCGCGCGACAAGGGTTCTCGTTCGAACCAGGCTCAATCTCGTTTGAACAATATTAAGTAGTTTCATCCCCAACTTGAACTACTACGTTTTTCATCTATAAACAGTCCTAAAAACTATATGAATCGGTGTCAAACTCCTTCCATTCTATTCTAACTCATTTTCCCACATAAAAGGATGGTTCCTAACATCTTAAACACATTAATTCATGATTAATTAACCCATAAACCAAACATCCCCAAATTTCAGATTCATAAAACCCTAGTTTATAAGATTTCAAATTAACCCTATTAAATCCAAGATTTACTCAGCAATTATCAACATAAATTCGTAGTTAATCTTCAAATTACTGGGACCATTCAACTTGGTATCAATTTAACCCTAATATATCTTTTAACCATGAATTCGTCATCAAATCACATGCAATTTAAGGGGGTTTCATAACCTACACTAACATGAACACATTTAATGCTAAAATATAAAGATTTAAACACTTACCTTACGAAAGATGGTCTGATCCTTTGGTGTTGTTGGTATGGTTGCGACCCTCATTCTTCGATCTACGCGATGGTGGTCTCAGTGGTGGAAGAGATGCACTTGTTGTGGCTCTTTCTTAGATTTTTCTTCCTCTTTCTCTCTTTTTGGTCTCTCTATGTGTCTAAATTTTTTCTCATGGAAGATAACCTAATATAACCCACATAGGAGATCTTTTATTTCTCTAATTTTCGTCCTTTAATTTACTCCAAAAATACAATTCACCAAAATACCCTTTTGGGGTGCTGGTTCGACCTTAAACTGCCCCGCAACCCAAACTAAGCCCCCGAGTAGAATTTTCTAACTATTTTGACCCTTTCAGACTCAACGACGCACTCAAAATGACCATATGAGTGACTTATAATTATTTTACTTTTTATTCCATTAATTTAGTCCCGACACGACTGGCACGTGCATCCCGACTTAATTTCCAAACTATCGTATTTTTCACTCGCGACAACTTTAATATATTTTCACAATTATATATTACTTTACTCGCTAAGTAATATTCAACATAATTATCACCAATAAATACTAACTCTTGTCATGCTAGTAATTATTTAATTTAAATCCGAATTAATTATAAATAAATTCTCTCCGTTTAAATTAATTAATCCTAATCCCATAATTAAAATAAAATCTTCCAAAAATATAGGGTAATACAGGTTGCCATCCTATCATCTTTAGCAATGAAATATCCACTCACTTGATTGGATACCAGTTTGGAATCACCGAACACATTAAGTTACTTTGCCCCAGGCAGTTGGGCCTTGCGTAGGCCAACTACCAGTGCATAGTATTCGACCCCGTTGTTGGAGGCTTAAAATCCCAGCTTGATTCCTTGCTCGATGATAGTGTTCTCTGGTACTAGAACAATACCTACTCCTGTCCCCTTAGAATTGGAGGCTCTATCAGCATATAGGGTCCCGTCCTTGGACTGTTCTTCCAAGCCTGATGGCTGATCTGCAAGCTATTGGTCAATTGGTCCGTCTCCTATGAATTCTGCGATGAATCTGGTAAGATCTTCCCTTTAATTACTGTCCTTGGTTCAAAGTGTATATCGAACCTTCTGATCTAGACTGACCACTTTGATAATTGCCCGGAGAGGTCAATTTTCCAAAAAATAACTTTGAGAGGGAAAAATGTGATCATTATGACTAAGTGAGCTTCAAAGTAATGCTTAACCTTTCTGTAAGTGACTACCAAGGCGTAGGCTAACTTTTCAAGTGGTAAATAACGTTGCTCGATGTCCAGAAGTGTATTGCTGGCATAGTAGACAGGATATTATTTTCCTTTTTTCTCTCATACCAGAGTCGAGTTAACTGCGTGGATTGATACTACAAGGTCGAGGTACAGAGGATCTCCTTCGTTAGGGATTGCAAGCGAAGGCAACTTACTGATATAGGACTTAATTTCCTCTAAGGCTTCTGAACATTCGTCTCTCCAGGCGAGGCCTTTATCCTTCATAAGGATCTAAAAGAATGGACGGCGGTGCTCTGATGACTTGGAGATGAAACAATTGAGTACTGCGAGCATCCCAGTAACTTTTTGAATGTCTTGCAAAGTCTTCGTCAGCTGGACCCTTGTTATAGCGTCAATTTGGCCTAGATTGGCCTTTATCCCTCTCTTATTGACGAGGTAACCTAGGAATCTTCTTGACTGGACTCCGAATGAGCACTTAGTCGCATTAATCTTCAATCATAACTTCATGAGGATTTCAAAGGTGTTGTCCAGGTCCCTGAGGTGGCCTCCCTTGCATCTGCTTTTGATAAGCATATCGTCAATGTAAACTTCCATGTTGTTGCCCATTTTCTACTTAAACATCTTGCAAACCAGACTCTGGTAGGTGGGTCCCACATTCTTGAGGCCAAACGATATGACTTTGTTATAGTATAGTCCCACCGGAGTGATGAACGATGGTTTGTCATGGTTGGGGCCAAACAACGGAATCTATTGATACCCCAAGTATGCATCCAAGAAACTCATGCATTCATGCGCGGCTATGGCATAGATCAGTTGATCTATCTTTAGTATAGGGAAACTATCCTTGTGGCATGCCCTGTTTAGATCCATGAAATCAATGCAGACTCTCCAACTGTCATTACTCTTCCGTACTACCATTGGGTTGGACAGCCATTTGGGGAACTGGACTTCCCAAATGGATCTCGCATTCAAAAGCTTTCCAACTTCACTCTCCACCGCTTTAGCCTTTCATGGGGATGTTCGGTGCGCCTTTTGAGTGACTGGCTTAAAAGTTGGGTCTACATGAAGGTGATGGAAAAAAAATTTGGGATCAATCCCTGGAAGATTGTAGGGCTCCCATGCGAAAATGTCCAAGTTATTTTTCAATAAGGATATCAAATCCTCTCTCTTTAGTGATTGACAAGCATTGTTCCTATGAAGAACCTTTTCTATGGAAGGTTGGCATCAAATGTAACCTCCTTCAGGCTTTCAACGACCCTATAAGTGGGGCTTCCACCCCTTTTTGGTCATTTCGTAGTTGCTATTTTGAGGGGGTAGCCCCATCCTGGGCTTCCTCTAGGAGAACTTGCGGTTATTTTCTCTCCTCTTTTCAGGACGAATGGCGGCAATAAAGAATTTTCTGGCAGTGGCCTGATCGCCGCAAATCTCGACCATGCCTCGGTCGATGACACACTTGAGCTTCTGATGATATGTTAACGGTACGTTCTTCATGGCTTGAAGCCAGACACTGCCCAGAATGGCATGATATGGTGACTCAATGTCTACCACTAAGAATCCAATCAGTTTTGAATTATTGTCTGCCCTGACCGGCAGGACTATCTTTCCCAATGGCATCATGGTCTTTCCCGTGAATCCGATCAATGGAATAGTTTCTTCATTGAGGTCGGTTAAGTTCAGTTTTATTTTGTGAAATAGCTTTAGGTACATCACCTTAGACGACCTACCCTGATCCTCCAGGAGTTTTCAACGTTCTAGTTCTCGATCCTAAGAGTGATCACGAGTGCATCGTTGTGTGGGGTTATCACCCCGATAAAATCATCCTCTGTGAAGATGATGTGTTTGGTATAGTCAACATCCTTTAGTCCTTGGCACTTGTCAACCCAGATTTTTGCGGGGTTAATTTGGAACGCCTCCACGACAACTGTGACCTTCTTTAGCTCCATCTGAATAGCGTTACCTTGGATCTGCTACAAGTCGGATGCTCCGTGAATAACTGCGAACTCATATCCCATGTCATCATCAAGGACATTATCCGCATTCTGGTCTCCATTGGCTGCGACCTTGTCAAATTTCTTATCTACATACTCATTTAAAAGCCTAATTTGGGCCAACTCTTCCAAGTGTGACTTCAGCGCTTTGCAGCTCTTGATTTTATGGCCACCCTCCTTGTGGAACGAGCATCGCAATGTGTTGTTCCTCTTCATTGGGTAACCACCCATCTTTTTGGTCCACTTCACGAATGGATGATCTTTGATCTTGCTCAATATATTATAAATTAGCTCCTTAAAGACTACATTAATAGCCTAAAAAGCCTTTAAAGGATCTACCTTGCTTCCATTCCTGGATTCATTATTGCCCCCATTTTTGTTCCCTTTCTTGGGAGTATCACTCTTGTCTCCTCCTTTACTTGCTTTTGTGAGACAGTTTTCCCTTGGATTAGAGTGGACCACGTCCTCAACCTTGACGTATTTTTCGATACGCACAATGAGGTCATCAATGGTGTTGGCCTCTTTCTTCGTAAGGGACTGGTGTAACAGAGATGTGTTTAGAAGACCAATATTTAAGGGAGCTCTATCAACTTGCTTTGAGTAATAATCTACTTTGTTAAAGACCTCCATGTACCATTTCACGTAGTCACGAAGGCACTCTTGTGGTTTCTTCTTCCCAGTGAGCAGCGAATCCATTATTTTGGGGTGGGAGCTGCTGGTGATGAAGAGAACAGTGAAGGCCTCAGCGAGGGCCTTAAAGCTCTTGATCAACCTATGGGTAGAGATGTCAATGGGGCAGGTTTGGGGAAGGTTTTTAAACACCCTAACTCGCTCCATTTAATAAATGGGGCGGGTGTTTTTATTTAAATTAACTCCTAACCCGCCCCATTTAGTAAATGGGGAGAGTCGGGGATCCTATAGTTTGGGTTAATTTTAAAAATAATAAAATTAGAAACATTACATTATAGTCTTAGAGGTCTATAATGGTTTGTATACCAATATGTGAGACAGTCTCCCAATTGTCAATCCATGTTTTTACATAGATCTTTTACAAAATTAACATACATATAAAGAGTTTTTTAATGTGTGTGTGTGTTATATGGTTTAATTGTAATTAATATACATATAAAGGGTATTTATATAGGCATAAGTTAAACGGGGTGTGCGGGATGGTTTTATTTAAGTCAACTCCTAACCCGCCCCATTTAATAAACAATTTTTTTTTTAAAACCCATACCCGCCCCTAATTCATGAATCGGGTTTTAAAACCCGACCCATTAGAGGCGGGGCGGGGCTCCTACGGGTCGGGTTAAATTTTTATCCCTACCTATGGGGTAGCCTCTTGAACCACTTATGTTCTACATCATGTAGGCTAGAAGGAAAGATGTGACACATAAGAGTGTCGTTGTGGCTCCACAGGGTTAAATCTTTCATATACTGTCGGACATGGTCTATGGGGTCAGTCTTTCCACTATAGATTTTGAATCTGGAACAGCGAACTTCTTCGGGGGATCCTCTTCTTCAATTTTTCGTGAAAAATGGGATTTCATTTGAGTGTTAAGAGCTCTTCTGGCTAGCTTTTTAGTGGACGTAGCCCCTCGATGGGCTGGGTGTTGATCCATCTCTCTTCGGACCAAGGGTCTAATATCTTCGTCCCGATGATCATTGTCCCTATGGCCACGCTCTGATCAGTATTGGTCACGCCTATAGCTCCTACCCTAGTTGCGAGTCCTACTCGCCTGAGTACTAGGAGACCGTGTGCGATATTTCCTAGTATCTCTATGGAGATCCCTCTCCAGTCTTTCAAGTCACCTATGTAGGTGAGAATAATCTTCTAGTTGGAGGCGTATTCCCTCCTCCTGCTCTTAAAGCCTGGATTCGTAAGCATCGACCACCCAGGAGATCTGAGTAGACCTAGGCGGTCCATGACTTTCTTGAAAAGGTTGCCTCTCTTGGAGGAACCTTGGATTTTGTTGTTGGTGAATCTCAGACCAGACCTTAGGATGGGTTAGGCTTTCCTGTACGATGCCAGCTTGCAGTAAATTACTGTAGTGGTGAGATATCGCGTGCTTCTGGATCAGTATTTTCTTTTGTAGGAAAAAGAATCGCTTCGCATAGACGAAGCCAATTGTGAGTTCATGGTTATCACAATAAACAATCCCAGAAAGCAAGTATGAAAAGTTAAAAATAAACAATCACTATGTGGGTCGATAATGTGCCTATGTCCACGGAGAGGTTACTATTTATTTCTTATTAATGTCTCTCTAATAATCGGAGTTACATCCCCCTTGTCCCGGGGTGAGGGTTTACATTTATAGTGGTAATTGAGTGGTTGAATTGTACAAGTAACTCATCCAGCTTGTAGATAGCTCGTAGGTGTCCATAAATATCTATCCAAGAATATTGGTAACCAATTTGAGCCTATAGCAATGTATTTAAGCACGTGTTAAATACACGGTAAAGAATTTCATGTTATAATTGGGTCAGGCAGTCCACTCCGTGTGCTCGGCTGGTCGGTCGCATGATTGGACTTGTTCCATAAAATAGCTCCCACAATTATATTGCGTATATTTCATATATGTATATATATCGTATATTTAATATTTTTTGTAAATAAATAAATAAATAAATATATATATATATATATATATATTGTATATTGTGTATACTTGATATATTTAATATATTTATATTTAATATATATCGTATATGTATATATTTCGTGCATTTATATATTCTGTATATTTTGTATATTTTCATATGTTTAATATATATATTTTTAAATATTTATATATTTCACATATTTTTTTTAAATATTTCGTATATTGTGCATATTTTTCATTTATTTCACAACTTTCGTATATTTTTTTAAAATATTTCATATATTTTTTCCAAATATTTCATATATTTTATATCTTTCACGTATATATTTTTGTTTATTTCATATATGTATATATTTATTTTCGTATATATCATATATGTATATGATTTTTATATTTTGTATATTTCATATATGTATATATTTCGTATATGTGTGTATATATTCCAGAAATAATATTAACAATATATATATAGGGTTTACAATAGCTCCGTATGACGTGCATATGAGTGATTCGAGTTGTCCCTCCAGCTGAGGAAGTATCTTATATTAATAGTGGTGTAAAACCCTTGAAGGAGTGCATTTATATTTCCAGGCATTTACATATGTGTACAATAAATGAAACTCTTGAAATTCAGTCGTGGTTGGAATCCCATCCGAGTAACTATTAGTATTCCGGTTGGTTGGCCTTCTGGTGTTGGTCGGTATTCTGGCCGACTAAGAGTCTCTAAGGACAATCAAGTGGGAAGGTCGGCCATGTTAGAGGACAGGTGTATATTCATCATTGGTCCACGTGGGAGTATAATTTTTTCATACAACAAAAGCCCCCAATGCTCCATGCTCGATTCTTGAGTGAAAGTATGGAGTATTTAGCCTAGGACGTTGATCGGCATACTGTTTGAGTGCTTGGTCGGTAGACGACCTCCCATACTTATAAAAATTTCTACTGGCACTGTTTGATGATGGCATTTTTGTAAATAATTCAAAAAATTTTGAACTGCCAAAGGGCACAGTCGCCTTTTGACGCTTCGTAAAGCGTGCAGTCGATGGTAGCTATACGGTTCATTCAGTTAATCATTTGTTTTCCATTTATCAAGGCAACCTATAAATAGGTACAAAGTTTTCCTCCTTTCTTTTTACTGAAACCTTCTGAACTTTAGCAATCTGTTTGCCTTTAAGCTTTTTTCTGTACGATCATTTCCTACCAGTTTCTTCTTCAGTTTTTGCCATCGTCTTTGATTTTCTGTAAGCCATCTTTTTCCTTTTCTCTATTTTATCATCTTTTTCTCTTTTTCCACCATGGTTCATATCGTAGATGAGAAATAGTTAGATGAGTTTAGAGAAAAGACGAAAATTCCATATTGGGTAAATTTAGAGATACTCTGGGATCCTATGGATGTTTATTCCCTCTCTAAAGGACATTAGATCCCTACCTTGTTTATAGCTGAGTGTGGCATCACCTTTCCACCAAACCCCCATTTTCTTTAATTTTTTCAATACTTTGATGCAATCCCTACAAGAATAACACCCAATACTTGGAGGGTTATGAATGTGGTCCATATGTTAAACGAACTCTATGGGATCCATAATGGGATTCCAGAATTGATGTTTTGCTACAAATGGGGTATTGTTGGGGAAAGTACCTATTATTTGAAAACTAGGCACGCCAATAGCGCTTTAGTAGTAAATCTACCAGACTCCAATAAATATTATTGAGATTATGGTGTTATTGCCAAGAACTGGAAATATACTCCCCTCCCTACTAGAGTGGCCTATAATGGTCCCAGATGTCCTCAATCAAGGCGTGGCATAGGTTGTAACTCTATGAATTATTTTTTTTCCTCTTTTGTTATGCATTTATAATATCTGCCGACTAACATTACTGTTTCCTTTCTAATGCATAGGAAAGTTAGAAGAGGTGACCCAAGGAAGGAGAGATCAACATTGACAATCATAAGCTCCTATGGGGATTAAATCAAATAATTAGATAGGAACGTCCCAGGGCAACATCATTATTGTTGGAGTATAAAAGTTCCATCACTTCATTTATTGTTTGACCTAACCTTTCTCTGCCTCATGTTACTATCAATCTTGAGGAGGATCCTGTGCCAACTTCTTTAGCTACTGAATCTTCAAGATCTGAATTTATCCCATGAGAAACTTCTTCCTCGTTTGAGTCCTTGGACATTTTTGATATTCCTCTTTCTACTTTCGTAGATATGATGAAGAGGAAAATGCCTAACTCGATGGGTGGTCCCTTGTCTCCTACCACCAAAGTTGTTCAGTCTAGAAAAAAAAAGTCTACAGCCAGTGATAAGAGGCCTACTGGTACTGACAAGACTCGGGATGAGGAGAACCAACTGAAGAGGATAAAGAGAGGTTTGCATGATCCTTCAAAATAAGTCCAGAAGACATCATCCGAGCAGCAGGGATTGGCTGCAAAGAAGTTCGTCGACCAACAAGAGTTGGTGAGAAAATTCAGGTTGACATTAGGTCAGCCTGTCTTGCTAGTAACCCTTGACTAGACACGGGATTAATTAAGTTTAGTACACTTACAACTGACAGATTTACATCAAACCCCATGCCCAGGTCTAGGCTGACGGAAAGGGCTTGTCGTAACTTAGCACTGGTAATTTTTATTGCTTTCCTGCTAGTTTCCTCATGATAATGAACTATCTTTGATATCTTGTCTTTTGTCTTCCTTGTAGTTCCTAGTTGATTTTAACCAAATGATGGAGAAGGATGATCAACTACATTTTTCTCTGGGAGAATTTGAAGAGGCCTTTAAAGGTTTGAAAAAATCTCTCGCAGCTTCTCGACAAATTTTGGAAGCATAGAAAAAATCCTGGGAAGAAGATTTGAAAAGGGCAAATGATAAGGCCAATGAAGCTGAAGACAAAATAAAGGTTGCCGAGGATAAATATGAAACTACTGAAGGTAGGGCCAAAACTGTTGAAGCCAAACTTACAGAAGTCACCACCCAAGCCTAAACTGTTGAAGACAAACTGACTTCTGAGGTTATTTCCTTGAAGGCCAAAGGCAAACCTGCCTTTGATAAAGGCTGGGAGAAAGCCCTTTTTGCTGCCTCTGCTCAAATTGAGTATGCTAAAAAAATTTCCTTCAAGGAAGGGTGGACTAAGGCCTTGAAGTTGTTCGGCACCGCATAAGGCTCTAACTCTTCACAAGGCATGACTCCGGTACTCCTCCCAAGTTGGATAAGGAGTCTAATGATGAGAATGGCTCAAGAGAGTCTTCATTGATGTTGCTTGAGTCTTAAATGGAGCCTAGTACCAATGTTGACCTACCAGCTGCTGGCTAAGACCAGGACAAGGATAAGGAGAATGTCTAACTCCTTCTCAACAAGTTTGTTTTTTGTTTTCTGTTCTGATGTATCAGTTGTTGTACTCCAACTATTAATCAATGAAGGAAAAACTTTTTATCTTTACTCTTTGTACCTTTTAATGATCTTGATTTCTTATTAAACTATGTTATTTATTTCTTATGTTGTCTGATCTTCTAGATTTTGTCCCATAAACTCACATATTTATGATTTTTCAGTTTGATACTAGGAAGAAGGCCATAATTTATGCTAAATCTGACCTGCTCAGACGAAGTAATAACCTTTTGAAAGCTGGTCATGTTTTATTATCTGAAGAAAACTTAACAGGGTAGATCAGCCCAGATGTATCCGATCAAGTCAAGGAGTCATGTATTCACCTTAATTGCTTGTTGGACAGGGTTATTGCTAATAATGATGCATATTATGAAATGATTGAGCAGCTACAAGACGATAACAAATTTTCCTTGGCTTTACTTCACTCTAATTATGAGGCTAAGTATAAAGCATTGAGCTAAGGCTAGGGTTTTTATAAGAAGTTGAAGGACATTACTTCTACTCTGGATAATAAGGATCTATCCTTAAATTAAGATTTAAACAGTGCTCGTTCAATTGCTGGCATGCTAGAGAAAGAAAACAATGCCCTGAGAGATGAACTTGACAGCTTGAAAAGGTCATCTACCACGGGTCCCGATGAACGTGCTTCTTTTTTAAAAAATGAAAATATAAGATAGTTAGAAGAATTGGAGGCATTGGAGAAGAAAAATACTAAACCTAGGCAAACTTCTAGGCAGAGGTTGGTTGTTCGAGCAACTGTTGAGGAAGAACGAACTAAGAAAACTCTGGTCAACCAAGATACCCAGTTGAAAGCCAAACATAATGCCATTGATGACCAAGTTGCCCAACTAAAAGCCAAAGACAGTGTCCTTAAGAAACTTCAAAATCTACTGATATTGTAATACATTTTGATCAATGAAATGAAGTCATTTTTTATCGAGTTCTCTTTATTCAAGCTTATGGTTATTATTAATCTTTTTGTCAACTAGGTAAACTGTATAAAGATTAGTTAATCGTCTTATAGACTAAATAATCTACTCAAATATTAAATATTTTGTTCATGTTTGAATCATGTATACGGCCTTATATTCGATGAATACACTTAGATAAAACTGTAAATAGTTTTACTACTAAGTTGTAGCATTAGTTATGAGTGGCAACCAAGCATATTAGGAATATTTACTTATTCCAGTATTTTAACCTGGTCGAGTAAAACTTCTAATTAAAAAAATTTACTGACTTATTGTTCGTGACTTGTCGAGAACAAATCATACATAAAGTTTAACTTTTCTGAAGTTGGAGAAGTTTGGAAAAGTTTGAACCATGCCCTTTCGACGAGGAACTTTTTGAAAACTTTTCTGAAGTTGGAAAAGTTGAAAAAGTTTGAACCATGCCCTTTCGGATAGGAACTTTTTTAAAACTTTTCTGAAGTTGGAAAAGTTTGAACCATGCACCTTTCAGCAAGGAACTTTTTGAAAACTTTGAATTAAAATTTCTCATATTAATTTTAGGTGTGTAGCCACCATACTCCGAAAAAAAAAACACAAGAAGGATGTATAATGGAGAAAAGATAAAATTTCATTAACTTGAATAAGCAATTACATTGAGGACAGAATTTTCAAACATAATTACTAATAATACTTGCGCAGATGGTCTACATTCCAAGGATTCTTGAATTCTTCTCCTTCTAAATTCTCCAATCAATAAGTCCCAGATCGAATAACCGTCGAGATACGGTATGGACCATGATAATTAGCCTCCATCTTGTTGGTCTTCTGGATAACTTTCTTAAGTACCAGATCTCCTTATGTTAGGTTAGTCGGCTTGACCCTTAGATTATAAAACCTTATCGTCCTTTGTTGATAGGCATCCATCTGAATAACAGCATCTTCTAGGACCTATTCTATCATATCCAAATATAGTTGCCTCATGAGGTCACTATTGGGTAAATCAAAGTTTAATACCCTGTGAGTGGGCAGACCCATCTCCACTTGTACTACTGCCTCAGTTCCAAAAGCTAGCATGTATGGAGTTTATCCTGTTATTATTATAGTAGTTCTATATACCCAAAGGAAACTGTGGAGTTCATTAATTCGATTGCCTTTAGCCTCATCCAACCTTTTCTTTAACCTATCTAGTAAGGTTTTATTGGTGATCTCTGTTTGGCCCTTGCATTGTGGATGCCCAGGTGTTGAATAAAATTTTTGGATGCCTGACCGAATACAGTACTCTTTAAATTCTTCATTATCAAATTGAGTCCCATGGTCGGTAATAAAAGCATAGGGCATGCCATATCTTTAAAATGATCTTCTTCCATATGAACTGGAACACTCTGATAGGGAATATTAACTGGGGCCTCAGCCTCGACCCATTTGGTAAAATAATTAACACCTACAATTAAGTACTTGAATCTTCCTTTGGTGGTCGACAATGGTCCGACCAAGTCAATTCCCCATATAGAGAAAGGCCATGGAGAATTGACAGGTGTTAATATTTTATCATGGTCTCCTATGAATGGCAGCAAACCTCAGCCATTTATCACACTTTTTGGTGAAGGCAATACAATCTGCTTTCATCATTGACTAGTAGTAACCCTGCATTGATATCCTTTGTCTTAGAGATCTCCCAACCGTATGTGTTCCACGTGAGCCTTCATACACCTATTTAATCAAATCATTTGCTTTATTTGGATGAAAATAATGGACTAGGGAAACAGTGTATCCTCACCTGTACATGGTACCTTTTTTAGCACATAACTCGTTGCTTTGTACGTCATCTTATTGGCTTCCTTTTGGTCGGTTGGCAGTGTTCCACTTTCTATGTACTCTCTAATGGGGTCCATCTATGAGGGACCTAACTCCACATTTATGATGTTGATTTTCATCCCATCAATGCTTTTATGGGCAACAATATCTACTGGGATTGTTCATCTGAGTTATGTTGGAGTTATCAAAGCAAGCCGAGCAAGAGCATCTGCTCGGGCATTCTCAAATCTAGGAATTCTCACTATTTTGACTGAAGTGATTAATGAAATGACTGCCATTATTTTTTGATAATATTTTATTATAATTTCCCCTTTAACGCCATAAATTTTCTGTAATTGATTAACAACCAGTTGAGAATCACTATATATTAATGCCTAGTCGGCGCCTAGTGATGAAGCCAATTCCAGTCTTGTAATCAAAGCTTCATATTCAGCCTTATTGTTGGAAGCCTTGAATTGGAATCTCAAAGCATATTCCACATCCAAGTTATCCGGAGTGTTGATGATGAGGCCTTCTCCACTTATAGTAGCACATGATGATCCATCTAAAAATAATTGCCAAGTTGGAATGTCATCAAAGAACTCTTCTTTCACCAATACTCCATACTTGAAAATCTTCTTACTTTGTTACAGTTTTTCTTGAGCAGCCGACAAATCAAGTTGATCGGCCCTAATCTCTGATTGCATTTGAGTTAAGTTTTCTTCTGTAGAAGTCTGCTCGGTAGGCAAACGAGGATTATGTTACTCCTCTGCGTATGTGAATTCAGCAATAAAGGTTGCCACTGCTTGGCCTTTTATTATAACTCTGGGCTTATAAACAATTTCATGTTCTCCCAATCCAACTGCCCAAGACATTAGCCTTCCAGACTTTTTTGTTTTGTGTAGTGCTTTTCACAAAGGTAAATTCGTGTAGACAACAATGGTGTGTCTTGAAAGTATAGACGCATCCTCTTAGAAGCTTCAATAAGAGTTAGGGCTAACTTCTCTTAGCGTGGGATACATGACTTCTGCTCCTTGAAATGCCTTGCTAGTGTAATATACCGGCCTTTGAACTCTACCATCCAGTCGGATCAAAGCTGAACTAACAATTAACTCTGAAACAGCCAAGTATAAATAGAGTGAGCTTCATCCGGTGTTGTTCCAACTGGTCAAAAGTTTAAGTTAAGTCTGCAATATGGTCGGTAGCATGATTTCTCTTGGTGATCATGTCATCTACTTAAACTTCCATGTTTTTGCCAATCTGATCCTCAAAAACCTTTATAACTAATCTTTAATAGATAGCTACAGTGCTTTTCAGTCCAAATGGCATAACATTGTAGCAGTAAGTTCCTCTGCTGGTAATGAAGGAAGTGTTTTCCTTATCTTAGGGCTTCATTTTAATCTGGTTATAACCAGAATAAGCATCCATAAAATTGAGTAATTCACAGCCTGTTGTAGCATCGACCAATTGATCAATCCTTGGTAAAGGGAAATGATCTTTTGGACATGCGTTATTGAGATCTGTAAAATCTACACGCATATGCCATTTATTATTTTTCTTCTTGACCATCACCACATTAGCCAACGAACTAGGGTATTTGACATCTTCAATGAACTATTCTCGCTGTAGTTTCTCTACTTCCTCCTGTATTATTGAATTCTTCTCGAGACTAAAGACTCTTAATCTTTAAATATTAAGCTCATGGCACATGAAGTTCGAATCAATTCCCAGAATATCTTCATGGCTAAGCAAAAATATTTTTCCTTTCTCTCAAGAATGCAATTAATTCTTATTTGAGAGAAGGAGATAACTTAGAACCAATCTCGGTGGTTCTTTCTGGCTTCTCGTCGTCCAACACAATAGCTTATGTTTCTTACATAACCTACTCCTTTACCAGCTTTTCTTCTTTGCGAGGATCTAGAGTATAAATATGGTAAACAGTTGTGCCCTTCATTTGTACATCTTGTTGGTCGATAGATGTATAATAACATTCCTAGCATCTTTCTGATTGCCATTCACTATGCCTACTTCATAATTCATTGGAAATTTCATGCATTGGTGCACTGTAGATGGCACAGCCTCTAACTTCTTAATTCCCACTCTTCCCACGATGATATTTTAATCTAACGGGACATTTTTATCCAACACAAAAAAGAAAATTATTTCTCTCCTACTTGTCAGCCAGGTGCCGACCAAGACTTCCAGCTTTATGGTTCCTAATGGGTATATTTTTTCTCCTGCAAATCTAATAAGAGGCCTATGGTATGGTTCTAGCTTTATGATCGTCAGCCTAGGCTGTCGAAGTAGTTATAGAACATTACATCAGTTGAACTCCCATTATCAACCAAGATTCTTATGACTCTTCCATGATGGACTCTGCATGTGATAATTAATGGATCTTCATAAGGGTAAAGGACCCCATTAAAAACCTTTTTTTGGAAAATCCAATTACTATCATGTCTCTATTGACTTTCCTCGACCGACTATCACTGGGTTCAGCCATATCAATCTATCTGACAGTTGGGTAGGTTTTGACTTCATTCAGATAAGCTTTCCTTTCTGCTATTGCATTTCCCCCTCCAGCGTCACCATCTGCAATGAAGTGGCACCCAAAGGATAACACGATGACCTCCACCTCTGGCTCATCGGCTTATTCGGTAAGTATGGATCTTCTTTAAAATCATCATTCCTTGCTCGCTTATTGTCATCCCTTACTCGGGCTAGGGATTCAGATCTCTTTCGATCATTTTTATTGCCACTCCGATTAACAAACTTGCTCAACCTTCCATGCCAAATAAGGTTTTCAATCTCATTCTTTAGTGCAATGTAGCTATTTGTGTTGTGTTCGTGATCCTTATGGAAATCATAGTATTTGGATTTATCCCTCTTATTAAGGGTGTCTTCAACTTTCCAGGCCAACTCATTTCTCTGTTTCCTTTAATTTCCTCCAATATATAGTGAATAACCTTGTTGAGCGGAGTATATTCATCATACTTCTTGATCTGATCCAGCTTCTTGTCTTTCTGAACTTTTTTTAAGGAATTAGAATTATTTTTCCTTTCACCCTTGGTGTCAGGAGCTTCCTTGGCTGCCATAGCTTCCTCGGCATTCATTATTTTTCTATCTTTAGCCATTAGTTATGTCATGTTTTAGGTGGATTCTTTGCTAAAGCATAGTAAAGATCTTTAGCAAGTAACCCACTCATAAGTGCTGCAATGGTTATTTTTTCCTCGTAGTCCACCACCTCTAGTTTTTCATTGTTAAAGCGTGTAATATATTCTCTAGTGATTTCTCCTGGATTTTGTCGCACGGTCAAGAGAGGAGTTACTCTCTTGATTGGCTTAGACCCAAAATAAAAGTTATCAATGAACAATTAAGCTAACTGATGAAAACTAGAGATTTACCTCTTGGGAGATTATTATATTAAATTTGGGTTAGTCCAGTGATGGAACTAGAGAAAGCTCTACACTTCATCTCATCAGGCACTGAGTAGATGTCGGCAGCAGCTTAATATTATTCTATATGCAAGACTGGATCAGTTTTCCCATTATACTTGGGAGTAACCACTTGTGGCTTAAACTTAGAGGGTGTGGTATATTTCACAATTGCATGGGCGAAAGGTGATGCTTTGATGAAACTCCTTTGCAATGGATTCGTCGTTTTGGCCATTTCACCTAGTCTATCTTCCAACCTTTGTATGGATCCCTTCCAGGAATATTCTTTAGGATTAGTCTTAGCAGAGGTAGATCTAGCGGCTTTACTGTGTCTATGTGTTGAACTCTTCTCAGAACGCACAGAGACCCTCATACTGGCTTTAGATCTTGTGGACCCTTCTCTATATTCACAGTGATGCTTATGTTCCTTACGATGTCCTCTAGTTACTCGGGGGCCAAGGCGATCGAAAGCAGACTCCCTGCTTAGCCTTTCTAAGAGTCTTTCTTTGGAAAAAGATCCACCATCATAGTAATGCGTTGTTCGGAATGAAGAAGTTACACCAGGATGATACGACATATCATGAGAAGAACGAGAATGATAGCTCATTTCATGTCTAGATGGCGGTGGTGGCGTTTGCCTTCTAGAATTGGAGGACTTACCTTGCATGGTACGGGTTAATTGCCTGATAAACTCTTGAATGGCTTCTTGACATCTAGCCAAATTGAGCATAATTCCAGGTAAGTCTGTCGCGCTAGGATGAGCATATGGGATAATGGTATTACTCTCATTTCGAGCCCTATTTTTAGGATCATTCATTTCTTTGATAGCAAAGAAATGAAACAAGTGGTAGAGAACGATGACAGACAAACGTTCCTACACATTACACCAATTTGTTGATGTCTAAAAATGAACTATCTCCAAATTTATAATCACAATTAAAAATAAGATAAATAACTCAAACCACACACACAAGAGACAAAGATTTAGAGTTGTTCAACTGTAAAATAAACTACATCCACTATTGTTTTTATTTAGTAGGGTTTATCATAACTCCGTGTGACGTGCATATGAGTGATTCGAGTTATCCCTCCAACTGAGGGAGTATCTTCTATTTTTAGTGGTGTAAAACCCTAGATGGAATACCTTTATATTGCCAGACATTTACATCTGTGAGCAATAAATGAAACTCTTGGAATTCAATGGTGGTTGACATCCCATTTGAGTAACTATTAGTATTCCGGCTGGTTGGCCTTCTGGCGTTGGTCGGCATTCTGAACGACTAAGAGTATCTGAGTCCGATCAAGTAAGTTGGTCAGTCATATTGGAGGAAAGGTGTATATTCATCATTTGTCTACGTGGGAGTGTAATTTTTACATACATTAATATATATTTTTTATAAATAAATAATATATATATATATATATAAAGGAGGAGGGATTTTTTTGTCTTTCCCAACTAATAGCTGAGATTGAAAGTGGATGAATTTGGTCTTTATCAACTGACGGTTGAGATTACATCTTGGTTTGTCTCTAAAATCGTTTGTCCAAAACCAATTATGCTGCTGACCATTTGTACCCACTAAAAAACCTAAGCCTCAAGGTCTGAGTTGAACACATTGGGAAAATCAATTGTGCCGCTTACCTCACGTCTCTCCCATATCCACACTCCTATTTTCAATGCTCTCTCTCTCTCTATCGAGTCTGAGATTGCATTTTATGTTGTTTGATCAACTTCCTCCTCTCATGAATCATATTAGTGATTTATCCTTCTTTTTACGTTTTGTGTATACGGGTGGTTTTTGGTTTGCGTTTTGTGTATACTGTGTTCACTACAGTAGCTGTTGATATCATTTATACAATTTTATTACGATTCGCTTTACATGTGTTGCAATGTGCAGATCTAAAAATAAAACACTCCTAGTATCCCTCTTTATTTTTACATGTGTTGCAGATCTATTTTTTTTATATATATTAAAGTTTTACAGATCTAGGATGTAAGAATGCAGATCTAATTTTTTTACAGATCTAGGATCTGCGGTTCTTTACTGTTGTGGTCTTGAAAGACATAATTTTTCACATATACCTCAGCACTGAAGTTTGGTGGCCTTGAAAAACAAACAGGGGGCGTTGAAGTGGTTTCATTTATGTTTCATTTTTTGTGATTTGTGTTTTGTGTGTACTGTGTTCATTACAGTATTTGTTGATATTGAAGGTACCTATAAAGAGCACACTTAGGGTTTACTTTTCGTGCTTTAGCTATATAGACCTTCATCTAGTTGGACTTGAATTTTGACAAAATATTTTTGTAATTAGGATTGTGTCTCACCTATTGATGTCAAGCGCTCTATGGTCGTCTACATCAAATGAGCTCTCGATTCGATCCGGCATTCCAGAAAAGGTCATTTTCATACTTTATGGCTCATAGGATTTATTCTGTAGTACACAACACCACGTTGAATTTGCATTTCGTGTGTCATATCATATGATAGTGTTGGGTTTGATCATAATAAAAAAAAAATTGTGTTCATAATTTTAATTTGAAATTTTATTTTTTGAGAATAAATATTTTTTAATATTTCAGAAATAAATTTTATAACATTTTTTTTTGTTGAAAAAAGTTATTTTGAAATTATTAAAATGTTTTTATATAAATCAAAATTAATTTTTAATGTGATCGTATAGTAATTTTAGCATATGTCTACATGCTTTGGACACAATAGTTGTACACTAACCTTGTACTGATTTGACCCCTTAGGTGATCTCTTGTATCTATTATAAGCAGGTCAATTAGTTTTGTTATGTATGTATATATATATATATATATATAAAATCTCTTAGCCTTAGTCATAGAGCAGGTATTAGTCTTAGGCCTGTTATCGATTTGAACCCTACCCTTAGCTGGCATGTTCTCCAATTCTTAGCCATGTATAGCTTTGTGTAGTCTCATCACGATTTTAGCATAAAACCAGTGTGGTTTTTTTTTTAACTCTAAACGTCGTCATTCTTTTTTAGTTCAAATTGTAATTTTTTGTTGTCGATTAAATCTGCCACCTAATTTTTAAAAACGGTATCGTTTTGTTAAAAAAAAGAAGCTTCGGGAAAAAGAAGCTTCGGGTGTTTGAGTTTGTTACAGATTATATGCAGCGTGTCAATTTTTAATGAAATACTTTGTGTTTCTTTTACATCCCATTTTTAATGAAATACTTTGTGTTTCTTTTACATCCCTCATATCACATTTAATCAGTGGTTGTGTGTGTACTCTTTTCAATCCATGTGATTCTCTTTTACACCAAACAGCACACACTTGTGCACTCTCTAAATAAAATCATTTGGGTCTCATTTTTAAGAGTTAGAGAAAATTATTTTTTGGCCAAACTCTATCAAAATTTCTAGAGAAAGAGAGAGAATAAACCAGAATAATTTTTGTCATCTTCAAGTGTTGATTTCTGTTCAAAACTAAAGTGAAAATTGGACATCTCTCATTCTAAATCTGCACTTACTATCTTTTAAGAGTACATAATTCTTGTAAGTGATTTATCTCATCTTTGTGCATTTTATTTAGATCAGACTTTAGATCTAATATTTGTACACAACACACACTTGATTCACGAAATTAATTTTTGTGTGTGAATATTCTGTTTGTAAGATCTTGAATGTTTTTAAACATTTAGTTTTAAAACATATTTTGCAGAAAAATAATTTGTTAATATTCAGATTATCTTCTTTGTGGGTGAGAAAGTTAAACCTAAGTTTTGTGAGAACTAATTTGTGAAGATTTAATATCTGGACTGAATATTATTTTCTTGACTTTTTAAGACTGTTTTGGACTAATTTGAAATATATGTAAAAATAATCTTGATAAGTTTTTAGATTAAAACCTGATTTAATCTAAATTTGGTTTTTTGAAAAATAAATTGTGCATATTTGACTTTGTGATTTTATTGAATATATTTGAAGTCATATTATTTCTGTGAATATGATTGCTTGGTCTTTGAAGTGATTTCAGGATTATTCATGTGCATATCACTTAGAAATTACTCACTACACAACACTTATTCACTTAAACACTTTTTGATGTGTACATATTAGATCAACTCTGATTGTTCTAATTTTTTAAAAAAGAGAAAAGTAAAGTTTGAGAACATTGTGTTAAATCAAGAAAGGTTAATTTAAACAAGAAAATAGAACATAAGAGTTGTTGCTGATATCTAGGAGATAAGAAAATTATTGCATTGCATTTGGTTGTACCATTAAGTGTGGGTGTGTCATCTAGGATAGAACACCGCACATAAATACTTCACTAAGAACTAGGACACAATAAGCACTGAGCCAACCTGTGCTAAGGAAGCTAGAGGGGACGTTGAGACATGAAGATAGCAAAGTGAACAAGAGCTGTATTGTGAGGATAATTGCAGAAGAGCAACCAGAGCGGAGAGAAGCTTGGTCGAGATAGGTAATAGCTTGTTATGATTTATCTTGCTTTGAGTCTTGTTGCATCTTTGCATAATCATTCCTATTTTGATCGGTTTTAGTGGAAGTAGACTAGGTTGACTCTTAGGAGAGTATGTCATTTTTTCCGGGGAAGGGTTTTTGCGACGTTAAATAAATACCGCATGCTGTACATTTTTCGCATATCGCCTCACACGAAAAAGTAGGTTTAAATAAACAGAAACTGGCCTAAAAACTGAATAGGTTATTATTTTGTAAATCACCTAGATTTAACAAAGATAATAATTTGGACTTTTAATTGACTTTGGAAATTAAATTTATTTTCATAAAGTTAACAATTCAAGAAAAATTTGAATTGGTCCCTCCTAGAATAACCGGTAAAACTCATAGGTAAATTGCGTTTAACCGACAATCGTTTACTTCCGCACATAGTCTGCTTGCGCATCATGGGTGCTTTCAGATATCATGTATACAGTTTTATTACGATTGGTTTTACATGTGTTGCATAACTAAGAATACAGTACTAAAAATAAAACACTCCTGGTATCCCTCTTTATTTTTACATGTATTGAAGATCTATTTTTTTTATATATATATTGAAGTTTTACAGATCTAAGATATAAGAATGCAGATCTAATTTTTTTTACAAATCTAGGATCTGTGATTCTTTACTGTTGTAGCCTTGAAAGACATAATTTTTCACATATTTCCCAGCACTGAAGTTTAGTGGCCTTGAAAAACAAACAGGGGGCGTTGAAGTGGTTTCATTTATGTTTCATTTTCTGAGATGTGCACTAAAGAAAACCCAAATGTTTTCCTTCTTTTCATTTCGATCGAATCGGAAACCAAGCGTCCGTGTAAATATGCTAATCGTTGTTATTGGCTTCCGACCACAATACAAAAACCTAAACTTTAACTACACTCTTGCGGAGTATAGTGGCGAGTCTGGGTATCGAATTCACAGGTAATTAGGAAGAGTGAACGTGACGACAAAGGTAAGACTGTTAACCCTAACTTGACTCTACAAAGAAATAAAAAGATGATTTGATTGGTGGAATAGCTATACTATATGCAATATTGAAAATGATTAACTAGTGAACTAAAATATGAATGGAATGTAACTATTCTAAATTCCCTAAAATAATGATGATGATTGAATTAAAACTTAAACTATATGATGAGAGAACAGGACGGGAATACGATCCCTCAACCCAAGTGTATTGATGATATAAAACTAATCGTAAATTTAAGTGATTAATTAGACCCAGAATTTAGTACTCTCAAGCATTACGTATATGAGGTTCAAGCCCGCACCATACTAAATCAGAGGATGAGTAAATCGGTATTGCGATAGTTACACTCGAATTTCATTCTGAAGCATCCTGGTTACCCTGAAACAAACGAGATCCAAAGATCTATAATTGTCGCATTCCTACACAATACGATCGTAATAATCCATTAAATTTAGAGGATTAATTTTATACACATGCAACTACCACATCAGGTTGAGTTCATGTATCCTGACCTTCAAAAATTTAGCCTACCATGATTAAAATAAAAGAAAACTTAAAAGTAAAAGTGCAGGAATTCATAACTAAATCTAGAAAATTGAGAACATGACTTGAATTGGGAATGGAAAATTAGAAAGCAACAATTAGTTAAACTAACTATGAAAGCAGTAAAAATAATAAATTAAAATTACTTGCAATGGATGAATGATGAATCTTGAATATATCTTTGAATCTTGAATAGTAGACGAACTTCAAAACTAAGGTCTTGGATACAATAATCCTTTAAAAACTAACTACTAGCCTCCTACAATGTGAAGTAACCAAAAGCCCCTTCTTCCTACTAGGGTTGGCCCTTTTATACATCTAAAAAATAACTCCTCCCATGCCTCTACACGTTTTACCCTTTTATAATACCTAAATGACACTCTTCCCTTTCCTCCCCACATTTTACAACTAATAAAAATGAATTAAACAAGAAATTTCAAGAGTTGTGACTCTTCAGTTCTGAAAATGACTCTTCATTATCTCGCAACTTCAAAACCTCGTAACTTCTTCACCGTAGCTCGGATTGAGGTGTCATTTTTTCTAGTGTTCTTATAATTGGAATATCTTCAACTTTACAATTGGACCCACATACGGACTAAGCCTAACAAATTACGAAAATGCCCTTGAACTTCACATTTCTTGCTTTCTTTCACTGTTTTGAGTTCTCCTTCGCACTAACTTGCATGAAATAACTATAAAGCACATGAGAAATACAGAAAACACGAAATACTTGCCAAAAGAGGTTAGTAGCATAAATATGAGACAAATCCAAGCAATTTACTCTACACGGGATCATAAAATTCCGAAATTAAGGGGATAAATATGAAGAATATATGCCTCATCACACCCCCTAACTTAGAACTTTACGCGTCCCGCGCAATGTAAGAGAAATTAGTTTAAAGTTCAACTCTTGAAAATTCTTTTATTGGGATATAATACCTTTTTCGCGGGCAAGCGATAGCATTTAGCGTATGAAACAAGCCTTTAAACCCTTAGGTTACCCTAGTAGGACGAGTGGTGTCTCGTGAGGGTTTGCAGAGAATATACCCACAAAATTCGACTCAAAGAAACTCAAAATATGCAAAAATCGTACAATTCAAACTTTTCCAGAAAATAATCATCATCAAGTTATATTTACAAGTCTCAAATCATAATGTGTGTGTGCGAAGCCAAAAATTTAATCGTGGATTTCCACCGATTGACCATTACGTTACTTATCCAAAAATTCGTTTTGATTTCAAATTCTCACGGACTCCTCTCTCAAACGAATCACTCAGATTGTGGCTATTCTCTCGGTGTGCGTGATATAAAAAGTAAATATAATGGACACAAATTCACACATACAAGTAGAAAGACGGGGATTTTAGAGTGATAGGATCTCATCAACGAAATACGGTTTTAAAAACGGGAACATTGCCTCTTATACATGTGTTTAATCTCTTTTTTTCTTTATCTTTTTGAGTCTTAGCTCTCCACGCGGTAACCAATTTCGTAATTTAGACTCGGTTAGGACTTTTTCGGGTTTTAAGGTATATTGGGTAAAATGAAAATGGTAGGGAAGGTTGGAATTCGAAAATTCATTTATGATGTCCATTTGTGCTTTTTCCGGGCTATTGCTCATTTTTTTCTTCTTTTTCTATATTTTTCTTACTATTTTTGTTGAACATATCTAATTTTTTTTCTTGCCCCTTTTTATGCACTTTCCGGACTCTATTTGATGAATATTCAATTTTCACAATTCCGGGCTAATTGGGTTTTTTGAGTTATCAAACGAAAAGATAAATTTTATTCAGCTCAATTGGGTTATCGAAGGGATAATTTTTCACATCTTTTTATGGCTAATATTTTTGGGTAACAAACGAGGGCCTACTTCATTGTTCGAATTACTTATTGCTTTACCATATGCGTTTCGAGATGAATTTAAGTTTAGAGATCAATTTTGTCACGTTTTTCAAAGCAATATCACACACGTCTTTCATAACCGATTAAAATGAAAGGATTGAGATCCTCTATGACTTTTTAGGCGCTGAAAAGAACTTTGAGTTAACAATTAACTCGGATTGATTTAAAAACTCGCAAAAAGTGATAGGCTCGAATCTCACCGGGTTTGTTAATATCCACACTTATTCGTTAAGTCGTCAATTTTCGCTCAATTTTCATCTTTGGTCAATTTTGGCTTTGTGTATTTGAATTTTACAACTTGAGACTTCAATCCGACTTTTAATGATATTTTTGAAAATATCAGGTTGAGTTCATGTATCCTGACCTTTGAAAATCTAGCCTACCATGATTAAAATAAAAGAAAACTTAAAACTAAAAGTGCAGGAATTCATAACTAAATCTAGAAAATTGAGAACATGACTTGAATTAGGAATGGAAAACTAGAAAGCAACAATTAATTAAACCAACTATGAAAGCAGTAAAAACAATAAATTAAAATTACTTGCAATGGATGAATGATGAATCTTGAATATATCTTTGAATCTTGAATAGTAGACGAACTTCAAAACTAGGGTGCTTGGATACAAGAATCCTTTAAAAACTAACTACTAGCCTCCTACAATGTGAAGTAACCAAAAACCCCTTCATCCTACTAGGGTTGGCCCTTTTATACATCTAAAAAATGACTCCTCCCATGCCTCTCCATGTTTTACCCTTTTATAATACCTAAATGAGACTCTTCCCTTGCCTCCCCACATTTTACAACTAATAAAAATGAATTAAATAGGAAATTTCAAGAGTTTTGACTCTTCAATTCTGAAAATGACTCTTCATTATCTCGCAACTTCAAAACCTCGTAACTTCTTCACCGTAGCTCGGATTGAGGTGCCGTTTTTTCCAGTGTTCTTGTAATTGGAATCTCTTCAACTTTTAAATTGGATCCACCTACGGACTAAGGCTGAAAAATTACGAAAATGCCCGTGAACTTCACATTTCTTGCTTTCTTTCACTGTTTTGAGTTCTCCTTCACACTAACTTGCATGAAATACCTATAAAGCACATGAGAAATACATAAAACACGAAATACTTGCCAAAAGGGGTTACTAGCATAAATACGAGACAAATCCAAGCTATTTACTCTGCACGGGATCATAAAAATACCAAAATTAAGGGGATAGATATGAAGAATATGTGCCTCATCATATTTCAACTGGAGATACATCATCTACCGCTGAAGAAGCTCCATCGCAGAGTTGGGCAGCATCGACCGGAGTTTTGTTACAAATCGACCGGTAAATCTCTCCCTGTGTATGTGTGGAAATAACCCTTGTTTGAGTTTTTCAACACCATGTTCTTTATCATCTTCCCTAACCTCACCATTTCTTCACTTTACTATTGTGGCCTATATTTGAGATTCTCTTGAACCCACTTCTTACATGGTAGTTAATTAAAAATACCCTTTTTAAAGGAACAACCAAAGGCTTTATTTATTTATTTACTTATTTATTTAATTTCTTTGTTCTTCCCAACGCCCACAAAAGTTCAGATCTACATGTTATTCCACACCATTTTTGTTTTTGTTTTTGTTTTCTTTTTCGTTTGGAGCAGAGGTGATGAAAATGGTCGTTTGGAGTTAATGGAGGTTTCGAGTCATGGCCGGAAATGGTGACCACTGTAGCACCACCTATCCTCAGCCATAGATACGTACGGGAAAGGTAAAAAATTCCATATAATTTTTCTTCAATATTTATGATTAGTCTTCATATTTGCTATTTACTAATTGAGGTCTCGACTCAAGGTCAGACATTAGTTTTGACTGAGAGTTTTGGCTTTGTTGAATTTACAAGTGGTTGACAGGTGGTTGGTTTTAGATGCAAGTGATTGACATGTGGTTGGATTTGCAGGTGGTCTGGTAGCACACGAAGGAAGTGGGATTTTTACAAAACCGGTGTCGCAGCCCAACTCGAAGTTTGTTGATTTTGGAAAAAGATTGCTTGCTAGAGGTATGATGCACAAATTTGGAGAGGTGTCGCTCATCTATAGTTGTTCAGTTAACTATGTTTCACCTATAGTTGTTGGGTTCCCCTTAATAGATTTAGTTTTCTTTCCAGTAAACATTTTTTTGAAGTTGATTGTACACTTTTTTTTGTTATTTTATGCGCTATTCATTTGTAGTTTTCTACAAATCTATGTTGGTCTGTACGATTTGAAATTAAAGTTTAAATTTTATTTGGCTTGGATCTATGCTCATATCATAGGCCCGTTGTATACCTTCGTAAAACACATGTTGTATGTTTTTGAACATAATACATTAATTAGTAACATTTTAATGGAATGTTACTTTTTTTTCTTCTTTGGTAGTCACGTTAGTAGTATATTGATAACAATTATTATTTTAAATATTTTTTTAGGTTATCTGAATTGATATATTTTGTGTTTAGTTAATAGGTGTGAAGTTATATTTTGACTCCATTTTCCAGTTGCATATTGTATAAAAGTACGGAAGATTTTGAAGAAATGGACATGTCATCTCTCTCAATTGAATATAATAGCACACGAAGGAAGTTATGAACGAAGATTTTATTACCCGACAAAGTATTAGCACCAATTGGGTTCAGAAAGGATGCCCTATAGATTCAAACTTAAGCTTCAGTAGCCTTTGTTATCCTTTGGCTTTATTAAAAAAATGATGTTTTGAAACGACAAGACATTGGTTCTTCCAAGAAACAATTGTTCCAAGAATTGTTAGTACAAACAAAAGCATTTGTGCTACGATGTACTGAATTTGTTAGTATTTTGTTGGTGCCAGTAGCATGATAGTTTATTTAAGAATATTTAATATTCATTTCATAGGTGTTTATTTGCCACTGAATTTTTTTTTAAGAGTAATTATTTTTAAATTTTGTAAATATACCGATCGCTTTTTTTAAAATTCTACTTTTGGATCTATTTTTTTATACCGACAACAAATTGTTAACATTAATAAACACAAGACATAAAATATAGACATAATGATATTTTAATAATACAAATTATTATAATTACAATTATATAAATGTTATTTTAATAATACAAATTATATAAATGTTATTTCAATGAACCATTATCAATTATAGAAATGTTATTTTAATAATACAAATTATTTTGACATAATGATATAATTAAAATTATTTAACATTAATAAACACAAGACATAAAATATAGACATAATGATATTTTAATAATACAAATTATTATAATTATCAATTATATAAATGTTATTTTAATAATACAAATTATATAAATGTTATTTCAATGAACCATTATCAATTATAGAAATGTTATTTTAATAATACAAATTATTTTGACATAATGATATAATTAAAATTATTTTTATTATTGAAGGCATTTTTGAATTTATTAGAAACAGAGTTATTACAAATAATTTTAATCATTATTTTTTTACTTTAAAATTAATTTAAGCCAAATTATTATTTTAGCTTACTTTGGCATCTTTTTACAATTTATTGTCTATGAATACCAACCTAAATAAAAATGTCACGACCCAATACGACGTGAAATATTTTTTTTTATTAATCACGAACACTATTTGAATAAATGTGGCACAATACAATTTTTTTTAACAAAAAATGAGCCCCACCAAAATAAAAATAACAAGATACGACATAAAATATTTGTTTTTACTTATCACGAACACTACGTTTACCTTTAACATAGAAAAAATGAAAAAAATAGCGTGTGAAAATGTAAATTTTATTTGTTCTTAAGGGTGACATGAACGTGTTAAAGTGTAAATGTTCTAAAAATAGAGAATTGTTTAATTCAGTAAAGTATCGTATTTGTATATGTTGCCTTCTAAGAGCATGAACAATGGTGATGCCTCCACGAAAGGCATAATACACAACAAATGTACATTTTACCTTTCGCCCGCTTGGCTGCGTAGTAGTGGTGGAGCTTCCTACAAACTTTTGAAGTTCGTAGGAATTGATATGAACTTATGTTGTTCATAGGAATTCCTACGAACTTCAGAAGTTCGTAGGAAGCTCCAACGGCACTCTAACGGCTAGTTAAGTCTTAAGTCGTCCATAAATAATAATCAAGGCTGAAGTTCCTCTCTACTACCTCTCCACCTCTCTACTCCTTCTGCCCTTCCAAAATATATTTTACCCCAAAATTCAGCAACTCAATTCACAATTTTTTTATTTAAACAATATGGATGGAAAAAGATGGAAAAAATATTTAAATATCGGCAAGAGCAAGAAGCACGGATTCACATCAATGGCAAATCCTACTTAACCTCCGGCAAGTGAATCTGTTGATCCCGTCTACAAGCATTACGCCCGTATTTTCGATGGTGATACACACGCGTCAGAAGGACAGACGCCCATTATAAATGGTAATAAATATGAATTTCGGGGTAATTGGGCGGGGCCAATGAAACTATGTAAATTGATCGGAGAGAATAAATCGACGATAAAAGAATTTATCGACGGTGCCGGTTTAATGTCCAATTTATTTTCAAGGGTGATGTCGAATTCCGACCAGTGCATTGTGACGGCGATGATCGAACGTTGGTGGGACACGACGCATACCTTCCAACTGCCGTTTGTTGAAATTGCGTTCATGCCTATGGACTTCATGATGCTTTTCGGTATTATTTAATTCGTATTAAATCCCTTATTTAATTTTATTTATGTTCAATTTAAATAATTTCAATGTGTACAAATAATTTTCATATTATTTTTATATATGCCGTGTATTGTTAATTTTTATACAGGTATCCCGATTGGGCAAGGGCTACCCATTCTAAATTTGCCTATAGAAAAATACACAAATTTTCAAAATACCGTGAACGAATTTTTCCCCCAAATTCATATAGAACGACTTTCGGGTGCGGGAATCTTGATTGCTGATCTTAAGAAATACATTGTCAATTTTGTGAATCAACCGGACCTTCCCGATTACATGATGCCAGTCATAGCTCGAGCATTTTGGTTTTACGTAATTGGGAGTCTATTCTTTCCAAATGCCAATTCCACGGCGGACCTCGGGTATTTACATTATTTGGAGGATGTTGCGGCGATTGGCACCTACGATTGGGGTTCAAAAATTTATGCCCGTATAATATGGTCAATGGACAAAGCGAGCCGACGGTCATTAACTAGTGTCGAGTGTATGTGGAAATTAATAAAGGTACAATTTATAATAATATTATTTAAATGTTTATGCATTATATATTTAGTTACAATGAATGTACATGTATTCTAATCAATTTAATTTATCTACATATTTTACAGTACTTACATCATGAGTATATGGTGATCGCATGTCCGATTATCGTGGATCAGACCGTAGATGTATGGCCTCGAATATTTCGTTGGTCAAAGTCGAACAGGAGCCGGGCAAAGGGCGCGCAACGGTTTAATATATCGGGCAGCCAACATCAACTTGAGATGCGGTCCCCTGAATCAATCATATGGCAGCCATACGAGACGTCGATGTACCGACATAACGATTTCATTACATACGCACATCATTTATCTGGGCTGCGTATGATTTTTTAGGATCCCTTATTTAAAGGATTTTGATACTTGGGTGACCGGGGGTTTCGATAGTTGACAGGCCAAATTTGTATAGCAAACAACCCTCCCCGAAATTTGAGCTCAGTCCCACAATCCGAATACCAAGCCGCCCTTGCTCAGAATTGGCCTCTTGCAAATGCGCATACATCAATTGTGACCCAGGAAGAGTATGATATATACTGGAAAGCAGTTGAGCAGGGGCCCTTACTTCCGGCGATGGCACGTTATGTTAACGTTGATTTGATTGGGGTTGGGACAGTGGCACTATCAACATTGCGCATCCCAAGGGCGCCAGCTCCAATTAACCAGCCTTCTGAGTATCACACACAGTTTGCATCGGCTGGCCCTACACAAACACATGCGCCCAGGCAAAGTTGGACGGTAGACATAGCCCTTCCGCAAGGTGCTTCATACGAAAAAAGTGTGCCGCGACCTGAGTTCCCAACGAATGCTCCCCCAGCGCATGCGTTGTCACAATTAGAATGGCGTTTTGCATTCATCGACGCAACAGATAATATACGTGGTCTCCGTCATTTACTCCTTACTGAGACTCGAGAGCATGAGGATAGGATTGAAGAACTCGAGCGACAACTTGCCGCCTGTAATGTGCGTGGTATTGGTCCTACCGTTAGTGGTCCGAGCTACAGCCGTGAGGATGTTTACGTACCTCAACCATCTCAACCATACGGAGGATATCAAACGCAACCGAGTTGGGGTATCCATATTGGTGAGGATCCGTTGTTGGGGTCGCGCGTTGATTTGGGACAGGATTATGACTTTGGGCATAGGCCATCTTGATTGTATTCATTTTATTGTATTTTATTCAATTTATTATTATGAATTCATTTGCAGCAGACAACTTAATTCTATTGTATTCATATTATTATATTGCTGGCACACAAATCGATGGCACACTAATCGATGGCACACAAACCGTTGGCACAATTATTAAAGGCATACTAATCGATGGCACACTTATCAATGGCACATTAATCGATAACACACTGAAACGATAATAATTACATGGCACAGTAATTGATAAGCGATTAAAATAAGATGTCATGACACACTAATATATATTGATTACATGGCAAACTAATCTATATTGATTACATGACCTATAAATATTCGTTGTTTCAGATGTGTATTCCTCCACAAATCGAGTTATACTTCCTTAGTACATAAACCTCGTAATGCATAACTATGAGTACATGCCTGACGAAGATTCACCCTTCTTAACCCATGTTCCCAAGAAAACTCTGTCCGGACAGAAGCTTCCATATCATAATTGGTCACCACCTAAAGAGGGAGTGTGAAGTGCTTACCTTTCAACTGGATGGACAAGTATGAACCATCACGTCGCAAAAAGAAAGGGTAAGGCAAAAGCGTCAACATCAGCTGTTGTTGAACATTTAGCGGTAACGCGTAATAATGTTGAACGAGTGTTGACTAACCCAGGGATCTATCAAGATCCCCATGGAGGTAGCTAGTTTGGCGAGAAAATGCTTTTTGAAAACATTCCTATATTCACGTTACCTTCTTTAGGCGACGTTAATCATGTTATGAAATGGTTAACGCCGACGAAAGGAAATATTCCATGGGATGATCATTTAAAGAGGCCGAGGTTATTTGATAGGCGTTGCGATTTGGAGTGCTACTGCCATTGGCATAGTTTACCCGTGCCACAAGCAAAATGGGCTATATTTTGCAAAGATCCAAACAAAGATAATGAAAAATGTTTACAATTATTGCAACGCGACATAGCACAAATGGAGAAAAGGCTAGAGCGGTGGCATGCTAAATATTTGATAAATACTGAACTTGACGATCCAATGTATGCATCAGATAAGGACTTGTCGGATTACAAAGGAGTCAAGACAGACATGGATTTAGTACATCATCTACCAACAATGTTAATGGGGGGTGAGAATGCATTATGTTGTGTGCCATGGTTGCCTAGGAAGTAATTGTAATCAGTAAACAAATCAGTCAAAACAAGTCACGTTTCTATTTTATATATATTGAAGTAGTAATTTTATATAGCACATATACAATGATAAAAGTAATTGCATACAGTTATTACATATAACTGCGGTTGTTAATATATATAAAACTAGTAATTTTATATAGTAAATATAATTAGGTAATATATATAGTAGTAGTTAATATATATAGTAGTAATTAATATAAATAAAAGTAAATATATAGAAATAGTAATAATTACATATAACTGCAGCAAACTTACCAATTCATACGTCAATTTCCACACAGTGAAAAGTAAATGCCAATTTTCATACAGTGAAAAGTAAATGCCAATTCCTAATTCCTACCAGTACACTTACCAATTCCTACGTCAGAATGGCACACTTATCCTAGTAAATCAGATTATTTTTTAAGGGCACACTTACCAATTCCTACAACAGTAATTGCAGAAGTTCATAATTATTGTTTTCTGTAGGACAGTTAACCTTTGTACATTAGATTGGCACACTTACCAATTCCTACAATAGTAATTGCAGAAGTTCATAATTATTATTTTTTGTAGGACAGTTAACCTTTGTACATCAGATTGGCACACTTACCAATTACTACCAGCACGTTATAATACCACTTATTAATTCCATAATACATCAGTCTGTGATTATACAATTATAAATAGAAATAGAATGTATGAAATATTGTAATATAACTTCTTTTGACATTTCATAACTATTCCGAGAAAAATACATCATGGATTACTCCAGTTCTAGCGATGAGGGACGAAATCTAATGCTTCAGTATGCTCAATTTAATGATGGACGAGGAGATGATAATATGCATGGAGATTACATGTTGGATTGCAGAACAAAATATAATTCGAGATGGGAAAGAACTCGAATTTAGACGTCGAGTGAATCGAATGAGAGAAAGGGGACACCAAACACAATGGGAAGATTACTTTGGTGAAGATAAGGTATATAGGGAGTATTATTTCCGAAGGAGATTTAGGATGCGGTATTTCGTTTTCAATCGCATCCTCTATTCTGTTTGCGAGTACGATAACTACTTTGTACAAAAGAACGATGCGTGCGGTCGGCTAGGTTTAAGCTCACATCAAAAAATTATGGGGGCTACACGACTCCTCACTAACGGAGGATCTCATGACGTATGGTCTGAGCAGTACGCAATGAGTGAAACAACTCTATTAGAAACCGTTATTAGATTTACTGAGGCAATTGTGGTTGTATTCGGTCCAGAGTATGAGAGAAATCCGACAACAGGCGATGTTACCAGGTTACTCGAACAAAATGCAAGCCGAGGATTTTCGGGAATGCTAGGGAGTATAGATTGCATGCATTGGCGGTGGAAAAACTGCCCCACTGCCTGGCACGCTCAATATAGTGGTCGAAAAGAACATCCAACTATAATCCTAGAAGCGGTTGCCTCATACGACCTATGGATTTGGAAATCGTTCTTTGGGGTTCCTGGATCTTGCAACGATATAAACGTCTTGCACCGGTCTAACGTCTTTCGAGAATTACGCAATGGGACTGCACCTCCCGTTAATTACAATGTTAATGGAAATATATATGAAATGGGGTATTACCTTGCTGATGGCATATACCCTCCATACGCAACCGTCGTTAAAACTTTTAGGAACCAACCTGGCCTATCACAAAAACAAAAATTATTTTGTAAGAAACAAGAATCGTGTAGGAAAGATGTCGAACATGCTTTTGGTGTACTATAAGCTCGATTCGCTTTCGTGCGTGAACCTTGCAAATTATGGAATCGGGCATCCTTAGCAATAATAATGAAATCTTGCATTATAATGCACATGATTATTGACGATAAACATAGAGACTGTCCCTGGCAAAATGAATACGAACAATCTGATCCCACACCTGAAATACTACGAGGGCAAAGTGATTTTTACGAATACCTAACGCGTGATGCAAATGTTAGGGACGCAACTACACATCAACAACTACGAGATGATTTGGTGGAGCATATTTGGAACACGAGCGGTGATGAGTTGGTCGATTAATGATTAGATAGTATATGTGTATTTGAGGGTTAACTATTCTCTCTATACAATCACTTTTAACATTGTTCTTTTATGGTGTGCATCAAAATAATATAATATATGTTATATTTCTTGTGTAATTATTTTGAATCAACTGCTTCTATTTAGCACACAACAATACAACAATTGCAACACATCTTAAACTGAAATAACATTTATTAAAATAACATCACACTTCTTATAACACGATAATTGACATTACATTTATGAAGTAACGGAAAACTAAACAAGCCACACACTTAATATACTAGTCAGCGTTGTTTGCAACAGATAGACCGGAATCAGAATTTGACGAGCCGGCAGTGTTTGACATAAGCACGACAATCGCAGCTTCCGTCACAGCTACCATATTTGATAGGTCGGTGTACCTTTTCACATGGAATTATCGTTGCATCTCGTTCATTTTGGTCATATCCAACTCCATGATGTACGACTGTTCTCGGCCTAGACGCACAAGCTGATCTTGTTTTCTTGTAATTTGATCAGTTCTTTTCATCCCAATGAAAGCATCCATTTGAGAATCAAATTTCATGGCCCGACTTTGCTTCCACTCTTACTTGCTTTTAAACATCTCGGTGAATTCTTCGCAATGTTTAAGGACCATCGTGTTACAATCGAGGCTGTCTGAACGAGCACGTTGACGGGCACGTTGTTTCTCCCCCTTCCTGCCTGGGGGTCTGTACGGTACGTCACGTACACCCGGACTGTCCTCCGAGTCTAGAGGCGTAGGATCGTCGTTGTTGCACGCTGTGTTCTTCAAATCAAATTTCGGTAAGTCTTTCAAAAGTTGGTAGCATTTATCAAACATAAATTGTTTGCTCGTTTCCACGCGATATGCCTCGCGGTCCTTTGTAACCGCGTTGAACTCGTTATTGCCGCTTCCTATATTGTCTATTTGGTGAGACAGTTTTGAAACGTATATCATTACCCGGGAAGAAATATGATTGTAGAGTGTTGAAAGCATAGTCCTCGTACGTTGAATATAAATTTCTAGCGTGTTGTTATATTCATTCATTACAGAACCCCAAAATGTTCCATGTGATATCGAGTTGCCTTCAATACCACGACTCGTATATTTAGCATATATAGTACATAATATTTCATCTTCGATAGGAATCATATTTTATTTTCTAGAAGTACTAGAATTAATGGGTTGAGATGAAGACATTTTGATCGATAATTAAAATGTATGGAGAGACAAAATGATTCACTCGACAATATTTTGGGAAAATAATGGAATGGGGTGGAAGAAAAAAGAGAGAAATATTGGAGGTGGGATTTTAGGGAGAAGGAATGATGGGTTTATATAGGAAATTAAGTTAAACGGACGTTTGTTCTTACTGTGGTAAAAATGTTTCCTACGAACTTCAGAAGTTCGTAGGAATTTATACGAAGAAAAGAAGTTCGTATGAATTGCTACGAACAACTGAAGTTCGTACAAATTCCTACGAACTTCAGAAGTTCGTAGGAAACCTATACAAATTCTGCTTGGCTTTTGTATATTTGCAAAACGTATGCAAACTCATTTACAGAATCTGTTAGTTTTGCCCCACCACTCTAATCCAACCAATTTGTATAAATTGGTATATTTACCTTTTTTCTGTTCTTTTCCCTCACCATTGTAGTTGCTCTAAGATTTTCGGTCTTTCCTATCCAACTGTTGAAATGGAATATGTTGAACTTATATCTAATATCTACACAATAGCTTATTAAGGGTTCAAAATATCTAGAACGTTTTAACAACCGTGTCATCGGCACAGGTACACCCTAGTATATATATATTTCGCAAACAAATTTTCAACAATAATTTTTACTTTTCAGCTTTTGTGTTTGATAGAAAAAGTAGAAAAATGATAATTTTTCAACTTGTATTAAACACTCGTTGAAAAATATTGAAATGGATTTCCTCTAAAAATTGTGGCAATTCTCATGCGCCTCATATGCACGCATTGTTGGACTTTTTAATCAATTTTGATATAATGTTGACATGTGTAATAGGGTGAAGTCAAGTCTAAAAAGGCAACCAATGCCCAATGTTTACTCAAACTATGTGCTTATATTAATTCAAGATGATATCAAGCCTAAAAAGGCAACCGACGCCCATTGTTAACATGGAAGTAAACAATTCCATGTTAGTCACACTTTAAACTAACATCACCCCCAACTTCAAGAGTTGGAATAGCGTCTGAAATGTAAACAAACATAATTATTATTTGATTTAAGTCGTTATACATTGATGTATATATGAAAATCTAACATTTATTTATATGAATTTTATGTTTTTATTTGACCTTATCCAAAATTAGTTGAGTTAATTTTAAGATATTACAATTTGTCTTGAAGTATGCATAGTGCGACTTTAAGCACCAAAAGTTTTGCATAATATAAATTTGACACATACATAAAGGGGTAAGATGCCAATTAGCCCGAAAAAAATTAGGGAAAAATACTCTTAGATCTCTCGCAAACAAATTTTAAATACTAAAGGAATTTTAACAAATTTTAAACACTAAGGTTCACTAATTCTCTTCTTGTAGAAGTCCACACTAGTGACATAACAAATGGACCTAATAGTAAATTATTCTTAAATGTTTAAAAATTGTAGGGACCTAATTGTAAATTGCCCAAAAAATTATGGGATGCCTTTATTTGCCTGCTGGCACTTCCTTTTGAAGAACATAGATGTAGGTCAACAAAAGCACAACATATGGCACAACAAATAGTGACCCTCAAACGGTAACGGTTGTGGCAGTAAATCATGTCATCAATGCTTCAACCAGATATATTTGAGGATCATGTTAACCCAGTTTTAAATTGAGTCAACTCCAACAAAATAGGGCAAGATGTAATTCCATGCATACCAAAAGATCAAACCTGAAACATATAGCAGCAGCAAGAATTGGGACTTAAAACTATTATTTATTACGACTCTAACTTGGGACATATATATACTAAAAAGAAACTATTACCACCTTTAACAGGTACAGCAGGGAAACAACCTGTTCACCCATAACTCAAAACAGTTCATTATGCATATTACGAAGTAAATAGAAACAAAGGGGAAAAAAAATCTACCGCACTCTCCATACACTTTAATGTGGGAAAATACATAAAAGGACTTGAACCGGTTACGTATCAGCAAGCAATCCAATGAAAGAAAATATCGTGCTCTTATACTTCTTGGCTCCCACTTTGAATGTCGTTTTTTAGTATATTGAACTTGCAGAGGGGACAGGTAGCGTTGATATACAACCACTTGTCAATGCAGGCGCAGTGAAAATGGTGACGACAGGGGAGCTCACGCACTTCAGTTCCATCGTCATATGCACAGAGGCAGATGCAACATTCCTGCAAACCACCGAAAGGAAATAAGTCAATGAAGTCTCTTCTATTTTCCAAATTTGTCCTTTATTAAAACTGAAGCAGAAAAATCAATTAAACACTAGTTGGTGGTGAATTTAGAAATGTAAAATGGAATATTGCTATTGCCAAAGCATTTCTGTAGATAATTGAACAGCATGCTCTTAGGGTCCATTTGGTTCAGGGTGAAATTTTACTTTTCACCGCGATTCAAGATATTTCACCCCGAACCAAATGGACCCGTACAGATTAACATTTTCTTGCAATACTTCTTAGTGACAACTCTAGGTTTGGGACATTGGGAGCGGGGGAGCATGACAAGTCCAATTCATTCATGGGAATCTCATATATAACACACAAAATCTGGCATGAGTAAACTAAACACAGTTTTTTATCAAAACGTGCGATTAGTGCACATAACTTACATAGACAAGGTAAAAGACCCAACAATAGGTGGCCTCCAGCTTTAGATAAATGCTTTATCTAAATTTAGGTTAGTGAGACAATGAATAACCATGGATCATCTTAGGTAGTAGAACTTATACATTAGGACTATTTAACGACAGAGCGGGGGTGCATTTGTTTTCACCTCTGAAATCTGAATCTTATTCATTTAGATTTCAGAGGTAATAAAATGCGTCTGATTTTTTTTAATTTTAAGATGTTAACAGTAATAATTAGCCCTTAATGATTGGAGGTTCAAGACCTCTGACTCTGAACACTGGAATCTGAACCAAAATAAATTTCTAGTTATAGCCTTACAGTTGATTTGAAATTGTTAGTCATATAAAGATTTCGAAAAAGAAAACAAATAGATACAAAAGAAGTGATATTCATGTAAAATCTTCTACGTAAAGTCTTCATAAACCTTCACCTTCTGGCTATATGAGCTTCTCTAACTCTTTTGAGCTTCTCGAAATACCTTCTCATATGAGCTTCCTCCGCCCACTTCAAAGAGAGAGGAGAGAGAGAGAGGTATTGGTGATAGATATATGTCTCTCTCTTTTTTTTTGGGTGTTGAGTATTTTATTTCTATTCAACAGCCTATTTACTTGTGGTGATAGATGTAGGTCTGTTAGCAGGAAAAGAGAGAGAGAGAGAGAGAGAGAGAGAGAGAGAGAGAAGGAGAGATGTCTGTCTCTTTAATATTTTTTTTCCTTTTGTACTTGTGACTACTTTTCATTTGTCCTTTAATTTGATTTAACAAAGAAGTCAAAAGATATATGTTAGATTTGCGGTAACTTTTTTTTAGCTCTTTTTCAATTATTGAAAAAAATATAGTTATGTTTATTTCGATTTTTTAGGTCTTAGACACAGTTTTAATTTGTGAAGGATTATTTTTTTTGAATTTTGTGACTTCTAATAGCTTCTTATTTTTTTAATGTTGTCCACAAGTTATATGCTATGAAATTTTAAACCTATTCAGATGCGTAGTATTTTGCTTTTTACATATTTAACAACATATTGTGTTTATTTGAATGTTAAATATGTAAGATTTATATGTTAAATATTATGCTCATGCAAACAAATATCTATTGTTTATAAAACAAAAGAAAAGAATAAAGTGGTCGAGATAATATGTATTCAGATTTAAACTTAAAATCTCCAAACAAACCATTATCTATTCAGAGATTCAATCAGACAAAAAACAATAGACTTTTCAGATTCAGACTAGATTAAAAAACAAACGCAACCTAACATAATGTGGGATAAAATGACTATATGAATTAGGAGAATATCGAAAGAGATTCTTGGAGAATCAAATGGTAAGGGACCACAATCTAAATAAACATGATTGTAAAATGAAGAAGTATAAAATATAGTAAAAACAAAAAGGATGTGCTTTAAAACATGGCAAATAATTCGAAACGAAGAAATTTTTAGAAATATAAATTGGCTTAAGAAAGGATTTACAAAAATGATAAGAAATGCTAGGTTTGAGGCGTATGAAGATCTTTATACAAAACTAAAAACACAAGAAGGGGTAAAAAGTATTTATAACCTTGTTAAATTTAGGAACATAAAAACAAAAGCTTAATAACGTTAAGTTTATCAAAAGTGATGATTCGAGAGTATTAGTTAAGAATGAAAAAAATTACGTAAAGGTGGAAAAACTATTATGAGAAGTTATTGAATGAAAATAATGGGAGTGGATTAGATATGGAGGAACTTAGTGAGACTCGAGAAAATATATTTTTTCGTGAAATTAGGGCAACAGAGTTTAGGATTGCTCAATAAAGATGAAAACAATGAGGGTTGATGTACATTGAAGACACGTGGCGCAAGGAGGTAAAACCGAAAGAAAATTTTAATTTTGTTTTTATTAGTAAAATAAGTGAATATTCCTTTAGAAGGAATATTCTAGGTTAGGATATTTTAGTATTTGAATCGTATTAGGGTCTTTACTTGGCTTCCAAGTATAGTTAGGGGTTATTTTTATCGTTTGTCCATTTTGTCCTTTTTAATCTTTTAGGGTTAGCTTGACTAGAAGGGGTGAACTTTGAGCAATGGTAAGGTTGCCCCATTGCGTCCTGGAGGTTACAGGTTCGAGTTGTGAAAACAGTGTCTCTGCATATGCAGGGGTAAGATTGCGTAAGGGGTAAGATTGCGTACATTTGACCCCCCAGTACCCCGCAGTGGCGGGAGCCTCGTGCACTTGGTTTGCCCTTTTAGGGTTAGCTTGTCTATCAAGCTAACCTCACCATAAAAATAAGGCCTTTGGCCCCCATTTGTAATCACAACTTGACTTTTATGAATGAAGAATTAAAATGAGAGTCATCTCTACATTTCATTATTGTTGTTGTTGTTGTTGTAATTGTGTAGTGTAATTAATACGCTTTCGCTACCCACTTCACATTAAGGGCACCGGATTGGAAGGAGTGTCTTGGCTAACAAAATTGTTTAATAAAATTATAATGATTAATAGTATTTCTGGTGAATGGAGAGAGAATTTTCGTACCAATTTATAAAATAAAGGAGACATACAATATTGTTCAAATTATCATGGTATTAAGTTAACAAGTCATACAATGGAACTTTGGGAGAGTGATTGAACATAGATTGAGAATGGAAATGACAGAATCTGAGAATCAGTTTGGGCTTATGCCATGGAGAGAGATCAACAATGAAAGCTATTTATTTATTGAGGAGATTAATGAAGAGGTACAAGGAAAAAAGGAAGGAGCTTCATATGATTTTTATAGGTTTGGAGAAGGCGTGTGATAGAATATCTAGAAATATAATATAGTGGGTTTAAAATAAAAAATGAGTGACTCGTAAATATATTGATGTGATTAATGATATGTTGATGGGGCCATGACTATAATAAGAGTAAGTCGTCGAGAAATTAGTCAATTCTCAATAATTGTAGGTCTACACCAAGTTTCAGTAATAAGTCCGTATCTCTTTGCTCTTATTATGGATGAGTGACTAATAAATACAAGATGAGGTGTCGCGGTGTATATTATTTGCGGATGATAATGTTTAAGTGGACGAAATTAATGCAGGGATATATGCTAGATTGAAATTGTGGAGAGAACTCTAGGAAACAAGAGCGTTTAAAATAAGTAAACTAAAATAGAATATATGGAGTGCAATTTTAGTAATTGCTATCCACTTTGGTGCTTGATTCTATTTAGATCAATGTTATATATACATGATGGGGACCGTATAGGCGTACAAGATGAGAAAAGGAGGTTAAATCAAGGTTCTAAAAGGCGCAATGCGTGATAGATGCGTGGAGGTCAAGCATCAAGCATTAGGGGCATAGGCGCGCTTATGCGAAGCCTATGCGTGAAAAGGCGTTTTGCCTTTTTTGTAATATTTTTTAATTATACCCAGACTTGTAAAATAATAAAAGCATAAATATAAGCACAACTTATACATTGGCTTCAGTGTATAATTTCTTGAAAATTATACACTGACATTTCTTAAATTTTCATAAATATTTCTTAAAAACATCATAAAGATTTCTTAAATTTTCGTACTGTAAACCTAAAGTGACATTATAAACATTTCATACAGTAAACATTATAAATATTTCATAAAAAATGGCTCATTTCATAAACAATTCTTGAATTTTCAGCCATCAGTGACATTTCTTAAACATTTCGTTCACTTAAACATTTCGTACAGTAAACCAAAATAGAAATCTGAGGTAAAGAAAGAAACATTTCGTACAGAGGTAAAGAAATCATAAACATTATAAACTTACAACAAAGGTAAAGAAAGAAATCAAAAGGCAAGAAAGCTTACAACAGATGTTGTTTTTCGGCGGTAAAGAAATCAAAAGAAATCAGAAAACTTACTTGGTTTTCGGGTAAAGGTCGGACGGAATGTAGGGTTTTAAGGTTTTCCGGTAAAGTCCGGTCGGAAATCAGAAGTCGGAGGTAGCGTTTTAAGGTTTTCGGCGGGAGGTTTTTCTTTCTTGGGTTTTAGGTGGAACGAGTAGGGGAAAAGGAGAGATCGTTTTGTTGTTTAGGTTTGTTTTTTTGTTATAAGTTTGTTTTTTTAAGTTTGTTAAAAAGCAGAGATCGTTTTTAAAATTTGTTAAAAAAATGGCTCTTATTTTTTAATATATGTTTAATCAACTTAGTACCTTAGAAAAAAAATTAAAAAATAGGTCAAACGACGTCGTTTAGCTAAGAAAACGCTTAATGTGCGCCTATGTGCGCATCACCCCCGTTGACCGCCTTAAAAATCGGTGACCATGCATTTTCCCACGCGTACCCATAATGCGTTGCGTTTCTAAAAAGCATCACGCACCTATGCACGCCTTTTAGAACACTGGGTTAAATATATAAACATATATATAATGTCCAATAGAGGTCGTGGCCTTATAGTGTGATCTGTTATGAGGCCACAGCTATGATCTTTGGTTGCCGGAGCAGGTGATCGGAGTGAAGGCCCTGGTGTAGACAGTAAAGTGATTTCAGCAGAGCTTCGCTGCTCGGTTGTTCATTACCAAATGAGAGGTGAGCACCTCTATTTATAGGATGTCGACTGGAGCCTCACGTGCATGGTCCATGTAGCGTGTGGATAAGTGAGGACAAGATGGCATAATTCTAGAAGGTGCACAGCTGGCAGTCCAAGGGTGAGGTGTAAGGGTTCACGGCCTTTGTTGTTAATGATTGAGTTGTGGAATACATTTCGCGGTCTTATGAGGTACCAGAACGTGGCCCTTGTGAGGTTACAAGTTGAGGCCTTATTATAGGCCGAGGCCTTTTACTGGTCCTTGAGCCTATCGTCATGTGTCTGTGTGGGCTTCCATACCACGTGTCTCTTGGTCATGACATATTTTGGGCACAACAGAGTTACATAGGATGACCAGAATAACCATTCGACCTTCCATATTATATGGAACAGAGTGTCGGGCAACCAAGAAAAAATTGTGCAAAAAATAAGCATCGTGGGAATGCAGATGTTAAGATGAATTTGTGGTGAAACTTGACAGGATAAATTAATTATGAACATATTTGCGAAACAATAAAAGTAGCTCCTATAAGAGATAAATTAAGATAAAAACAACTTAGATAGTTCGAACACGTTAAACGTAGACCAATTGATGCCTCCGCAAGGAAAAGTGGTTTAGTTAGTATTGATGGTAACACTAGGAATAAAGGTAGGTCTAAATTGACTTGGTGGGATATTGTAAAAAATGGATATGAAATCATATTGTTTGACCAAGAATATTGCATTGAGATGGGTGGGAAAATAGGATTCATGTAGTCGACACCATATAATTGGGTAAAGGCTTTGTTGAGTTGAGTCGAGACTTTAGTAGCTTTTACTAATTTTGTCAAGCTTGGGTAATTTTGATTGCCGTTAGGGACCATTAAATTAAGCGCGTGATCTTTTAAAACAATAAAATGTTTATATTAACAAAAGATGAAGATATTCTAAAGTAAATAAAATATAACTCATCCCTCCCCACCGTCCTCCACCCCCACCGTTGTATCGCCTCTCTCTCCCTCTGTCGTCGAAATCAATTTAGGGTTTGTTTAGTTGGTATGTATATATAAATATATGAATCAAAATCGCATCAAATGATATCTAGGGTTTTAAATCGAAATCCCTCCTCTCTCCCTAGTTCGTTGCAGATAGATGTGTTTTTTCAAGTTTGTTTAAACAAATGAAGAAATTGATGATCATAGTCGAATTCGGATCTAGGGTTGTTGCAGATCAATTTTGAGTCTGTTTCGCGAAATTGATTTTGTGTTGCGATTTCAAAACCAGGTCTAGGGTTGTAGCAGTTCAAAGGGTTGTTGGAGATTGAAGGGTTGGTTTCCGGTGCAGTTTGGTTCAAAAACGATTGGAGGTTTGAGATCAATTGGGTTCCGTCTGACGGCGGATTTCTGCCCGAGAGTTTCGATTCCCAGCAAGTTTTGGCAGTGGATTCGATTTCCTAGTGAGGTTTGGCCAAGGGGTGGATTTCCAGCTAGAGGGCTCCAACTCTGTTCTAATTTTTTTTTTAATTTCAATTTTCTGATTTTTTTAGCTTTAAAATTATTTTCTCCATCTATTTTCGTTTTTGCCTAATAGCATAGGTACGAAAGAGCAATTACTAAAGTTTGAAAGCCCTAGAAGGTATTTAAGATTTTTTTCTTTTAAAATTTTTTTATTTTTTATCATGATATTTAAGAAGTCTCAAAGCAAGGAAAAATGTGCCAACAAAACAAGTATTTCGGTATGGACTGACATGTAATATACATATACATATATGCACACAACCACACACACAGTTTCTTTCATGTTGACGCATCTTACATTCAGATCTGCCCTGACGAGTAAGTCATATGAAATGACTCCTACGTTATGGTGCTTGGAAATAGCATATTACAGAGGTTAACATAATGCAGTCCCACTGGAAATAAAATCATAGATTTTTAAGCATGTTATACAAAAAAATATACATATTTCTTTCACTCGATTAAGCTTTTAAACAAATTCTATAGTTAAATAAGAAACTTACAGCATCGTCAAGGGGAAGAGCACGTTCAATGGGTGTCTCAGTGTCACATTCTGTCATTATACCTCCAAAAGACTCCTGAATCTCCCCGTTTTGTTTCTCAAAATCACCTATTCTACGGAATTTGTATTTGGTCAGTCGTTCAACATCATCCTTTGTGGCTCCTTCCTGTTACATACAGATAATAATTTTAAGTCGAGGAATCCCCGAGACATCCACAGCAAAGGGTATACATTGTAACTTATAAGTTCTGTTCAAGATAAGCACACACAAGACTGCCCAAATAAGTCATTAAGTGTTCCCGTATACACATTGGGTACTTCAACTATCTACACAACTCATTTAACAACAAACTTTTAACCAAAATACAAAAGCGAGCACCTTGACAACAAAATTTATTAAGAAAAAACTAGAAATATTGAAGAAAAGTGGCAACTAAAACCAAATCTCTTTTCTGAAACGCGTTTGATGCCCTTGAGTTAGGTTTCTGTTTAAACTCTGAAACCATATGTTTTAGTAACATCTTTAGACTAAGATCACGTGAATAATGTTTACACGATTGTCATTCATGCAACAGTTCTCCCAAGATAATACACCACCAATTTCCATTTTATCATTCATGCAAAAAAGTGATTGAGTTACGACAAAACTAAGAGCATCTCCAATGCAAATGTCTATATTCTATTTATGCGAAGTAATAAGACAATGGGAATATCATGTGGACAATATTAGTTTACACATTGTCCATTAAAAATCTTCTCCAATGTAAATGTTTACAGCTCAACTTGTATCAAATGTAGAATGAAATGAAGCACATTCATAATTGCATTGGAGAAGGGATTTTGGATTTAATGTCAATGGATCCTATGTGGCATTCTTTCACAGTGTGGAAGAAACCCTCTACATCTAGAGGGTCATGTTCACATTGTGGATAATCATTATTGCCACATCATTTGCATAGGAAACCCTTTTTTACTCTCATTATGTATGAATCATATGTGGCTAGTCATATTCTTCTAATCCACATCGGCATTGAAGGTACTTTAATAATTAGCTTCTATAGTGGGTTTAAAAGTTGGAATAAAAAATTTAATCTCTTGCATGGATCATCCATGTAAAGATACCACAAGGCACCCCTTTACTTACTGGCTTACAGCACTTCAACCTAACATAAATCTTGCAAATTATAAATGATGTAAATGGAAGCAAGTTAACAAAACAACAACATTTAGAATAAAAAGGTTTTTGTTTCTCATTCATTCATTCTCCAAAATAAAGTGACAAAAATCGTTGGCCAAATGCCTTATTTATAGCCTAAAGCTATCTTGATAGACAAGATAACCTAAAAAAGACAAAAAGACTAAAAGGGAATACTAAAGATATTCCCAAGGAATCCCTCAACCAATGTTTTATAAATCATTCGAGGCGAATCACTAAAAAATCGCCTAGAGGCTTAAGCCTCAAGGTTGAATTTGAGACTTACAACTCAAGCCTCGCCTCGCGCCTTATGCCTGAAGCGCGAAAAAAAAGACGTTCTTCTTCCATCAAGAATTCTGTTTTTTTTTTTTATTTTAATGTGTCGACAATTAGTAAATATATGTATATATATAGATGCTTTGAAGATAGTGAAACAATTTTGTTATAATTCTACTAAATTACATACTCTGTTTTTTTCAAAGGATTAAATGATTGTATTTTTTTTTCAAATTCACTGTTTTTTTAAGGTTAACTTCTTCATTTTTCTAAAATTGCACTTAACTTTAAAAAATTGTTGTTTTAATATACTAACTCTTACTCTTTTTTCCCTTTTTTTCTTTTAAAATTGCCCTTAATTTATACTATTTACTATTTTAACTTAAAAGAAATCTTTAAAAAAATAACCAATATGTCATATTATAAAATAACCAATATCTGAACAAAACTAAAAAAAATAATTTGGTCAATTTGATTTTGCATTAATAAATTTATTGTCATTTTATAAAACAACCAATATGTGAATGAAACTAAAACATGATTTTTCCAATTTGATTTTGCATTGATTAATTTATTGTCATATTATAAAATTAAGAATACGTACATGAAAAAAAAATTGATTTTTCACTGTTTAATTTATTGTCATAATGTAAAATTGACAATATGTTAAAATTGATTTTATCAAACTAGTTTTTTTTTAAATCATCTCGGGGGGGAACAAAAAAATGTTAAACTATGTAAGAAAGTCCTCAAAGATTTTTTGTTTGCAGTTTTATTTTATATTTCTTTGTTACTTTATTTTTTATGGTTTTATTAGTATTTTATAATATTATTTTGCTCTTTTTTTTGTGAGGCTTATGCCTCGACTCGCCTCGCCTCGCCTTTTTAAACATTGCCCCCAACGTATCCTAGTAAGTATAAACTACGGTTATAATAAAAAAAAGACAAAAAGTGAATGAAATATGCTACAATTAAACAAAATACATATACGCCCACGGGGATCTCATTGTAAATGTCTACCCCTATAAAAGATTTATGAAGCACAGACATGGACATGTGTGTCGCGTCCAACACGACATGGACACACAACACCGAAAATCTAAAAAAATGAGGACACGACATGACGGGGACACGGCGTCATATAAATATATTTTTTAATATATTTATATATAAAAAATATAAAAGAAAGTAAAAGAGAGTAGAGGAGTCATAAGCTACCGGAAGTCAATAACAGTAAAAAAAAAAATTTGAAAGTTACCTAATGACTTCCAGTGATAGATGTGAGAGGAGAGTCGTAAGCTACCGGCGAAGACTTCCAGTGATGGTTGTGATGGCTGTGGCGGGTGTGACTTTGGTTGGAGAGAAGAAACCCTAGGTATGTAAAATGTACGAAGTTTTGTGAGGTAGCCTTTTTTTCAAATAACAAAGTTGCTCCCGTTTTTTATACATTATTCTGTTTTCTGCCCCCCCCCCCTTTTTTTTTTAAGTTTTTTTGTTTTTTACCCCGTCGTGTCCGTTACGTGTCAATCTCGTGTCTTTTGCGTACCCAATCTTTTTTTAATGCATTTTAAGTCCGACACGCCATGCGATGTCGGACACATGTCCTTTGAGTGTCCAACACTCGTACGGGGCCTCCAGAGAAGTGTTCATGCTTCATGGAAAAAGATCGACCCAAACGTGAAAGCGAGATAAGTGATCGTCATTGCCTCACTCTTCTGCTATGATCGATCATGTCATATAGGCCCGAGTTAGACATCCAATTGCTTCGATTTGAATTATCTTGAGAATGCCTTCTATAGATATCCAATCTATCAAAAAGATGGAGCATCAAACCTATTTGTCATCTTAAGGAAAGGCCCAGCTACTAGCGAAAAGGCGAAAGCGAGTGATCAAGAATCCCAAACATTACTAGCGAATATGAACTCGGCACCGTACCTTACCACAATGACAACCACCATTGCACCAACTCTTGAAGGAGGGCCAAAGATGCCAAACGAGGGTCAAAGTTATTCATGATGAACAATGTCGAGATCGGGGTTGAAACGCTACATCCAAACATGCCTCAAACTCATCCCAGAACAGATCCACATGCCTGTGATTCGCCACATCCTTCCATAGCAATGAATGAATCTCAGTATGACTACTTGAAGAAACAATCTCAACTAAACCATCACAATTCCCAAAATGCAAGAAGAGATCGGAGATCGTCAATACAATACGACTTCACCTCTATGAACCGAGTGCGAGTCATCCAACAATCCTCAACAAAGATATTTAATAAATCTTTGATACTGAATCCAACCTCTTCTTCCTCGAAGATGGAAAAGAAGTCATTGAGATCAAACTCTCCAGCCTTGTATCTAAACCCTAGTAATCGAACGACCCTCGTCAAATCTATCAGACAAATCTCCATTAAAATACTCAAGGCAGTAATCCTCAACAAGACTGAACAGTTAGTAGGAATAGGAATAGCATAAAAAGGGGGAGACAGTCACCGGGCTCAATATGAACGTGGGCCATAAAGGAGGCATCGCTCAACACCAATCGACGTAGGCGCGTAGTTCTAATAACTCCATGATATACTCATGATCGATCTCCTCATACTCCGAGTCTCTAATAAACCTAGTGCACTTGGCTACCCATAGACAACACTCCTCGTAGGGATGAGCCGAGATATACCCATGATGAATACCCATAGCATCATTACACCAAGAGACTTGATCAGTCTCCCGTCAGTCTCCCACAACTCGATCTCCTACGTGATATCCTTGAGGATTTGTTAGTAATCCGCCTCTAACTTGGTATATAATCGTCAAATTAACGGGCCAAAGAGGCTAGGGTCAAAGGAGGGATTGATTGGAAATTTTCAGAAATGGGAGGAGGGAATCGTAATTTTTACAAATTTTAAGGGAATATATGGAAATTTCATAAAATTAAGGAACGGAAATGATATTTTCTAAAGAGAATTGGAGGTCTAAATAATTTTCCAAATGGCGCAGATTAGTAAATGTGTCAAAGGTTAGGTCAAAGAAATAAGGAAACAAATAGTACAAGTAGGCTGAAGTTTTCAGGGGTCATTTGTGCAAATATTTAAAACTTGGGGTGGGGTAGAATAACACTCAAAAGACGGAGGGTAGTTTTGGAATACACCTCAGAAAAGAGGATAGGGCTTATCACATTGTTGGCCTCATATAAACAAGGTGGGGGTTCATTGGAGGCTATTACATCCACCAACCTACCTGAGCTTCGGTAGGGTTAGCACCTTATCGGCGACCGTACTTGAGACCAGCGAAGGCCTCTAATCAACGGCGACAGTAGATCAGGAAGGGAAATGGTATCTAGGTCCATTTGAAGAGGGAACTTCCCCATTAGACATGGAGGGTTGACGCCTTTGAACGGCAACGACAAGCCTCGTCGAAGGACTCAGAGACGTCCACTGAGGTTTTTGAGCTCTTCCCACCTATGCTTTTCATGGCTTGTTGGTTTCCATCTTGGGTGAGGCTGCGATGGGCCTTTCCAGCGGAGGTCGCCCAATGGCGACAACCATGCTCCAACTCCAAATCTAGTGGTGGATCCCATATCTGAACGGTTTGAGAGACTAGACCGCTAGGGCTTGGGTTTGGGCGGTTTGTGGCAGTAGTTTCAGATCTTCATGCTTTGGGGATTTATGGACAGTAATTTAGGTGGTGCTGCTTGACTGAGGGCGGCGGGGGCATGATTTGGAGGGGAGGTCCAACGGTTCCTCCGAGCCTTACTAATACAGCAACTTTGGCGAATGTCGCTTGTATACTAATTTGATTTGATCGAAAGAAACTTAACCCAACAATATCTAGAAATAAAAAAGTTTCTTCGTCTCATTCATTCAATCTCCAAAATAAAGTGACTACAATTGTTGGCCAATAGCCTTATTTATAGCCTAAAGGTATCTTGCTAGCCAAGATAAAAGGGCAAAAGACTAAAAATTGCACACGAAAGATATTCAATATCACCCTCAACCTATCCTAATAACTTTAAACTACGAAAATAACCAAAAATAGACAAAAAGTAAAAATGCTACAATAAACAAAAACAAATATGACCAAAGGACCTCTCCTACACATCAATAATACTGCACCTTCACTCCACAGTTGGAAGCTATGGACTATAAAAGAAACATTCGTCCATTAGGGCTTTCTCTTCTGACACATAATGTGATCAGCTCATCTAGTGAAGAATGCACAAAAATGTAAGGTAGTGACCGACTCAATTGTCAATTGTCCTGCACCTATTCTTTATATAAGCATCACTAAAAGGTATTAAAACTCTGGTCAAAGACTTCCTAGTTCCTAAAACTCGACTATGAGAAACAAATTCTCTAGAGTTATTACCTTCCAACGTAGTTACATCATGTTAAACCAATTGCTAAATCTTCCACGGGTCCCCCCCCCCCCACCCCCTTTTTTCAGTATTCTAAGTTCTAACTCCCATATTATATGCCAGCACAGTATCACATTACAGTAAGATTTTAACATAACTTTCTGGTTAGAGTTAGCTTTAGTCTTTTCTAATTGGGACTTTCCATTTCATTCACAGAGTTCCCTCTTCTATGCATAATGAATTCTATGATACAACCATTACAAAAAATCTAGATAAAAACATGTCCATCATCTAATTAGATAGAGTAGCATTTATGGGTACTCCATCAATATGCATATGCATATACACTGACACATATATTATGTTAAAGGTCAAATTAAACAAAATATTTAAATCCTACAAGAGCTATTTGTGCTATTTTGGTGCATGCATGAGATTACTAGTTAATATACCAACATTAATACTGACGTGAACTACACGTCAATGACCTAAAAATCAAGGCAATATGATTTCTAGAGAGAGAAACAAAAGAGTTCTTATATTTCAAGAATTGGAGAATGAGTACAAAATGAGAATACAAGAGGTATTTATATGAGAACAATTACTTGTTAATTAAGTAATTAGCTAAAATGACTGAAGGACCAACTAAAAAATAAAAGAATGCCTAATTAGTCCTAAACATGCTTGAAGGTTAATTAAGGAGAGAAAATACCTAAAAAGAACTAAAAATACAACCAAATAAAGAAACTAAAAAAAATAACAAAAATGCCATGATATACTAAAAATGGCCCAAAAACTTCTAATTCCCATCAAATACAAGTACAATTGTATAAACAATATCGGAAATGCTTTGCCTCCCAAACAGCTCCCCCAAATCCTCCCCCAAATAGCACTAAGTGTTATACCTTGTGGCATGAGTCCCGTCAGGGCACAACTCATTAATGCTGTTTGGGGAAGATTTGGGGGATTTGTTTGGTACCCCATAGCATCAAACAATATTATATCTGAGTTCAAGAATATTGCTTTTTAATTGTTTTCTTTTTTCAATCACCTCTTATATATTCTTTATGCAAAACTATGCAAAATTGTTATTTATTATCATGTACTGCTAACAAGAATCTATATATATATATATATATATATATATATATAGGTTTGATTTTAAGTAATGGGTAGTCCAAGTTTTGGAAATCAAACCTATGGAAGCATGGGTAGTCCAAGTTTTGGAAAATAGGATACCGACAAGTAGATTACAAGTCAATTAAAAAATGTACTTTTATAGATTTAAAATGAAGTGTCGATGAAAAATATTTTTTATGACAAATCAATCTGTACAAAAGGTTGCAATATGAATAATCACCAATTTTTGAAAAAAATTGCTAGGAATACATGTATGCAGGTTTGTGTAAATAGTAAAAAAAAAAAAGCTCCCTTTAAAGGAATTTCTGAAGGCTAGGTAAACGATTTAGATGAAACACCAAAGTTTATCAAAGGAATTTCTGAAGGCTAGGTAAACGATTTAGATGAAACACCAAAGTTTATCAAAAAAATCCATCCGGAGGCGGGAGAAATGCAAATTCAATATATATGCGGATTTTTAGCAGTTAAATCTTGCTTTGCATTTTCAGCCACTAAATGATTAGGATTGTTGCTAAATTTGGGGGACATGATATGCTGAGGTCAATAAATTGCTTTAAAGAAGAGTGCTCCTCATAGAACTGGGCTGCAATTTTATAAAGTGTTGTGGGAGTCTTAGGGCTAGCCGAAGTTATGTAGGGGGTGGGGGAAATTGTCTGGTTCATTCATTTAAGGTATCAGTGTATTTTTTTTATTATTATTTCCAATAAGTTAGGTATCAATATATTGTTAGTGTATCTTTTACTATTTATTACCTGTAGTTACCTACATTAATTAGATGCCGCAAAAAGACTTGTTTTAGCAATAAATAAGGCCCTGGGCCACCCCCTTGTATATCGATTATGCATGAGATGCAAATAGATTGATGATAGAAGTCTAATTTCTTTTTGTGTGGATTAGCGAAGGAGAAACTCTAATTTTTCCATTGTGTTTACATCAATATATATACACACTTTTTTGTACTATTGACGCTTATTTTCTCACACTTAAACTTTAATAAATTCTTCAATTGTCTTCTTTTTGTTAAAATAAAAATCCTTTTTCTTCTAATAATTATATTACATTTGCATACAAATGTAGTATCCTCAATTCTTTCGTAGCAATCTATACAAACAGGAAAAAAGAAAAAAAAAGGATTCTTCAGGGTAAAGTACCTGCTCCGTCACTGCATATAAAATTGCAATAATGCATGGCAGACAGCAGCAAACAGCAATACCAATGACACATGCCACAGCAACGCATATAACGACAAAGAACACATCGAATGCCAAGAATGTAATACAAACCCTGGAAAACAAAATCCAGCATAAATAGCCCAAAGGGGCAAGCAAACAAACTATTTAAGTTATGATCCTAATTAGATGAAAACATGTCTAAACAAACCAGTAAAGTTGAGGTGATTCACGAGTCAAAGTTTGGCCACCAATAGACATCCAATAAAATCCAATAATCCACCATATAAATGAGAACATTGTATTTGCAGACTCTAGATGCTTAGAAAAACTGCAACAAACAACGGTGACAATAGTTACAAAATATTACATACACAAAACCAAGAGTTTTTTAATCTGATGCAATCAAGTGAAGCATATCAATATATGTTGACAATTTAAATGCACTGGCAACTCCCGCTACAATTTACCATGATATAACACTATTAAAGCATCTCAAGAAGATTTTCCATGAATTTGAGCAGCTCAAGAAGATTCTAAAACTCGCAAATTATTGGCTATGTTCAAGAAAGACTGCTAACAATGTGCTCGGCATTTAAAAGTTGTATAATTTCATCAAATCTGTGCGAATTTGTTTCCTATTTAATTTCCTTCTATGTTAGTAAGTACTTGTCAAAAAGTAATAGGTTTCGTGATCGTCAAATACTTCACACTGATACTTGCACAAAAAGAAGTAAATTTTGCAAAATTCAAAACACATTATTGTTCAATGGCTATTTCAACAAGCATCTAAGCATGGTTCATGTTATCCATGGCTTCCAAACTAATTAAGAAAACCTCCTTTATACTGCCTATCCTTTCTATCAACGACCCACAAAACATATTGAGATCCACCATTTTCTGGGGTAACATGAAACCAAACGGAGACCCTCTAAGCTTTACGCATCACCCCTGCCGGTCATCCAATGAGGTGACATCCTATCCTGGAGCAGCTTGATGGATCCAAAATAGTACAATTTCAATAATTTGGATTCCACATACATTCATTAGGCTAGTTAGTTGAAGTAATTAGTTTTAAGGGTAATACCAAGTCGATGAATCCGCAACACTAGTATAGAACATAGATATGAAATGAAAGCAAGAATTAAACAGAAATTAACCTGATCTCATGGGAGTTAGTAGGTCTCTCGGAAACATAGTCCCCCATATCACTCCCAGAGGTAGAAGTAGAAGTAGGAGAAGTAGAGGTAGGAGTAGGAGTACTCAAAGAGCGTCTCCGCTTATACTCGACAGACAAGCACAGCATATGCACCACACACTGAAACGCATATCCAACAATCCAAAGCCTTAAAGGGAGCGACGGAGACTCATACCGGCTAAAAATCAAAGCCACGGCAGAAACAGTTACAAAAGCTAAGTTCCAGAGAAGGTCCAGAATTACAACGGGTTTGGAGTAGGCCCAATCGGATTGTCTCTCTTCGATGTGTTCTTGGGCGGAGTCGCGCACGCGCATGGAGGGCTCGCGCATGAGGCGGTGGCTGCTCGCTCGCCGGAGGAAGCGAGCCGCTCCGCGGAGGCTGGGCGGGCGGTGGAGGACTCGGAGGGTCGGTTCGGAGTTGGTGAGGAGTGGGGTGGGGTCGATGGTCGGAGTCGACATCATGTGTGCGTTTTCGTATTTGGGTTTTAGGTTTGTGGGAATAACATGTTTGGATTGAAGGATGGTGATGTTCTCAAATACGGCAGTGGCGGGTAGGTTGAGAGACTAAGAGGCAAGTGAAACGATCAACACTGCCTTCATCTTTGTCGTTTCGGTTTTTTTTCCCGTGTGGCCTACTAACAAAGCTCCTTTCCTTACCCTTATTTGTCGTGCCAAATATTTGCCAATCAAATTTACTAATTCTTACAAATGCTTTTTTATTTTTTTATACTAAAATAATTTTTAAAATATTTTATAAATTGTTAAAAAAAAGGTTTTAAATAAAAAAATTATTTTATAAAACAATTTTAAATAAAAAAAATTGTTCTAAAATTGTTTTTAAAATGTTTAAAACATTTTTTACAATTTTAATATTTAAAATTGTTAAAAATATTTTAAACAGTTTTTTAATTATTGTAAGCAGATTTTTTAAAATAGTTTTCAAAAACTCTTTTAATGTTTTTAAAAACTCTTTTAAGAAAATTTTATAAAAAATCTGTTTTAAAAATGTGTTATTAAAATATTTTGCCTAAAAAATTTATTTTACCTCATTTGGCGTTTGATAGCCTAATGTGAGAAAAACAACATTTGTCTTGCCAAATTTTGTTTATGGCAAATTTTATCATGGCATGCACCAAACGGACCCTAATAGTAGTACGACGTCTTTGCTTTTGGGGGAATTTATTTTAGTTACTTTCATATTTTTAGTTTTTTAATTATTAATTTTATTATAATTACTATGAGATAGTGTCATTCTTTACGAAAATGAAGATGAATGATTACAGAGTAGTTGTGAACGATTTTAAATAGTTATGGGATTTATTACAATTTTATAAATACATGAAATGGGAGCTTAATAAATCATAACAGATAGAAATAAAATCAAAAATATTATTTTTTTACCCCCACAACTCTATGTGTGTTTGGTTTCGTACGAGGGAGGTTTATATAATATGACTTTGTAAGTTAATGAAAGATAAAAAGGATAACTAAATTCGAACTGCTTTGTTTTATATTTTTGTGCTTATTATTTTTGTTAGGGTAAATTGCAATTATGCCCCAAAGGTTTGGGGCGTTTTCAAATGCCAAACTAAATCTTTTTATTTTTAACATTGTGCTCCTGAAATACTTTGGGGCGTTTATTTTTTACATAATCAGCCAAATAAATCTCTCTCTCTCTCTCTCTCTCTCTCTCTCTCTCGCGCGCGCGCGCGCGCGCGCACGCCAAAAACACTACGAACGCCATCATACATTCACACACATATACAAAAAGTTAAATACACACATCTAGCAGTGGCAAATTTGGCTCGTTAATGGCCAAACCACCCATATCAACCCACGTAATAATTTATGGGGCCCACTTATATTCATAACGGGCCAAAATGGGCTAAAAAGAAAAAATAAACGGGTTGAATTTGGGCTACAATCCCGCCCATAACTTATACCCACCCAAGTGTATAAAAGCAAATTGTCAATTTATTTTCGCATCCATCTCCCTATCTCTACTCTTCTAATCACCTCCCCCTCTCTCTAGATTGGCTCAGGAATATAATACTACAGGTAGAGAAATTGATTTCCCAAATCTCTCTCTCTCTCTCTCTCTCTCTCTCTTACGGACACTTTGTCTTATTCAAATCTTTTATTTTTTTATCTCTCTCATTTCCCCTTTCTCTTTATAGATTGGATCATCAGTGGAGTTTAGATATATAAATTTAACCCACTAAAAATGTTACTATGAGAGTTGAACTAAATACTAGATACACACACACACACTCACTCACACACAAACATGTGTGAGCGCCCGCGTGCACACACACACACACATATAGAGCGAGAGAGGGGGGGGCTCTCATACATACCACCTGTACGAACCATTTCTTTAATTAAAAAAAAATGAATTCATTTTTTGTGGTATTTAAACGTTTCAGAGAACCCCACAAAATAAATTAACTCAAATATATATATATATATATATATATATATATATATATATACACACACACATCACTCCTATAATATATACGAATACGACATCCCTAGGTGGAGACCTGTGATGTAGGCATACTCTATTATCAAGTCCTAGTACATCACGTATTAAATAAAGGACATCGAGTTCGGAATCACTCTGGAACCACACATTCACAATTTGGAGGCGAACATAGTCCAAAGCCTTTGGGCTACGCACACACCTAAAGCACCCAAATGACTGCTCACACTCTTAGTCACACAAGTAATGCTCAATCCCTAAGTTTTATGTTATGAGGTACAAGTCAAAATCCCCGCCAATGGGTTCATCAGGATAAGATTGTCCACAACGCTATATATATATATCATCGACATAGGTGCACACGCAACCTATAATATATATCCCGTACGTAGTATATATAATTCTCAAATATCCTACGTATTATTAAATTTCAATTATACTTCTCGTCGTATATTCCCGGTTATCCCCTCATTACTCGAAGTGTGCCAATTATTCTTTAAAGTATTTCAGTAGGTAATTCACCCATACCCTACTGGTCTAATTCATAGGTTCGCTCACCTTCATCGCGACCCATTCTCTTTGCCCGAATTCATTCCATTACAAATCACATTGATTAATCTTACCCTTAATTCATCTCACTTATGATTAAAGATCAATCCTACCATTAGCTTACTAGTAACCCAAAATATCTCTCACAATGTTTTAAAGGTATTCCAAAAGTTCCCCCATTCATCGAATTGAAACGATGGGTGGCAATGGATTAGGAGTTAGTTATATGTCATTTTGCTCTTGGTTGAGCATCGATCGCTAGGGAGCGTTGCCCGATAAAGGCGTTGGTATACTTTGGGTGTTAAGAAGGGAGCCGTAGGTCTTGATTGGGCATGATCATCAAGTAAGTGGAGAATGGAGGACGAGTATGTGACTTTGATGGCTAGCCTGATAGTGAGCGTTTAAAAATGTCGCAGGTCGAACTCTTTGGTAACAACCCTTTTAAAGGAGCGTGTGATGACTTCTTATTAATTGAGGACTTCGATGATCTAGCCTTGAAGGATTCTCGTGACTTAGAATAATAGTTTACAAACTCCAAGAACTTGAGGAATTAATGGATCAATAATTTTGAGGATGAAATTTCCTAAGAAGGGAAGAATGTAACATCCACCCGACGACTTTAACCGTACTCGTGTAACTTGGTGACTTGATATGACCCAATTGAACTTTAAACCTGGTAATATGGACCTTGAATCAGATTTAGGTAATATAGTGACCTTGGTGCATTTAATTGAATAAGAATGGACTTGAAAGTAAATTTGGGAAAGCTCAAGGTCGTTCAAACGACATCTGAAGTCGTTCGAACAAGATTCAAATATCGTTCGCACGATCTTCTGACGACCATTGAACGAGGTACCTTTGCATGGGAATGGCCACACTCGTTAAAACCTCGTCCGAATCAGATTGAATGAGATGTACTTCTCATTTGAACGAATTCCAACCTGGTTCGAATGTAATGGAGTTCTTGTTCGAATGAAACCCATTATCATTCGAACGAGACGTTCAGATATTGATTTCTGCAGTTCTAACACGCCGTCAAAATGTGGATCGTTGGATGAAGACACGTGTCATGATCCTGCAGCAGTAGATCAACTCCTGAATAGGCTTTGGGGTATTTAAGTGTAAGTTTGGCCCATTTTAGGGAATTTAAATCAGATTTCCCCCCTCTCTCTCTAGCTTTGAAAGCTTCCCCACCACCCACCACCTACTACAACCCTAGCACCACTATCTCTCCACATTAAGCCACCATATTCACCTTATATTCCACCATATTTAAGCTTATAAAACCCACCCACACCATTTATTAGTCAAGATGTAAATTTATGGAGTTGTTCTTGGTAGGTTTTTAAAAGAAGAAAAGTTAAAGATTAAGGGTGTTTGAATGGGGTCTTTCTTGGAGTCTTGAGTCGATCGATCAATGGACCAGATATTGCCCAGTTTTCTACATTGTTTTTCCTACGGGTTTCATACTTTTGAATCATCAAAACCTTTATCAAATAATCCCAAACTCCCCAATATTCACTCCATATTATATACCAAGATATATAAATTATTTCTATTAATAAAACCACCTAAAATCATCAAGAAGGTTGGATTTAAAATGTACACAAACTCATATTTTTATATTTATCCATGAACATCATATAAACTCCATTTTTCCTTCACCAAATGATTCCCAATTTAATCTCATGATATTCAGATCATATACCATTATATATGGATAAGTTCTAATGTATCCAAAATCATTTAAACATCATTAACATGAATCAATTTACTCAAATTTAATTTTATTCTCAAGAACTCTAATTTTTTTGACTTAATCATCAATAAGAGTGTAAATTCCAGATTTCTTCACAAGATAATATAAAAAAATAGAGTGTATTCTATACTCAAAAGAGATCATTCCTAGATAATATCCATTTCAAAGATCCATTTAAAATTATCACAAATTTATCTTTGTTCATGCAACTTTTCATAATTTTCCTAAATATCCTAACATGGACAATATAAAAGCTAAGATTGTAATAATTAATCACTTGCCTTTAGATTGTAGGTCTGATCCGTTGGGGATTATACTCTACGTCCTCTCTTTTTCCGGCCAACCTCCGTTGGTGGTGGTGGTGGCTCTTGGTGGTGCAAGGTGGTTGTGTTTTGGTTTCCTAGAAAAGTCTATTCTTCTCCCATAGAAAGTCTCTCAATCTCCCCTAAACCTTTTCCTCTTATTTTTTATGAATGAACCTAAACTCTCTAATCCATTTACTTATAAAATAAATTCATGTTTTCGTAGTTACTATTCACCTCCCTTGTAAAATAACCGAAATACCCATCCGGAGTGTCCTTTCGGTTCCAAAGTGCCCCAAGACCCAAATCAAACACCTAAGTAGACTTTTTTTACTATTTGAACCCTTTCGGACACTTTGGCGCAGTCAAAATAATCATTCGGTTGACATAATAATAATTCACTTTTACTTCATTTAAGTATAATCCCGACACGACTCAAATGCGCCTCCCGACTTAATTACCATAATTGTCATACACATAATTCGCGACAAGTTTATAAAGTTATAATCAATTGTAAAGTCATAATCATATATGTTACTTTAATCACTAAGTAATATTCAACATAAATCACATATTACTTTGTTCTCGAGAAATATTTAAATCCGGATTAATTTCTAATTATATCATAATTAATTCTAATTAATACCATTTAAAAAGTCATTAAAAATACGGGGTTTTACATACTTCCCCCTTACAACGAAATTTCGTCCCGAAATTCGAAAAACAAAAGTATAGCAGGCAAGAACAATTTTGGATAAGTATTGCGCATCACATACTTGGCGCTCTCAAGTAGACTACTGTGTACCGCCCATACAGTACGCTATCGAATACCCCTAATAATGAACACCTCAGTTATGATCATTTTAACCCCAGGTTACCCTGTCACGTAGGTTCTTGTCCAAGCCTTATAGTTTAAGTTTCACTACTTATACTTTATTCTAGATATTCACTATCTAACCTTCTACTATATGCACTTAAATAGATTAACCATTATTTAGATAAATACCATCTCGTCTTGCGATTATCATACACAAGTAGGTTAATTGTGCAGTATATAGTTTATACACAATATATACTATAAGTTTCAAATCATCTCTACTATTCGTAATAGTTCCTGGTTCCTCACCTTTATCCTTTAAGTAGAAGAAACAATAAGACTTACCTTACCATACTTCAACTGGCACCATGCCCAACAGTAAACTTATAAGAGTTATAGTACACCAACTTCACTAGTGGAACGTACGTCTCTCGTCCTATCTTAAGATTTAAGGTTACAAACATAATTTATCTTCCAACATCAGATTTGTCCGCTTAGTTTGCCCATTATTCTGCGGATGATAGATCATACCCAATCACAACTCGGTACCCATGACTCGTGAAAATTCTTCCAAAATCGGGAGACAAAATCTCATCCTAATTGGACACAATATTAAATGGTACCCTATGTAACCTCACTATCTCGGTTATATTAAGATCAAAGAATATTGTCTCGTAGTATGATCAACCCCAACTGGAATAATGTGACATACTTCAGTCAACTAATCCACTATCACCCATATAGGATCGTAACCATCTTCGCGATAAAATCTTTACAAATATTCTCCCAATATTACTTAGAAAATAGCCGTTGGGGCTCATTTTGAAATTCCAAAAATGGTCAATATGTCACACGAGTCGTGTGACACGACACATGAAGCTCCATGCGAAAAATAGATTAAGTTCTCATATGACACATAGACATTTAAGTTACAAAAAATAGTGTTTCTTGACGTAGTCGATCTTCAACTTAATAATAGGCCTGATCGTCCTTATATTTCTAGATCAGGCACAAGGCTTCATCTTGGTTTGCTCGCTTATTACGTGTCATGTTATTATTAGAGTTATATTTTTTTTACTCACAATAGCCCACAGATCGCAATTCAGCAAAGTTAACTAAGAGATTATGGACCAAAACTAGCTAATCTTATATTTTTTACCCAATATCATTAAGGTCTGCACAAATGCACTACAAAATCAACCCGCATGAGAGCCCATCTCTCTCTCTCTCTCTCTCTCTATATATATATATATATATATATATATACAAACCAAATTTTCAAAATAGTAAAAAAAATTGAGTTGATTTATTTTATGTGATATTTAAACATTTCGCGGAACCCTTTAAAAAAGTTCAAAATGAATTTTGGTGCTATTTTTAAAACATCGGTAATAATATGTTACCTTTTAAGCTACTTAAAAACTGACATATTTGGACTCTTTTTTTAAAATAGCAAAATACCCATTTTGAGTTGTTTTTAGGAATTCCTTGAAATATTTAAATACCACACCCAAAAAATAAAAAGTAACTCAATTTTTTTTAACTACTTTAAAAAATTGACCCAAACTATGTAACCCCCTGTGATTTTTGGACCATAAATAACTCGTTTTAAAATCAAAAAACTGAAAAAATATTTTTCTTTGAATTTAATTATTTTGACTAATAAAAATTTTGGTTTTTATATATATAAAATAAGGTTTTAGTGAAATCTAAATTGGGATTAAAATTTAAAAGTTTTAACATTTTATATAAAATCGTTGGGAGATTGGGTTTGTCAGGTCGGTCGAACCGGTTAAACCAACCAGTTCGCGTCGGCAGTGGTATGCAGGTGGTTTAGTTTTTAAGTATTTGTGTTTAATTCAAACTCTCCTATTTTTACCTATTAATTAAACTCGTGCTTAGGGTTTTTAAAACACCTTTAACCCTTATAAAAAAAAGCAATAGTCTCCAATAATTTTATCTTCTCTCTTCTACAAAACCTGAATACCATTAAATACAATTTTTAACCCAAGTTTTGAAGATCCAAATCAAGTTTTCTCAAGAACATCAAATAATTTATTTCCTAATTTCAAGCCGTTGGAGTTGTCACAAATACATTGTAGAGGTTTGAGGCTTTATTTTTAATCATTTAAATTTATTGTGAGATGATTTTTTTTACTCAAGGCATTTTGTTAAAACACATTATTCAAAATAAGTTTTTTTATTTTCTGGTTCGTTGGAACAAGATTATGATCTCGTTAAAAGAGATCTTATTTTTGTTTGAACGAGGTTAATTTCATTGAAATGAAGTGATTAATGATAGACAGGATTTCGTCGCGGAGCGAGCGTCACCTACGCGCCGATCGTTTTGAATTCGGCTCACCTGAACTATACGAAAACCTAAACTTATGACTACATTCAACGGGTGAGTATAGCGGCCAAGTCCGGGTATCGAAAATCATAAAGACGAGTTGCTAGAATTTATATGGTTTAATATTCCTAAAATAAAAGTGTAAAAGATGATTATACACAAAAGGAAAAGATGCACAAAAGGGAAAGGTTAATCTAGGCGAGTGTATTTAAACTAGATTAATAAAGCGGCAAAAACTATAGGTTGCGTCGAATATCCCTCACCCGAGTTAATTAGTATAAAATGGCTACATGGGTCGGCGAGTTATTAAGACTGCGTCTCGTTTCGACAGTTAATTAAATCAAGAGTTATTACACCCCTAAATTTGCATAACAGTCTAATATGATTTTGGTGTCAACAAGTACCCCGAAAATTACGCACGCAAGGTCGTAAGCACGGAGCATACATGATATACACCGTCAAATCTCCTAGGTGCTAACTAGGACAACGCACTCGAAATAGACCCGTAAAACTCCATCATCAAAGCAAAGCAACATGTCAACCCGAAATGAGTTCAATCCGACACAACCTAGAGTAACTTAGCTAGAAAGCATATTAAAAACGCGGTAAATAAACGCAATAAATCTACACAAGAAAGAAACTAAATGAAAGCATGTAAATAAAGCAAGTAAACTAACTACAAAGTAAGAATTAAGGAAATACAAACTATATTAATGGAGAGGAAAGATAAAAGTACAACTTAAAAACCCTAATGGGTGTCAAACCAAGAGAGGAAGAAGAAAGAGCTCTCAAACCCCCAATCCCTAACCTAAACTAACCTAAAATCTATTATATTTGAATATGAAACCAAAATTGGTTTATATAGTAAGTTGGAAAATAAATAAAGGAAAAGGAAAAGAAAAGGAAAAGAGCAACAAATATCTGGTGATCGTGGTCGACCGTGGCCAGGGGTCCGGTCGATCGTGCCTTCAAGTAAAAGCACATTGTCTCCTTTCCACAGCAAAACTCAAAACCACGGGCGATCGGGCCTCAAACCGCGATCGACCGGTACTTTGTTTTTGGCACCTATTTGGTCCATAAAGAGAGGAGGAAAGGTCCATTACGGAAACATCCATAACTTCATCATCCGGACTCGGAATCGCGCACCGTTTGCGGCCACACGAAGCTTACTAAATAAACTATGCATCCATGAAATTTTAATGAGCTAAAGATGAAATGTGAATTGACTAAAATGCCCTTGAAGTAGCATCCGACGACGGAACTTCTCCGAAATGCAACGGAACCTCACTTTTAGCATTCTAATACCTACAAAAGCACAATTAACCCCTGCAAAGCATGTATATATCCAAATCCAAGGTTGTATGGTTATTGAGAATAAATGTAACACCCCGCCTAATTAAATACCAGGTGATCAGTCCTTTATTAAATTATAACCAAGGTGAATGTTGGTTCATTCTTAGCATCACTGTCGCAAAAATAACTTTTCAAATTAAACACCTTAAATAATTAAGCTAAGTGACAAAACCATTTTAAGACATCAATTCCAAATTTAATATAAAACCAATATTTAAAACCTTCCATAATCCCTGGTTTAAAAATCACACAACAACTAGACTGGAAAAGATAATCCCAGCAATTTAAGCATTCAACTAATTAATTCCAACTTTAAAACTTCAAAGGAAAAACATCCTGACAGTAACAATCCCAAAGTATAAATACTGGAAGTAAATGAATCACAATTTCTGATAAACCAACTGAATAATGGAAAAAGGGCGACACATGCCCAACTGGATGAAATAGAACTAGAAGTGGAATTAATAATGAGGTCGTTTAAGAAAAAGGCCTGCAACTCCCACCTAAGCTGCAGCACGTTCCTTCCCAAGGATCCTATGCAAGACGCCCCTGTGGCTGGGCACTTGTAATATATACATATATATATCCAAGAGAGAAGAGAAAAAAGGAAACGGGTCAGAGCCCGATTGTAAAAAAGTTTAAAATTTAGTTTATCAAGTATTTAAAATGCTTACCGACCAATGCAACAATCATATTAGTGTGCGACACTCTCTTGAGAAATTCTCACCTCTCTTCTAATGTGCACACCTACTGCACTACTAATACCAATAGTATAGCTTATATTAATTTACTCACAAGGTTTCAAGCCGATAATTTCTAGTATTAAGGAAATAAATTTTTTAAAAGCAAAGTTCTCACATAAGCCTCATTTGATTATAAACTTTCTCAGTATTGCCTCAAACTTTTTAAACACTTATATCGAAGTTGAAATAATTATTCATTACTTACCTACCTTTAGTCATAGTAGATAGTTTCCAAATTTCAAGTTTATATATATATATATATATATATATATATATATATATATATATATATATATATATACTATCGGCACCCCACATAAAATTTATGGTGCTGTCATACTCTGCTATCAAGTCCCCGTATCACTCGTACTAAGGGAAATACTAGTTCGGAATCACTCTCGAACTGTATTAACAGAAAACACATACAAATTAAGGCGAAGCATAGTTCCAAGTCACTAAGAGGTCAGCACATACCCTCATGTCTCTTAGGACCGTCTGACTATCGATCCGATAGCCTGTACCAAGGATTCCTATGTTCTAGGGTACAAGTCAATATCCCCCATAAAGGTCCCATCGAGATAAGACTGTCTCAGCGCGGTAACCTCAGTGATAGCAAGTAGCGCGGGCATGATTTTCACACGTATATAGTATATGCACAATCACAGTCATATATGTATACTACTATTCTCAATTCTAATTTAGGCACACCCACGATCCATACTTATGATATTTATTTTTATTGCACATTACTAGATTATCCCGTATAAGAGTTTGTCTCTTTTATTCTTATTTATGGGATTATTCCAACTTACTACGTAACACTCGTGAATTCCTATCTCCCCAAGTGTAATTTCAGTAGGTACTCTTTTATTTTACGACGTAACTTCCTTACGAGTCTCGCTCTTTAAACACATGTTCCCACTATTTCTTAAGTGTAATTTACTCCCCGTTAACCTTAATTTAGTCTTACATGAGATGCTCCATTTTTATCAAGTCCTACTGGTCCTCTTGATCTCCCAAGATGTTTTAATAAGGATGTCCAAAGATTAATACTCATTTAAATTGAAATCAACCATTTAAAAAGGGAAGTATGAGTCTGCCAGGAGGGGTCGATCGATCTATGGCAGGGGCTCTATCTATCGATCCATCGATCCATCGATGATCTTAGGTCGATCGATCGATCAAGCAGTTATGGCGAAACTGCAGAAATACCAGTTACGGGAATCTTCTTCCAAAATCATTCAAACCAACATATTTGACTTCCAAACTCCCAACAATTTATACTACAAGTGTTATATCCCCAAATAATTGATATTATACGTAAGACATGCGAATTTTCATCAAGTATAACGAATTAAAAGGCCACAATCCATAAAAATATCAAGAACCCTAATATTTTCTTTGTTTAGTTTCTTCCCATTCCTTTCCCAGATTTTATACTCCTAACTTAATGCAAATTCATGGTTGAACCTCTACATGTGAATTTGATTTCCAGAATATGTCCTTTACCTCTACAACATGCAAATTAGAGTCTCCCATACATGCTTTCTTTCATAAAAACTACTCTTAATCAACCCTAGACTAACATCATTGAAGCATTAACTGAATTAGAGCAAGATAGATACTTGCCTGGAAATATTTGGCTCAGATTTGTGGAAAATATTGGTGTGGTTGTGATCCTCGTTGTACGATCTAAAGTTTGGCGGTGACGGCGATGCAAACGGTGGAGTTCTTGGCCTAGAACTCCTTGGAAAGCTTCTCATCTTCCTCTCCAATGGCCGTCTTTATTTATTGGTTATGCTAACCCTAGAAGACAATCCCTAACATCTGATAAAGCCTTAGAAATTCGTGGGTTTCCATGCCCAAAAATACGAAATGTCTAAAATGCCCTCCCGGGATGTTAATGAGGCCTAAAAACGTCCCGAGACCCAAACTAAACCCCTGGGTACATTATTTTGACTATCTCGACCCTTCCGGACACATTGATGCACTCAAAATGACCATACGAGTGACGTATAATTTTTCACTTTTAATAATTCAAATTTAATCCCTACAAGACACAAGCGCGTCCCGATAAATTTCTAAAATTATTAAATTAGATTCTCGTGATAATTTTACTAAATTCAATTACACCACTTACTTTACCCATAAAGTAACTTACAACAAAATTCCAATAATTACTAACTCTCATCACGCTAGTAAGTATTTATATAATTTTTCGGATTAATATTAAATTAATATCTCAATTTAAATTTAATAAATCCCCAAATTTAAAAGCCATAAAAATATGGGGTATTACATACTTCCCCCCTAATAACGGAATTTCATCCCGAAATTCGAAAAATAAGGCATACTTGGTAAGAATAAATCTGGATATCTTATCAATACGCAAACTATATATATAGTAAGACGTTCACTCGCTATAGCACCCGTCTCACAGTAGGCTTGATCAACACTCTCCTTAATGACACTACACATTGCGCTCCTATCCGAAAATATTCGCATAAGACGAGCTTATACATCATTGCTTACGTACTTCAATATTATTGGGAGGCCGCACCTCACTACATGACAACTACTCTTATTTATCTAAAAATAAAACTCCCATTCTGAGGTAAGCCATACGAACATTTGAACACTCTTGTTCGCTTAAAACAGTCGTGGTCATTCCACTATAGTCATCAGACTCTAAATTGACAAATCCAAAATTCTGGTTATCCGGTCAATTCTAAGCATACAGGGAATAATTAAGGTTTTTCCACACCAAAACCTCAATAAGCACCTCATTCACGACAACCAGGTATGAGTGCTTCCACAAAACTCTACCATGTTATACTTCACTTGCTAGCTCTATCCGTTGTGGAAATGAAATGATCACTAAGATTCTAAAATTACCTTCATGCGACTCCACTAATCGTTAATTACCGTGCGCCTACTCCCCGGAGATGGGTGATGCATCCTACTCAAAACGAAACGTTATCCCCGCTGCTTCCTGAAATCCCATATTAAAGGTGGGATTCAAAAATCTCATCTCGATTCAGAAAATAATACTGTGTAGGACCACGTACTGACGCGATCCTTCTTTTCAAAAGAAGACTGGGGCACACTAGTTAGTATTACAAACCACCCCAAAGGAACATCAATCATTTCCTTCTTGGGCGACTTGTCCCACATGTTCGGATGAACCCTTTATCTTATCTTGAAGATGGTAACCCATCCGAGAAAACTTTACCGACTTTATCGGCCTCTTCCTTTATAGGAATTTTCGATAGCCACAAAATTCTCTGGTTGATCCTCTTATTCCAATCGATCTCTATCTATGAGTTGTGTAAGTAGAAACTACTCACCATGTCCCGCTAAACATTGACTTTTCCTAGAAATAACACGTTATGTTATGTGACACTTAATCTTCCCCTTCTTTCCTTGGCGTACATCAAAAGTTTTGACCCGTGCACCTTTCTCTACAATGTGCACTTCTGGACCTCGTACACCCTACTAACGTCATCACTTTTTGTAATCGCAAGTCGTACTCCCATTTAACTACTTATAACTCTGTTCCGAGTGTTCTCTATAATAATTAAATTCTATTCTTCTCAAGGAATACCCCCTTTAAATGGCTTTCTATAGCCTTTAATCAAATTCGAGTGTGCCATTCTAATCGCACACGTATGTACGAATTATCGTCCTTAATGCGACGTTTAATCCACTCTACTACTTCCACCTCGTTATAGTAGTCCCATAAACACATACTCCACATGACCATTCCCACGTCCCTTTAACTCAGATGATTTCAACATCAGCTAACCAAGATGCTCACATTTTGAAACACCCCGACTGCTCGGGAAGAGCGAGCGGAGTGTTAATCATCGATAAAACCAATTAAATCCTCAATGCAACAAAGTATAGAGTATCTAAATCCCACAACAACAATAGAGAAACTACTAATCTCTAATCTCTCCCGATAAGTACAATAATTCTTTCGAATAAATACAACTACTGAAATAAATCACAAATGCTCTATACATCAAAATAAATACAAGCCTTCTTTCTTGTATTAAAAGTCTTTCCCAGATAATCTACACTAAAAATCATCCCCACTCTTTATTTTCTCTGTGTTCAGAATGTGGTTACAACACTTGAGTACCCTCAATCCCCCTGGAAATCGAAATTTTTAAATCTTCCTTATCATCGTTCCACCCCTCAACTCGTGGTGATAGAACAAAACCTTCGATGTTTTCTTACCACCCAACTGGCTCCACTGGCCTTAACTCATAATTGAACTTCCGACTTATAGATATAATTACTTGCTCCTACGACGACAGAGGTACTAAACTTATAGACTAATGACCAAGCATTTTCCTATTTCCAACCTTAAGCTAAGTTTCATGCGTGGGATGTCTCGCAAAGCGAGATCCAAATAAGGAATCCCCCCGATACACTACTACCTGACATCGTCAGTTATCGAAATCTGTTAGGCCCTCCGTCCATAACATGTACCCCTTTACTCCGCCTCTTGATAGAAAGTTACTTCACCTCCCGTAATTACACCTACACAAGGAACACTTCGCCAATCCTTTATCGTCCAGTATTGGTGGTAATTTCCTATCCATAAACCTCCTACACATACAATCAGGACCCTCAAAATCCTGATCCTAAACATATGCGTCTAATTGTTAACTATCACATCTCTAAAGGGTAGATACATCGATGTTCTCTACCTATCACTCAGTCTTGAGCTCTAAACGTGATATTGGGTCAAACCTTCTTGCTCGACGGTAAACCCAGTACGTACAGAATCATGAAATTAAGGTTCCTAAACATTTCGGGATTTAAACTCTCCGGGCCACTATAACCCTTGGAGTCCCTAAATATATAATATAATTGGGGTCCCGAGTCTCTCACAGGTGAGGTCTTGCCAGAATCAATCAGATTGTACTAAGGCAACCACTCTGATAGCCTTGAAATCACTGTCTACTATTGTATTAGCCATATCTATAAAATTTTAACCAAGGAAATACCATACTCGTGTATCACACTACTAAAATGAGTACTCTATATAAAGCATATAACACTATTAATGCACACATTCATCCTCCATGGATAACACTAAAGATAAATCCACTACACTAGGGAAAAGAAAAATATACCAACATAATATTAACGTTTATAGCTATACGCACTAACTCGTCTCACATGTAAATCTAGCAATGAACAAAATATGGTGACTTGCTCGTGTCACATGAAACATGCCTCATCCTCCGAGGATAAGAGTCATACTTCTACCTTTCCAATCGCATTGGCAAATCCTTCCTCTGGGCGAGGCATTTCCACCAAACACCTTTCCTACCCCGAAATGGCGGGGACAATACTCCTACCGAAACTCTAGCATGCCAATAACGGCCTTATACTCATGCATATCTAACATCAGTGTTGACCGCAGGTAAAAATGAAGTTACCAATCTCTATATCTACACCCCTTCAAATAAAGAAGATTAAGTACTCTTTCCCCCAAATGGTTAGTCTATGCATGACATCGTACTCATCGTCGTGACTATTAACCCTAAGGCTCGTGCAAAATGAATAACTATAAAATGCTGCGGTGCCTCAGTACCCATTAAAACTCGACCCATAGCACCAGGTATAGGGAACATACCTTTTATCTCTGTTGGGGCCTGAGGTGTTGCTACCTGGTGGACGTTGTAGACATGTCCATACTGTGATTGCCTCTGCTGATTTAAGGCTTCTGGGGTGGTGGGTAGCGTTGACTTCTGTGATTCATTACGAGCGCCCTGCTACCGTGGGGTCCTATTCCTCTCTGGGCAATCCTGACATATATGGCCATTCCTGCCACATTGGAAACACCTCCCTCGAAACTGTCTTATTTCATTACGTTGTTGACTAGTTTCGCTTTTTCCTTGGTCTTGCCGTGCAACTTGAGGAAAACGATGTCAGCTTGAGGACAATCCCTCCACTTGTGACCCGATTGTACACATTTATAGCAGAGTCCCAAAAATTTTCGTTGGTCGGGTTGCAGTTTCTCTCCAGTCTGATTCGGACAAGATTGACGTTTATGACCGTCCACTCCACATTTGAAACACCTCTTTGTGACTTCATTTTGACCCCGACTTTGTTGACCCTGACACTTTTGGCTCTCTACGGAAATTTTGTTACCCTTAGGGTCGTTTTGGTCTTGAGGAGCTGGTTGCCGAAATTTTGGTGCCTTCGTACAATTTTCAACTCTAGTCATATCAAATTGATAAATCTCTCTAGGTCTTTTTCCTTCTCTAAGATGCATACTGCGATCGTGGTACTGTAAGATTGCAGTGGTAACTGCCTGTGCCACAATGCCTGCAAATTCGGCGATTAGTACCCTCTTTAGAGACGCCTGAGGTGTGAGTTGTTCTTGCTCCCTAAATTCCATAACGACATTAGCTTGTTCATTTTGACGGTCCATCTGAAAGTTTAAAATAATCTGGATAAGTTAAAGATTCACATCGACAAATTGCAGAAGCATAAATTTCAAACGCATAAAGATAAATACAACATTCCTAATATTAGGGCTCTAAATCAAAGACGCTAAGCTGGAAACGAGATAAGCCGTACAGATCATAAAGGACACTAGAACCTGATGCTCTAATACCACATGTAACACCCCGCCTAAATAAATACCGGGTGATCAGTCCTTTATTAAATTATAACCAAGGTGAACGGTTGATTCATTCTTAGCATCACTGTCGTAAAAATAACTTTTCAAATTAAACACCTTAAATAATTAAGCTAAGTGACAAAATCATTTTAAAACATCAATTCCAAATTTAATTTAAAACCAATATTTAAAACCTTCCATAATCCTTGGTTTAAAAATCACACAACAACTAGAATGGAAAAGATAATCCCAATAATTTAAGCATTCAACTAATTAATTCCAACTTTAAAACTTCAAAGGAAAAACATCCTGACAGTAACAATCCCAAAGTATAAATATTGGAAGTAAATGAATCACAATTTCTGATAAACCAACTGAATAATGGAAAAAGGGCGACACATGCCCAACTGGATGAAATAGAACTAGAAGTGGAATTAATAATGAGGTCGTTTAAGAAAAAGGCCTGCAACTCCCACCTAAGCTGCAGCACGTTCCTTCCAAAGGATCCTATGCAAGACGCCCCTGTGGCTGGGCACCTGTAAAATATACATATATATACAAGAGAGAAGAGAAAAAAGGAAACGGGTCAGAGCCCGATTGTAAAAGAGTTTAAAATTTAGTTTATCAAGTATTTAAAATGCTTACCGACCAATGCAACAATCATATTAGTGTGCGACACTCTCTTGGGAAATTCTGACCTCTCTTCTAATGTGCACACCTACCGCACTACTAATCCCAATAGTATAGCTTATATTAATTTACTCACAAGGTTTCAAGCCGACAATTTCTAGTATTAAGGAAATAAATTTTTTAAAAGCAAAGTTCTCACATAAGCCTCATTTGATTATAAAGTTTCTCAGTATTGCCTCAAACTTTTCAAACACTTATATCGAAGTTGAAATAATTATTCATTACTTACCTACCTTTAGTCATAGTAGATAGTTTCCAAATTTCAAGTTTATATATATATATATATATATATACACTATCGGCACCCCACATAAAATTTATGGTGCTGGCATACTCTGCTATCAAGTCCTCGTATCACTCGTACTAAGGGAAATACTAGTTCGGAATCACTCTCGAACTGTATTAACAGAAAACACATACAAATTGAGGCGAAGCATAGTTCCAAGTCACTAAAAAGTCAGCACATACCCTCACATCTCTTAGGACCATCTGACTCTCGATCCGATCGCCTGTACCAAGGATTCCTATGTTCTAGGGTACAAGTCAATATCCCCCATAAAGGTCCCATCGAGATAAGACTGTCCCAGCGCGATAACCTCAGTGATAGCAAGTAGCGCGGGCATGATTTTTACACGTATATAGTATATGCACAATCACAGTCATATATATATGCTACTATTCCCAATTCTAATTTAGGCACACCCACGATCTATACTTATGATATTTATTCTTATTGCACATTACTAGATTATCCCGTATAACGGTTTGTCTCTTTTATTCTTATTTATGGGATTATTCCAACTTACTACGTAACACTCGTGAATTCCTATCTCCCCAAGTGTAATTTCAGCAAGTACTCTTTTATTTTACGACGTAACTTCCTTACGAGTCTCACTCTTTAAACACATGTTCCCACTATTTCTTAAGTGTAATTTACTCCCCGTTAACCCTAATTTAGTCTTACATGAGATGCTCCATTTTTATCAAGTCCTACTGGTCCTCTTGATCTCCCAAGATGTTTTAATAAGGATGTCCAAAGATTGCTACTCATTTAAATTAAAATAAAACATTTAAAAAGGGAAGTATGAGTCTGCCATGAGGGGTCGATCGATCTATGGCAGGGGCTTGATCGATCAATCCATCGATCGATTTATGATCTTAGGTCGATCGATCGATCAAACAGTTATGGTAAAACTGCAGAAATACCAATTACGAGAATCTTCTTCCAAAATCATCCAAACCAACATATTTGACTTCCAAACTCCCAACAATTTATACTACAAGTGTTATATCCCCAAATAATTGATATTCTACGTAAGACATGCGAATTTTCATCAAGTATAACGAATTAAAAGGCCACAATCCATAAAAATATCAAGAACCCTAATATTTTCTTTGTTTAGTTTCTTCCCATTCCTTTCCCATATTTTATACTCCTAACTTAATGCAAATTCATGGTTGAACCTCTACATGTGAATTTGATTTCCAGAATATGTCCTTTACCTCTACAACATGCAAATTAGAGTCTCCCATACATGCTTTCTTTCATAAAAACTACTCTTAATCAACCCTAGACTAACATCATTGAAGCATTAACTGAATTAGAGCAAGATAGATACTTGCCTGGAAATATTTGGCTCAGATTTGTGGAAAATATTGGTGTGGTTGTGATCCTCGTTGTACGATCTAAAGTTTGGCGGTGACGGCGATGCAAACGGTGGAGTTCTTGGCCTAGAACTCCTTGGAAAGCTTCTCATCTTCCTCTCCAATGGCCGTCTTTATTTATTGGTTATGCTAACCCTAGAAGACAATCCCTAACATCTGATAAAGCCTTAGAAATTCGTGGGTTTCCATGCCCAAAAATACGAAATGTCTAAAATGCCCTCCCGGGATGTTAATGAGGCCTAAAAACGTCCCGAGACCCAAACTAAACCCCTGGGTACATTATTTTGACTATCTCGACCCTTCCGGACACATTGATGCACTCAAAATGACCATACGAGTGACGTATAATTTTTCACTTTTAATAATTCAAATTTAATCCCTACAAGACACAAGCGCGTCCCGATAAATTTCTAAAATTATTAAATTAGATTCTCGTGATAATTTTACTAAATTCAATTACACCACTTACTTTACCCATAAAGTAACTTACAACAAAATTCCAATAATTACTAACTCTCATCACGCTAGTAAGTATTTATATAATTTTTCGGATTAATATTAAATTAATATCGCAATTTAAATTTAATAAATCCCCAAATTTAAAAGCCATAAAAATATGGGGTATTACATACTTCCCCCCTAATAACGGAATTTCATCCCGAAATTCGAAAAATAAGGCATACTTGGTAAGAATAAATCTGGATATCTTATCAATACGCAAACTATATATATAGTAAGACGTTCACTCGCTATAGCACCCGTCTCACAGTAGGCTTGATCAACACTCTCCTTAATGACACTACACATTGCGCTCCTATCCGAAAATATTCGCATAAGACGAGCTTATACATCATTGCTTACGTACTTCAATATTATTGGGAGGCCGCACCTCACTACATGACAACTACTCTTATTTATCTAAAAATAAAACTCCCATTCTGAGGTAAGCCATACGAACATTTGAACACTCTTGTTCGCTTAAAACAGTCGTGGTCATTCCACTATAGTCATCAGACTCTAAATATACTTTTACCTATACGAACATTTGAACACTCTAGTTTGCATGTGAATTTTATTTTCAAAATATGTCTTTTACCTCTACAAGATGCAAATTAGAGTCTCCCATATATACTTTCTTTCATAAAAACTATCCCTAATCAACCCTAGACTAACATCATTGAAGCATTAACTGAATTAGAGCAAGATAGATACTTGCTTGGAAATATTTGGCTCAGATTTGTGGAAAAGATTGGTGTGGTTATGATCCTCGTTGCGCGATCTAAAGTTTAGCGGCGACGGCGATGCAAACGATGGAGTTCTTGGCCTAGAACTCCTTGGAAAGCTTCTCCTCTTCCTCTCCAATGGTCGTCTTTAGTTCTTGGTTATGTTAACCCTAGAAGACAATCCCTAACATCTGATAAAGCCTTAGAAATTCGTGGGTTTCCATGCCCAAAAATACGAAATGTCTAAAACGCCGTCCCGGGATGTTAATTAGCCTAAAAACACGCCGAGACCCAAACTAAACCCCCGGGTACATTATTTTGACTATCTCGACCCTTCTGGACACATTGACGCACTCAAAATGACCATACATATGACTTATAATTTATTCACTTTTAATAATTCGAATTTAATCCCGACACGACACAAGCGCGTCCCGATAAATTTTCAAAATTATCAAATTAGATTCTCGTGATAATTTTACTAAATTCAATTACACCACTTACTTTACCCATAAAGTAACTTACAACAAAATTCCAATAATTACTTACTCTCATCACGCTAGTAAGTATTTAAATAATTTTCCGAATTAATATTAAATTAATATCTCAATTTAAATTTAATAAATTCCCAAATTTAAAAGCCATAAAAATACGGGGTATCAAAATAAATATAGGCATTAAGGACCGTAAAAGTGCTAGAAAGCATAGAGATATAGGGAGAAAATATGCAATATTCGATACGAATCACACCCCCTAACTTAAACATTGCTAGTCCCTAGTGATGAAACAAACAAAACCAGTCCACAAAGGGCGGTACAAGACGTATATATGCATCTAAATATAAATGCCACTTTCGTAGGGAGAACTATTGCATTTAGCATATGCAATAAGCCGTTAAACCCCTAGGTTACTCTAGTGGCCTAGTGTCGTGTCGTGAGGGTTTTCAGGGATGATACCCACATACATCATATGGTTTCCTCAAAATATGCTCAAACCAACATGCTACAAGCCCAACAATAGCGAACAAGATTTCATACGCATTATTAGCACAATGAACGAATTCAAACAGAAGTCCAAATCATTAACATTATAGAACGCACCTCATAGAATTGAAACGTTAAAATGTGGGAGGAGAGAGAGCACATGCAAAGTGTGATTTGGCAAAAAACTTATATAAACTGGATAAACATAAAGGCAAGCATAAATTCAATCCTCACGGGCATTACACTCATCAAGTGAATTCACTCGAAACAGGGAGGTAACACACGGAACATGTGGGTATAAAGAGTAAATGTAAATGGAAACTAGGCCGCACACATGTCACAAATGAAGAACGCTATATATAAAATGAAAATTTGGAATCTCAATGAAAGATACCACTCATTAAAGGAGGCGAAAAGCATTTTCACAGATTATCAAAACTATTTCAACTTTTAAATTAAATTCACCCTAGGATCACATAGGACTTTATAGGGTTGTAATGTAAATTAGTCTAGGGTTATGAAATGAAATGACTATGTACGGTTTCAAAGTGTTCGGAGATGAAAATTCGGGATAATGGAAATTACGAAAAAATTTAAAATTTGGAAAACAAGTTCCATAAAAGGCATTGAATATAACAATGGGGAGAGTAATCAAAGCTTATTGAACTATATACAACATATACAAACTTCTCTTTCTTTTCTTTTCTTTTTTTTTTCTCATTTTTCTCTTTTATTTTCTTTTGTTTTTAACTTCTCTTTTTCTTCTCTTTTTCACTACACTTTCTTTTCTTTACTTTTCACACTCTCACATGCCTAAATTGTAACTGCAACACAACAACAACATTTAATCCCAAGTAACATTCCAAACAAAGGTGTGGAAGGTGTATGTATGGTTTAAAACTGCAATTTAGAGTTGGTTATAGGCTTTGGGGTTATGAAACGAAAGGCTAACATTTAGGCTCAAAGGGGTTGATGAGGGGAAACATATAAAGTGAGGTCAAGGCTAATATGGGTGATATAATAAAGATGGCCTATGATCATTTCCTAAAGTTTACGCAATTCTTGAGTTAAAACAAACTTTGAAAATCATGCTCAAGTAACACATTTAATAAATGAACTCAATTAATGAACGATCAAATAAAAGAATAGAGAGATTACCAACGACTGTAATGTTTTCAAAGAGGAAAGAATAGTGTATAACACTCACAAATGATGAAAGGTACAAAGCTTACTCGGTGTAAGTATATACAATGCAACAAAAGATTACTGAGTTGTAAAAATCTTAAACCAAATTGATAAAGCAATAAAAGTGCATGTGCTCAAGGGATTAAAGTTTAATTCATGAAGTTATTCATAATATCAATAATTAGGACTAAAGTATAATAATTTCTAAAATCGAGAACATGCATCGTTGGGCTGTCAATTGAATCGGGAAATTATTAAAATTTATCATCGAAAACAAAGGCAAAATGCCCAAAAAAGGAGAAAAAAGAAAGAAATTTTTTTTGAAATTTTTTTATTTTTCTAAAAAAGAGTACTAAGTAACTAACATGTGAGCAAAAACATGGACTAACTAAAGACATGGATAGAATATCCCACACCCCCTAACTTATAACCTGACATTGTCCTCAATGTGAATTAATAACCAAGTTAAAGAGAGGAAACAAGTGATATTACCCAAAATTGGAGCGATCCCCATAAGAACAAGTCCAAAGAATCTACAAAACAAATTAGTACCAAGCATAGCAAAAACAAATAACAAAAAGTTAACTAATTACACTAGACTAAATTAAAAAGGCAAGAAAAGATAAAAAGAAGGAAAGAATAAAAATTTAACTGTTTACAACCTACTATTTAGGCTTCACACTAACTATACAGTAGAAGTCTAAATAGTTGAGGGTCCACCATGAAAACGATTTGACTTTGGAGGACAACCGGTGTATGCTCACATAAAAGCACACCTTTCAAAAGAATATGAATTCCGTTTGAAAAACGAAAGGCATGTGTAAGGCGTAAAAAGGAACCATCGCCAATTAAAAGTTTTAAAGGGACGATGGGGGGATTTGGATTGAACGAGAGAAAAAACATGTGGAGACCGAGAAAAGTCGAGTATCATCCCAAGGATTTTAAAATTGGAATGGGAGGGGGCGCACACATAGGCAAAGATTCTTTCATGGAAGGCGATTCGAGCAAGTACTCCTCATCAGCGAAAAGGTTTAACACGTTAAAGTTTGAAACTAATTCATCGGGTACTTGTGACGGTGTGATAACAAAGAATGAAAATGTGGAGGAAAGAAATTCAAACTCAAATGATGCATCATCACAACTTGAAGATTGAGTTTCGAAAGAAATAAGATCATTTTCAATGAAATGTTCTTCTTTGGGGCCCAAAGAAGAAATCATTTCATTGCAAATAGATATTACGTCATAGTCATCCTCACTTTCAATATCTATTACGCAATGGGAAAAGTTGAGAATGGTTTGTTCCAAAGTAGGCACAAAGTCCTCATTTGGTTCAAAACATTCCTCGACTTCAAAAGTCTCGGAAGCAAAATAGTCGTCGAATTTAAATAATAAATCCAATTCATGTTCTCACAAATGATTTTCTTCCCGATAACGATTTTTAATTTTCTCATTGTCAAGCATACGCAAGCCCTCACCGAAAGTCATAGATCGAGGTGCGGATGCTTGAAAATGCAAACTTTGAAACTTACCATCGGACTTAAACTTAAACTCATTATTATACAAATTTTGAAAACTATTGCAATTTGTTTCAAAATTCCTATTATAAGGAATTAGAGGCCCAAAATCATTGTCATCATCATTAAAATTCCAATAACCCAAGTTTTGACTTTCGTTATACTCGCCCAAAGTCATATTTGAATTTGTAATTTTTTGGGACTCTAAGTATTGACCGAAAGTCATAAGATTAGGGTCATTTTGAGAATTATAACAATGATTACCAAAAGAATTGGAATAAGACATGCTTACCCAAAAAATGTCTCGAAGTGACGAATTCCACAAAGTAGATACGCGCGGGAAATTCAAGCGTTTCTTGGCACTCAAATGTAGAAGTCCTGCAAAAAGTTTAGCCAAAAATACAAATAGAAAGAAAATACTACGAAATATTAAATCAAATAAATTCTAAAACAAACTCATCCCCGGCAACGGTGCCATTTGATAGACAGGGTTTCGTCGCGGCGCGAGCATCACATACGTCCCGGTCGTTTTGAATTCGGCTCACCTGAACTATACGAAAACCTAAACTTATGACTACACTCAACGGTTGAGTATAGCCACCTTGTCCGGGTATCGAAAACCACAAAAACGAGTTGCTAGAATTTATATGGTTTAATGTTCCTAAAATAAAAGTGTAAAATATGATTATACACAAAAAGGAAAAGATGCACAAAAGGGAAAGGTTAATCTAGGCGAGTGTATTTAAACTAGATTAATAAAGCGATAAAAATTATAGGTTGCATCGAATATCCCTCACCCAAGTTAATTAGTATAAAATGGTTACATGGGTCGACGAGTTATTAAGACTGCGTCTCGTTTTGATAGTTAATTAAATCAGGAGTTGTCACACCCCTAAATTCGCATAACAGTCTAATATGATTTTAGTGTCAACAAATACTCCAAAAATTATGCACGCAAGGTCGTAAGCATGGAGAATACATGATATACCCCATCAAATATTCTAGACGCAATAACTAGGACAACGCACTCAAAATAGACCTGTAAAACTCCATCACCAAGGGAAAGCAACATGTCAACCCGAAATGAGTTCAATCCGACACAACCTAGAGTAACTTAGCTAGAAAGGATATTAAAACGCGGTAAATAAACGCAATAAATCTACACTAGAAAGCAACTAAATAAAAGCATGTAAATAAAGCAAGTAAACTAACTTCAAAGCAAGAATTAAGGAAATACAAACTATATTAATGGAGAGGGAAGATGAAAGTACAACTTACAAACCCTAATAGGTGTCAAACCAAGAGAGGAAGAAGAAAGAGCTCTCAAACCCCCAAACCCTAACCTAAACTAACCTAAAATCTATTATATTTGAATATGAAACCAAAATTGGTCTATATAGTAAGTTGGAAAATAAATAAAGGAAAAAGAAAAGAAAAGGAAAAGAGCAACAAATATCTGGTGAACGCGGTCGACCGCGGCCAGGGGGCCGATTGACCGTACCTTCAAGTAAAAGCACACTGTATCCTTTACACGACAAAACTCAAAATCACGATCGACCGGGACTCAAACCGCGATCGACCGGTACTCTATTTTTGGCAGCTGTTTGGTCCATAAAGAGGGGAGGAAAGGTCTATTACAGAAACAACCATAACTTCATCATTCAGACTCGGAATTGTGCATTGTTTACGTCCACGTGAAGCTTGCTCAATAAACTATGCATTTGTGGAATTTCCATGAGTCGAAGATGAAATGTGAATCGACTAAAATGCCCTTAAAGTAGCATTCAGCGATGGAACTTCTCCGAAATGCAACGGATCCTCACTTTTAGCGTTCCAATACCTACAAAAGCACAATTAACCCCTGCAAAGCATGTATATATCCAAATCCAAGGTTGTCTGGTTAATGAGCATAAATATAGGCATTAAGGACCATAAAAGTGCTAGAATGCATAGAGATATAGGGCGGAAATATAAAATATTCGATACGAATCACTTAAGCCATTAGAATGAACTTCTAATGTGCGGTTTCTATTTGACATAAGTAACTTCGTTGGAAGTACATTGGACGCTCGGTCGAACGAGCTAGGCCTTTCATTTGAACGAGATTGGACCTCGTTAGATCGAAACTATGTTTTTTGTTCGAACGAAGTCCCATTTCTTTCGAACGAGTTTACCACCTCGAAAATCATATTTTTCTATAAAAATAATTCTTTTGGATTGTTTTACACAAATATTTTTTGCAAAAATCAATTCTCATTCCAGTTCCAAAAGTCTTAACCTTTTTGTTCCTTCGAAACTACATTTTCTTTTCTAAATCTCTCTTCCCAAGAATGATTTGTTGAGTGTTTTAAAACTTAATTCCATGAACATTATTAAACCCTTGTAGATATTTCTCTACGGCTGATTGCGAAGTAGAGACTCTATTACTAAAGAAGAAAGGATTCCCCATCCTGAGGCTGATCGGTGGATACCGAGGGAATAGTTGCTTCCTGTGGGTGGTGATGGACTGATAAATTTCTGTTAAAGATTTTAAGACCCTATGAATTACAATTGATGGAGATCTAAGTAGTCTATAAGTCATTGAGTCTGTCAAACTCTTTAACAATGCTGAAATATAAGTTTTGCCCGAAAGGGATTTTTACTCAAATATCTTTTGCATGGTTTATTTTGGTTTGATTGTGTGGCTTGGAATGTTTAATTTGGGCTCATTTTTGCATGCACACCTAATGATAATCAATTTTGATTAAAAATTAGATCTTTTTGTGTGTAACCCGAGATACAAGTGATTCCATACAAACCTACCTTTTCAAATTAGTATCTGAGAAGGTTATACTAATTTATTATGTGATCTTTAATTTGGTAATATATGGATAATTTGTATAATAATGTTTCTATTTATGACAAATTAAATTATGCAAATGAGGTCGGCTCTGAAGTCGATTGATGAGAGAGTCTGGCTTGTCTGTGAAAAAGGGTGAACACCATCTACTGTGTGCCAAAAGTCTTAAACCTGTCATTACTTGGACAAAGGATGACTTTAAATGGAGTAATTTTAACTTCCGTAACTTAAGTGCAATTTCTAAAGCCGTCACCCATGATGAGTTTCGCCGCATCATGACGTTCACAACGTTTAAGGAATAATGGGATATCCTCTAACTCACTCACGAAGATACCAACATTGTGAAACCTTTTAAGCTATAAAATCTCACCATACAGTTTGAAACTATCAATATGCTAGAATCTTAGACTTTTGATGAATTTTATGCTATATTATCTGATATATTCATTTTTAGTTTCAATTTGGGTGAGAGAATTCTGGAGTCACGCGTTGTGAAAAATATTTTGAGATCTCTACCGTCCCGCTTTATTCCTAAGGTCATTATCCTTAATTCGTTGGTATTTTTAGATACGCTTAGGTTAGAATAACTCGTAGGATACCTTCAAACTTACGGAATCAATATATAATCCAAAACTCAAAAGCCAAAGGAAAAAGGGATAACTTTGAAATTTATATCTAAAAAAAAAGAGGAGGTTTCTTTGTGACTCGGAGTATGATTTTGATCTTGTTATTTTTGTGAAAAAAATTAAAAAAATTCTCAAACTAAGAAAAGACAATTCTTCTAATGAAAATAAATATTTTGAGAAAGATAATTTTTTTAAATCGGGCAAGAAAGGTTTTAAGAAAGCAAGAGGATAGTGTCCTAAGAAAGATGAAGATAGATGCTATGCGTGTGAGGGTAAGGGTCACAAAGCTCATGAGTGTGCTATGGTATTAAAGAGACGGGACAAGGGTAAAGCTACCTGCAATGCCACTCTAGGTGATAACGATGTCGAGTCTGTGGATTTCGCGGACGAATTATCGCATGGATATAACTTCACCGCGTTCATGGCTACTTATATTGTCACATCAAGTACATCTCACGTCGATGAGTATGTTTTTAAACATGATGAATTTGGCAGTAAGTTTAGTCATTTTGAAGATAGCGAAGGAGATAAAGTTTTAAGTGAGGGTGAAAGTGGCCTTTAGCGCTCTTACATCGAGCTTTATGTCGAGTCATTTAAAATAAAAATTTGGTGCTTAAGGTGTTAGCTTTAGAGAAGGAGTTGCGAAGGTATAGAGAGAGCGAGTCCTCGATGAGAGTTTCCTTGGGAAAGAGAATCATTTTAGAAAAAAGGGAGAATGGTGACTTGTCAAACACAGTGGCTAGTGTTACGAGAGATCTTCAAGCTTCATTGAAGATTCGTGAGAAATTTGAAGCCCTTGTATGCCAACTCGAGAAAGATCTCAGAAGTGCTTGGGAGGTCAAGGTTACTATAGAGGATATATAAGAAGGTAGGAAAGGTCTTCTTTGGTCCCACTTAAGGTTTTAAAGAGAGGCAAAATGTAGGTTATGACTGTGCATCCACTTTTTGTGATGCATCGAAACCAGTTCTTAAGTTTGTGGTGAATCTGTATGGTCCTCTGCTTCACCCACCAAAGAGAGTTTAACTTAAATAGTCAACCAAGGTACACCCAAACAAGTATACATTTGCACCCATTGTAGAAGGATAGGTCACCTTAGGGAATTTTTCTATAAGTTAGTAAGAACTCCACGTACACATACTCTCGCGCCCCGCTATAGAGACTTTTCTAGTCTTAGAGAACAAGTTGAGTTCCTAGTCGCTACTTCACAAAGCTTAATTGAACAATTTCAAAGGATGTCTATTCCTTTTGATAACGCTTCCAATGCTATGATTAGATCCAACAACAATAAGGGAAAACAAAAGGCTACCTCCATTTGGGTACCTAAGCATGACGATAAATCCCTTATTATTCACGTTGCTCTCAAGGTTAAAGATACTTCCCAATCGTATTTTTATAGTGGGTGCTCTAGAAACATGACTAGTGACACGTTATTTTTTACTAACCTTGTGGATCATAAGGAAGAAAAAGTTACCTTTGGAGATGGAAGTAGGAATAACATTTTAGGATGTGATTGTGTAGAGATACCCGGATAACCTGAACTAGATAATGTGTGTATGTCGAAGGGTTAAAAGTGAACTTGATTAGCATAAGCCAACTATATGATGCAAACTTTGAGGTAGATTTTGACCAATTCGAGTGTAACGTTTATGATCAATCCAATGGGTTATTATAACAAGGAGCGAGGACCAAAGATAATTGATATAGCATCATTCCCAAGTCCTCCTTTATGTGCAACAATGCCACTGTCTCCTGATTCGTATCGAATATTGCATATTTCCGCTCTGTATCTTTATGTATTCTAGCACTTTTACGGTCCTTAATGCCTATATTTATGCTCATTAACCAGACAACCTTGGATTTGGACATATACATGCTTTGTAGGGGTTAATTGTGCTTTTGTAGGTATTAGAAGGCTAAAAGTGAAGATCGGTTGCATTTCAAAGAAGTTTAATCACTGGACGCTATGTAAGGGCATTTTAGTCAATTTACATTTACTCTCTGGCTCATGGTATTTCCACGAATGCGTAGTTCTCTGAGTTAACATCGTGTGGCCATAAACGGTGAGTCATTTTGAGTTCGGACGATGAATTTATGGCCATTTCCATTTCCATTTCCATCATTTTCCTCCCAAGTCATGGACCAAATAGCTGCCAAAAATAGAGTACCAGTCGATCGCGGTTAAAGGCCTGGTCGATCATGGTTTGGAGTTTTGCCAAGAAAAGGAGAAAGTGGGCTTTGGCTTGAAGGCGCGGTCAATCCCCCCCCCCCCCTCGTCACGGTCGACCGCGTATACCAGATATTTTGCCACTCGATTCTTTTCTTTTCCACTTACTATATAAACCAATTTTGGTTTCTATTTTTAAGAATTAGTTTTTAGATAGTTTAGGTTAGGGTTAGGGTTTGGAGATCTTATTTCTTCTTCCTCATGTGGTGTGACACCCATTTGGGTTTGTAAGTTGTACTTTTCTTTACCCTCTCCATTAATATAGTTGTTTTAGCTTAATTCTTGCTTTGATTAATTAGATTTACATGCTTTCTTTAGTTGCTTTCTAATGTAGATTTATCGTATTTATTTACTGCTTTCCTTTACCGCATTTTTATCATGCTTTCTAGCTAATTTAGTCTAGGTTGTGTCGGATTGAACTCACTTTGGGTTGACATGTTGCTTTGCTTTGGTGATGGAATTTTACGGGTCTATTTCGAGTGCAGTGTTCTAGTTATTACGTATAGGAGATTTGAAGGGGTATATCATGTATGATCCGTGCTTATGACCTTGCGTGCGTAATTTCTGGGGTATTTGTTGATGCCAAAATCATATTAGACTTTTATGCGAATTTAGGGGGTGTGGCATCTCTTGATTTAATTAACTGTCGAAATGAGACGCAGTCTTAATAACTCGTTGACCCATATAACCATTTTATACTAATTAACTCGGGTGAGGGATATTCGACGCAACCTATAGATTTATCCGCTTTGTTAATTCAGTTTAAATACACTCGGCTAGTATAATCTTTTCCTTTTGTTATCTTTTATTTTTGTTAGCAAATATCTTTTACACTTTTATTTTAGGAATATTAAACCTTATAAATTCTAGCAACTCATCTCTATGGATTTTCGATACCCGGACTTGCCGCTATACTCCCTTAAAAGAGTGTAGTTAATAGTTTAGGTTTTTGTATTAAGGCGATGAACAGAAAATAACGATCGACATTTTGACACGCGCTACTTTTCACCCTTGATCAAAATGGCGCCGTTGTCGGGGGATGAGTTTGTTTTAGAATTTATTTGATTTAGTATTTCGTAGTATTTTCTTTCTATTCGTATTTTTTGCCTAACATTTTTTGTAGGACTTCTACATTTGAGCGCCAAGAAACGCTTGAATTTTTCGTCCGCGCATCTGCTTTGTGGAATTCGCCACTTCGAGCCATTTTTGGGGTAAGCATGTCTTATTCCAATTCTTTCGGTAATCATTATTGTAATTCTCAAAATACCCGTAATCCTAACTTTCGGTCAATACTTAGAGTCCCAAAAAATTACCAATTCAAAAATGACTTTGGGCGAGTATAACGAAAGTCAAAACTTTGAGTTATTGGAATTTTGAGGATGATGATAACGATTTTGGGCCTCTAACTCCTTATAATAGGAATTTTGAAATGAATTGCAATAGTTTTCAAAATTCTTATAATAATGAGTTCGAGTATAGGTCCGATGGTAATTTTCAAAGTTCGCATTTTCAAGAATCCGCGCCTCGGCCTATGTCTTTCGGTGATGGCTTGCGTATGCTTGAGAATGAGAAAATTGAAAATCATTATTGGGAAGAAAATCGTTTGTGGGAGCATGAATTGGATTTATTATTTGAATCCAACGATGATTTTGCTTCCGAGACTTTTGAAGTCGAATAATGTTTTGAACCAAATGAGGACTTTGTGCCTACTTTGGAACAAACCATTGTTGACTTTGCCCATCGAATAATAGATATTGAAAGTGAGGATGAAATAGAAGTAATATCCATTTGCAATGAAATGATTTCTTCTTTGGCCCCCAAAGAAGAACGTTTCATTAAAAATGATCTTATTTCCTTCGAAACTCAATCTTCAAGCGATGATGACTCATCTCTTGAGTTTTATTTTATTTTCTCCCCATTTTCATTCTCTGTTATCACACCGTCACAAGTACCCGATGGATCGATTTCAAACTTTAATGTGTTAAACCTTTTCGCCGATGAGGAGTACTTGCTCGAGTCGCCTTCCATGAACGCATATTTGCCTTCATGTGCGCCCCCTCCCATTCATATTTCAAAATCCATAGGAGGATATTCTGCTTTTCTCGGTACCCACATATTTTTGTTACCCGTTCAATCCAAATCCCCCATCGTCCCTCCAAAACTTTTAATTTACCATGGTTCTTTTCTTGCGCCTTACACATGCTTTCCTTTTTTAAACGGAATTCATATTTTTTTTGAAAGGTATGCTTTTATGTGAGCGTACACCGGTTATCCTCCAAAGTCAAATCGTTTTCATGGTGGACCCTCAACTATTTAGACTTCTACTATATAGTTAGTGTGAAGCCTAAATAATAGGTTGTATATAGTTAGCTTTTTGTCATTTCTTTCTTTAGTTTTTCTTTCTTTTAATTTAGTCTCCTGTAATTAGTTAACTTTTTGTTATTTGTTTTTACTATGCTCGGTACTAACTCAATTTGTAGATTCTTTGGACTAGTTCTTATGGGGATCGCTCCAATTTTGGGTAATATCGCTATTTTCCTCTCTTTAACTTGGTTCTTAATTCACATTGAGGACAATGTCAGGTTGTAAGTTAGGGGGTGTGGGATATTCTATCCATGTCTTTACTTACTCCATATTTTTTCTCACATGTTAGTTACTTAGTATGCTTTTCTTAGAAAAAATTAAAATTTTCAAAATATTTTTCTTTCTTTTTTCTCCTTTGTTGGGCATTTTGCCTTTGTTTCCGATGATAAATTTCAATAATTATCCGATCCAATAGACAACTCAACGATGCTTGTTCTCGATTTTAGAAGTTATTAGACTTTAGTTCTCTTATCATTGACATTATGAATAACTTCATGAATTAAACTTTATCCCACGAGCACATGCGTTTTTCTTATTTTATTGGTTTGGTTTAAGATTTTTATAACTCGGTAATCTTTTGTTGCATTGTATGTACTTACACCGAGTAAGCTTTGTACCTTTCGTCATTTATGAGTGTATACACTACTCTTTCCTCTTTGAAAACGTTACAATCGTTTGTAATCTCACTATTCTTTCATTCGACCGTTCATTAATTGAGTTCATATAGGAAATGTATTACTTTAGCATGATTTCCAAAGTTTGTTTTGACTCGAGAATTGCATAAACTTTATGAAATGATCATAGGTCACCTTTGTTATATCACCCATATTAGCCTTGACCTCACCTTACCCTCGTCAACCCTTTTGAGCCCTAATATAGCCTTTCTTTTCATTACCCAAATCCCATAACCAACTCTAAATTTGAGTTTTAGCCCATACTTATTTCCTTCCTTACCCTTGTTTGGAATGTTACTTGGGATTGAATGATGTTTTTATATCGTGGTTGCAATTTAGGCATATGATAGTGTGAAAAGTAAAGAAAAGAAATAAGTGAAAAAGAGAAGAAAAAGAGAAGTGAAAAGCAAAAGAAAATAAAAGAAAAAAAAGAAAAGAAAAGAAAGAGAAAGTTTGTATATGTTGTGTAGATAGTTCAATAAGCTTTGATTACTCTCCAACTATTACATTTAATGCTTGTTGATATTGCCCGCAATCTTCCCATTATTCCTAGTTTTCATTCCTAACACACTGAATCCATACATACATCCCTTTAATTTTGTACCCTAGCCAAACCTACATTATTACCCTATCAAGTCCTATGTGGTTTTAGGGTTCATCTAATTTAAAAGTTAAAATAGTTTTGATAATCTGTGAAAATGCATTTAGCCTCCTTTAATGTGCGGTATCTTTCATTGAGATTACAATTTTTAATTTCATATATAGCGTTCTTCATTTGTGACATATGTGCGATCTAGTTTCCATTTACATTTACTCTTTATGCCCGCATGTCTCGTGTATTACCTCCCATTTCATAGTGATTTCATTTGTTGAGCGTAATACCCGATGAGGATTGACTTATATGCTTGCTTTAATTTTTATCCAAATTATTTAAGTTTTTGCCAAATCACACTTTGCATGAGCTCGCTCCCCTCCCACATTTTAAGGTTTCAATTCTATGAGGTGCATTCTATAATGTTAATAATATGGACTTTCATTTGAATTCGTTCATTGTGCTAATAATGCGTATGAAATCCTTTTTGATATTGTTGGGCTTGTCACATGTTGGTTTGGGCATATTTTAATAACCATAAGATGTTTATGGGTTTCATCCCTGAAAACCATCACGAGACGACACTCGTCCACTAGGGTAACCTAGGAGTTTAACGGCTTATTACATATGCTAAATTCAATTGTGTTCCCTACAAAAGTGGCATTTATATTTCGATGCATGTATACGTCTTGTACTATCTTCTGTGGACTGTTTTTTTTTATTTCATCACTAGGGAGTAGCGATATCTAAGTTATGGGGTGTGATTCCTATCGAATATTGCATATTTTTGCCCTGTATCTTTATGCATTCTAGAACTTTTACGGTCCTTAATGCCTATATTTATTCTCATTAACCAGACAACCTTGGATTTGGATATATACATGCTTTGTAGGGTTTAATTATACTTTTGTAGGTATTGGAACGCTAAAAGTGATGATCGATTGTATTTCGGAGAAATTTCATCACTGGATGCTACTTTAAGGGCATTTTAGTCAATTCACATTTCAATTCTAGCTCATGGTATTTCCATGGATACGTAGTTCTCTGAGTTAGCATCGCGTGGCCACAAATGATACGTCGTTTGGAGTTCGGACGATGAAGTTATGGCCATTTTCGTTTCCATCCTTTTCCTCCCAAGTCATGGACCAAATAGCTGCCAAAAATAGAGTACCGGTCGACCACGGTTAAAGGCCAAGTCGATCGCAGTTTGGAGTTTTTTCGTGGAAAGGAGACAGTGGGCTTTGGCTTGAATGCGCGATCGATCGCCCCGTAGTCGCGGTCGACCACGTATACCAGATATTTTGCCACTCGATTCTTTTCTGTTCTTTTTCCTTTATTTTCTTTTCCACTTACTATATAAACCAATTTTGGTTTCTATTTTCAAGAATTGGTTTTTAGATAGTTTAGGTTAGGGTTAGGGTTGTGATAACTTATTTCTTCTTACTCGTGTGGTGTGACACCCATTTGGGTTTGTAAGTTGTACTTTTCTTTACCCTCTCCATTAATATAGTTGTTTTAGCTTAATTCTTGCTTTGATTAATTAGATTTACATGCTTTCTTTAGTTTCTTTCTAGTGTAGATTTATCGCGTTTATTTATTGCTTCGCTTTACCGCGTTTTTATCATGCTTTCTAGCTAATTTAGTCTAGGTTTTGTCGGATTAAACTCACTTTGGGTTGAAATGTTGCTTTGCTTTGATGATGGAGTTTTACGGGTCTATTTCGAGTGCGTTGTCCTAGTTATTATGCCTAGGAGATTTGATGGGGTATATCATGTATGCTCCGTGCTTACGAGCTTGCGTGTGTAATTTTCGAGGTATTTGTTGACACCAAAATCATATTAGACTTTTATGCGAATTTAGGGGTGTAATACCCCGCATTTTTATCGATATTTATTTATGGGATTGATTGAATTAAATGTGAATTAATTGAGAATTAATCCGGATAAAATATTAACAAGATGTGAGTTAGTATTTGATTATAATGTGTATATATGTCAATATACGAATATTGTAACTATTGAAATTGTCACAAGATTGAAATACGGTAATTTGGGAAATTTTGTTGAGACGCGTGTGACAGTCGCGTCAGGAAAGTAATTATTTAATTAAAAAGTGGATTTTATTTCTATTAACTGTATGGTCATTTTGAGTGCGCCAACGTGTCCGTAAGGGTCGAAATAGTCAGAAAACACTAGCCGGGGGTTAAGTTTGGGTCCCGGGGCATTATTGGGCCATACCGGTAACTTAAAAGGGCATTTTGGTAATTTCGGAAATTTGGGAATTAAAACCCATGAAAATTAGAAATAAAAATCTGACTTATTCTCTATCCACTAAACCCACTAACTACACTAAGGGACTTAATGGGCTACGGGAGAAGTTAAGAAATAGTGTTAACTTGCCAAAAACCAACCCCACCTCCATTGTCATCATCCTTAGAGAAGAACTTGTAGAGAGAGAGAGAGAAGAGAATTCTGCAGAAAGAGAGAGGGAGAACAACTCAGCCTTCAAGATTCAACATCAAATTCTGAGAAAGATTAGAGGCAAGTGGTTTAATTATAATTGATTCAATGCTATGCTTTTCCATGTTTAGGATTATCATCAAATTTATCTTGGAAGATTGATTAGACCCATGAATTTGAGGATTAAAACTATGTACTATGTTAGAAATTGCATGTAAAAACTTTCTGGGCGAATTATGTATTCAAAATAGAACCATTGATGATCTAAAAACGGATTTTAGAAGAAGTTTATTAATGTTCTTGAAAGAAATAGAAAACTGGAATTCTTGATGAAGATTTGATCCAAACAAAGCCCTTGAATGATGAATTATTGGTTTTAGAACGTTAACACTGTTGTAGGATGGTTGTATGATGATATTATAACGTTATCTTAGAGTTTCATGCTTGTTAATGGTGTTTTGAGATGATTTGAAAACTGAAAATCGAAGCAGTCCGCAGCCTACCTGGTGCGTTCGATCAATCGACATTCATCAGTCGATCGATCGACCACCATCGATCGATCGAAGGTCAAGGTCGATCGATCGACCTTCCCAGAAAGAGTAAAATTTCACCTAGTTAAATTTTAATGATGTTAACCCCTGGAAAATATTATTGGAGACCTTATGAATATCCTTAGACTTAAGGAAGACCAGTAGGTATGGTTATAAAGTTTGGACCTTAATTAGAATTTAATTTGAGGAATTATTCTAAAAGCTAATGAAGCTCGATGAGTGAGATAATATTAGGATTAATAGAGTAACTTTGAATAAGTTGATGAATTGAGGTTTGGGGCAGAAGTAAGGACCTTAAGAATAATGATGTAATATGTGGGAATAATAGGAAACTTAATAACCCCTTTGAGATAGGTTTTAAGTATAAGAATCTATGACGTGAGATGTGTCGACAGTCTACATTATATATTATAGGAAGACTAAAAATGTATACAATTGGGATAATGGTATAAGGATGTAGAAAATACCTTTATTAATATTTTGATATCTAAGATGTGTGCATGCTTAGTATATGATCTTATGTGTATGACATACCTACCATACTTGCTATCACGGGAGGTTTACGTTCGCTTAGGACCTTCTAATCCTTGTGTGCCCGGATTTAGTTTGGTACCTAGAGGACATAGTTCAAGAGAATGACTTAATTGTGAGTTATTAAGCCAGCTGACTATGGAGCGTAGGTATGTACGTGACCATGGATATGTTGAATTATGTTCGCCTCCATTTTTGTGTGTGGTGTTTATTCTAGCAATTCCTGAGAGATTCGGAATTTGTAATCCTTATGTACGTGATGTACCGGGATGGATAGCAGAGTATGTGTGCACCGCAGCTTAGCCTCGCGGTGCTTATATTGTATATTTATGATGCGAATAATATACGACTGAATGAAAAGGAATTGTGATGTTTATTTATGAGAATCATTTATAGTAACTCCATGAGAAGATAAATAAGGGGATAACCTCCAGTAAACGGTAATGCTAACAATTGAGAATCCGAGTTCAAGTAAAGCTATCTATTTAAGTAATAACATTGGGAATTCATATTGTGAATCGAGTAGTTGGGTTAGAACTTATGATGGTTTAGTTAGATAAATAACACATGAATGGGTACAGGAACGTTAGGAGTGCACTGTTAGACGAGAGGTGAGTATTTCATGTGAGAGAACGTCCTAACATGTATCTTGCATTCATTGTTTTAATTGTTATTAAAGCACTTGCTGTTTTTAAAATACTCTCCACATTCGGGCTCTGACCCGTTTGCTTTCAAATCTATTTTTTTGTAAAAACCATTTTTAGGTGCCCAGCCACAAGGACACCATGCATAGTATTTCCAGTCAGGTGACGAGCTGTAGCTGTTGTGGAAGTTACAGGGCTTTGCTATTAGACGCTTCATTTGCCTTGACTCTATATTCAAATTTCATCAGTTGTAGGGCATGTCGCCCATTTCTTTTAGAGACATTTCATTTTATATTTCGGTTATTCAGACTTTGGTTTATAATTAATTCAGGATGCAGACTTGTTTTATTTCCTTTCATATTGGGATTTTTGTGAGGAGTATTTCCTCTAGACTCATCTTTAATTGTTGATTCATTATAGTTGGACTTTATCGTGAATGGTTGTGTTACATTTCTATATTTCATTTATTGCATGTTAATCAGATTTAATTTAAAATTTGACAACTCACTTTTTAAATACTAGGTGGTTAGTAATCATAAAAAAAATGTTTTCGACAGTGATGCTATTAACTAGACCAACTTGGCATTTTGTATTGATTTAATAAAGGAGTAGCTACCCGGTATTTAATTAGTCGGGGTGTCACAAGGGGTATGACAAATCTTGATTTAATTAAATGTCGAATCGAGACACAATCTTAATAACTCGTCGACCCATGTAACCATTTTATACTAATTAACTCGGGTGAGGGATATTCGACGTAACCTATAGTTGTATCCGCTTTGTTAATTTAGTCTAAATACACTCGCCTAGTATAATATTTTCCTTTTGTTATATTTTATTTTTGTTACCAAATATCTTTTACACTTTTATTTTAGGAATATTAAACCTTATAAATTCTAGCAACTCATCTCCGTGGATTTTTTATGCTCGGACTTGCCGCTATACTCCCTTAAAAGAGTGTAGTAAATAGTTTAGGTTTTTGTATTAATGCGTTGAACAGAAAACAACGATCGACATTTTGACATGCGCTACTTTTCACCCTTGATCATCTCCTCCATAGACCTTTGGCATTAACGACTTGGTTATGTGAACTTTAGAGGTCTTGAGATATCAGTTACGAAGGATCTAGTTCATGGCTTACCATTAGTTGGTAAACCAACTTCTTTGGTATTTGGTCCTTGCCAACAAGGAAATTTTATTTAAGTCCCCATTGGAATTTTGAATACCATTACCACCTATCGTGTGTTGGAGTTGATACACATGGATATTGTAGGTCTTACACATATAGAGAGTATTGGTGGTAAGAGATACATTCTCGTAATGGTTGATGACTTTTAGAAATACTTTATCGTGGGGTTTCATAGAGAAAGTTTAATGCGATTGATTTCCTAATAATTAAGTGTCGTGTCCTACAAAACCAACAAGGTTTCACTATTGATCGGATGCGTAGTGACAACGACACTAAATTTAAATAATCTGAAGTGAATAGCTATTATGATGGAGTAGGCATCAAACATGAGTTTTCGGTCATTCGCACTCCTCATAAAAATGGGATAGTTGAGAGGAAGAACTAGATGATTCAAGAGATGGATAGATCCATGCATCTTGGGTGAATCGAGCCTAAATGGTTTTGGACAGAGGCAGTTAATACCACATGTCATATGGTGAATAAAGAATATCTTCGTCCACATATGTTACACATGCCATATGAGTTGTAGATAGGGAAAAAACCCAACCTATAGAATTTTTATGTCTTTGGAAGTCCTTTCTACATTTTTAGAGATAGAGAGTACTTAGAAAAATTCGATTCATGAAGTGAGGAAGGAAATTTTTAGAATATTAATCATCGAGTAAGGCTTATAAGGTGTTTAACCTTGCAAGCTCTAAGATTATGGAGTTAATAAATGTCACGATTACAGATGATGAGCCAATGATATTTGTTGATCCTGACCTCAAGTGTGAGAACGATGCACCCTTAGGTGATGATCATTGTTGATACCAAATTTAGTCTGTTGACATGGACCAATCACTTGAAGACACGTGTCAACCTACATGGAAAATACAAATACTTTAGACGAGCAACTTAAGCATACCGAGCAACTTAGGCGCCCCGAGCAACTTAAGCGGTCCGAACAACTTAGCATGCAGAGCATCCAAATCAAGAGAATCAAAAGACAGCTACGCATTAAATGCACATTATTATCATACAGATGTATATGTCTACTAGATAACAGCGCATTATCCTTTCATATGTTCAACCTCAAGGCTATAAATACATTGTAACCTCCTCATAAGAAGAGGACTGAGGGATCTCTTGGTAAACCTATTATCAATATTCCAAATAAACAGTCAGCAATATAAAAACAGTGGACGTAGGCCATTCTCTTCAGACTGAACCGCTTTAAAAATCCTTTGTCTTATTAATTTATCAATCACAGATAAAGAAATTAATAAAACAAAGAATTTTTAAAGTGGTTCAGCCTGAAGAGAATGGCCTACATCCACTGTTTTTGTATTGTTGACTGTTTATTTGGAATCTCAATAATAGGTTTACCAAGAGATCCCTCAGTGCTCTTCTTATGAGGATGTTACAATGTATTTATAGCCTTGAGGCTGTACATATGAAAGGATAATGCGCTGTTATCTAGTAGACATATACATCTGTATGATAATAATATGCATTTAATGCGTAGCTGTCTTTTGATTCTCTTGATTTGGATGCTCTGCACGCTAAGTTGCTCGGACTGCTTAAGTTGCTCGGTACGCTTAAGTTGCTCGGAGCGCCTGAGTTGCTCGGTATGCTTAAGTTGCTCGTCTAAAGTATTTGTATTTGCCATATAGGTTAACACGTGTCTTCAAGTGATTGGTCCATGTCAGCAGACTAAATTTGGTATCAACAGAAGCCGCCAATGTTTCACAGTTGAGGTTGAAGGAGAGTGTGGAATATTTTGCTTGAAGTTGCTTGGATTACTGTTATTCTTGAATTTTAGGAAGACTTTCCTTGTATATAATTCCTTTTTGAACGCATAATATCAGGCTTCATAAATGTTTTGAATTTTCACTATCACTTCGATATTTGTGCCTTTTTCTTCTTTTAGCTGTAAAAAACGCACATCTTCCATTGTAATCATTACTTTTCTCTATTTTCGAGGTAAAGTATTTAAGTGCGATAAAAATCCTATCATTTTTTCACTTTTCAAATCTGTATCTCTGAACTCTTCATCTTCTCTCTATCTTATGCCTTCGTTCTTTCCATTGTTTATTGACAACTGATCTCTATTTCCTCTGTAATATTTTCTTCCTTCTTTTTTATTTTCTTTATTCACCATGGTTTATCTTGTTGAATCGTTAGACAAATTTTGGTCTGAATTTTCAATCCCTTCGTGGGTTATTTTGGAAGAACTTTCTTATCCTTGTGATTTACTTTCTTTGGCGGAGGGACACTGGTTCCCAAGTCTTTTTGTAGCTGAGTGTGGTTTTTCTTTCCCGCCAAATCCCCTGTGTTTGGAGTTTTTCCAATATTTTGATATTGTACCTGCAAGGGTAGCTCCAAATAAATGGAGTGTAGTTAATGGCGTATATAGGTTGAATCAACTTCATGGAACTCGTTTGGGAATTCTAAAAATTATGTATTGCTACAGATGGGTCACTAGCGACAATACTTTCTATTTAAAAACTAGGTTTTCGAATAGAGTGTTAGTGGCCAATCTTCCCGATGCCAATAGGGATTATTTTGATCATGGGTTTGTGATGAAAAATTGGCAACACCCTCCATTTAGTGGAGATGACGTGTACCAAGGTCCCAGGTGTTCGCTTTATGGCAATGGAATAAGTTGTTTTTATTTTTAAAATCTTGTTTTCTTTGTATTAGATGAAATGCACCACTGACATTTGATTTTGTTTGTTACAGTTGACAGTAAAAGAAAACCTCCAAAAGAAATCGAGGTTAATATAAAGCATTTAAAACTTATCTGGGGTTTGCATCAATCTGTTGCTGGGGAGCACATTAGATCTGCTTCTTATTTATTGCAATACAGAAGTTACACTTCGTCTTTCATTGCTCGTCCTCGTCTTGTGGTAGTTGATCTTGATCGGGTACCAACCTTTGAGACCAGTGTAGAAGGTTCTTCTTCTGACTTGAGTATTCCTATTACTGATCTCATGAAGAAGAGGAAAGCTCCTGCCTTTTTTATCAAGTCTGCCTTTGCCACCGATGAGGCAAAGAAGAATAAATAAGATGTCCCAGATGAAGGGACAAAGAATACAGATGTACCCCCTTCTATTTCTGCCAAGGAAACTGGAAAGAAGCCCCCTGTGCCTCCGATTAAGACTGTTGTCATCTCATCTTCGAGTGAGACTGTTGTCATTCCACCAACAGAGACAGCTCCTGCTCCTCTTAGGAGATTAAAAAGAAGTTCTTCTGAGAGACCTGTTGAACCTATCTCTCATCCTTCAAATGTTGAAGGTAGTGTTCCAGCTCTTGTTCTTTCGAGCTCTGCTGTGGGATTGATAAGATCCTGGACTATTCCAGAATTCCAAGGTGTTGAAGACACCTTTTCTCGTGAGAGACTTAATACATTAGTGGCTCAACACATTACTTCAGTGAGTATCTTTACTCTGAGTTCTTTATTTCTAGTATTATATTCATATATTGACTTAAAATTCTTCCTTTTTTCAGCTTGTGACTTGCTTTAATAGTATTTTGAAGAAGGATGAAGCCATCAGGGCTTTCAGCACCTCGGGTGGGGTAGAAGAAGCTTTTGCTGGACTAACCCAATCTTTAAGGGAATCTCGTCAGAAGTACGAGGAAGACAAAGATGCTTGGGAAAAGCAACTCAAGTCTGTTGAAGCAAATCGAGATCAAGCTGTGACTGCCTCCAAAGAGCTGGAGAAAAAATTGAAGAAGGTCGAACAACATAATAGCGAGCTTGAAGTCAAACTTAAATCTGCTGAGCAACATAAGATAGAGGCATAATAAAAGCAGAAGTCTGCCGAGGAGCTTCTGAGAGAAAGGACCTCCTCTGAGAGAGTAAAAAGGAAAGTTGTTGTTAAAAAATCTTTCAGTGATGGTTGGCATAAAGGTTGGAATAAAGGCCTGGCTGTCATGTCTTCTCAAATGGAGTATGCCAGTGTCAAATATTTTAGGGATGGATGGGTAGCAGCCTTGAAGGAGTTGAAGGTTGTTGAGAATTCTGAGTTATTCCAACAACATACTCATGGACCTCATCCCTCTCCCGAAGAAGAAGAAGAAGAAGAAGAAGATGAAGCAGCTTCAGATGAATCTTCCTTGATGACAGGAGAGTAGGTCCCTGTTGTTGTTGTTACCTAACCTTCAGAGAAAGTCCAACAATCTAGCACATCTACCGAGCAGCTGCCCTTGCCCTCCGAGCAACCAACCCCTTCATCCAAACCTTCTGAAGAAGTCGTAGGAAACAAGGAGAAGGTGTAAAGTTGTTCGGGTCTTTTATTTTGCTATTTTCGTGAATGTAACCTTCAAATATGTTTTCCTTTATTATGATGAATAAAATTTGAACTTCTGTTGTTCGTCTGGAATTTCTCTTACTTGCCCTGTTCGCACTATTGTTGATTTTTTTTATTCTTCTCTTTGCTAGTTTATGGCCATGATGGAGCTCTTATCAGCTCACGATACAAAGTTGATGAAAAAATACAATGACTATTTTAAGGCTGGTCATGTAGACCTTAATGAGGCCAAGATAACTGACATCCTCGGATCAGGTGCTTCTGACCGAGTAGTTGAAGCTTACCAATACTTGAAGTGCTTACTTGATCATTCTGTAGCCAATAATGTGGCCTACTACGAGATGATTGAAGATCTTCAAGGAACGATCGAGGAGCTTCAACAGCAATACAAAGAATCTATAACACTTTTACATCAAGGTTATGAGAAAAATTACCATCAATTGAGTGTTGACAAGGAATATTACAAGTTCATTTCTGCTCATGAGAAAAAGGAGAGCGTGTTAAAGCTTGAAATTGAAGAGCATAGACATATTGCCAAACTGCTGGAGCAGGAGAACATCGTTTTGCAAGAGGAAATAAAATAACTCGAATTTGCTTCTTCTTCAAGAGCCTTGGTCCCCATTAATGATGATGGTTTTTCTTTTTTGGAAGTAGAAAATGCTAACTTACGGGATGAGTTAGAAACTCTGAAACGAGCAGGATCTTTCACATCTGCTCGTGGTAGAGCAAGATCTTCTTCTCGTGGATGAGCAAGGGCTGGTCGAGTTACCATTGAAGAAAGGAGAACTCAGTCGGCCTTAGAGAATCAAGCCATTCAGTTGATGGCGAAGAACCAAGCCTTGGCAGAAATGTCTAAGAAGATTCAGAGTTTCAACGGCCAACTCTCTGTAACAACCCGAGGTTTTGGAGTCGACAATTTATTTATTTTGGGAGAAATAAATAACATTTTATTGGCAAAATAATTAAATTGGCAATTGAGGCCAAAATTTAGAGTCGTCAGAAAGAGTGTCGAATGTCGATTCTGAGGGTACCATCATTTTCGGAAGGGTCGAGAAAGTCGAAATGACTATACTTGGGGTCTATTTAGGTTCCGAAATAATTTAGGACCGTTTGACTCGAATTAAAGTTACCGGGTCATTTAAAGTGTGTATTATCATTTAAGGATGTGTGTCTTGTGGGTTAAGGCTTCAAAGCCACGTGAGAAGTCATTCTGACTTAAGAGAAAGAGGAAAACCCTAGAAATAAAGAGAGAAGAAGACAGAAGAAGAGAAAGAAGGAGAAAAGGGAGAGAAAGTGGAGATTTCCGGTTTCCACGCGATCTCAAGGCGGATTCAGACCCTACGAACCCGAGGCAAGTGATTAAACTTGCTAAATAATTGTTGTGTACCAATTATTACATGATTTGTGGATTGATATTTTGGGTTTTAGGTATAAATTGTTAAAACCTAACTTTTGGGGAAAAAAACCTTAGATTTGTAGTATATAAATGGATTTAAGGATTTAAATTAGTTTATAAGTATTCTAGAATGAATATTAATGTTATGAATATGATTGGGTTGAAGATTTGTGGTTAAATGTAATTATTTGGGGTTTTTGAGAAGTTGGAGATGTGTAAGAATGGAGTTGGCCGTAATACCTGTTAGGGCCGATCGACCGCGTACAGAGGACCGGTCGACCGAGCCTCCAAAGTTGGGCATTATGTCTTTGAGATTAGGGAAAATTTAGAAATGCGGTCGACCGTGGTTTGGGCACCGGTCGATCGGTCCCCTGTTTTGGGTTCAAGTTTGAGAATTTAAGTTATCCCCTTCTTCTTTGGGTTTGTATAAATGGACTTCCATAATCAGAGTATCATAAAGGATTAAGTGATTATATAAGGCGATTATAGACCTTAGAGTCAAAAGACGATATATGAGGCTAATTGATAATTGAAAGAATAAATGTAAATGTCGGAGAGTCTTAGTGATTTATGTTGAGAAGTGAGAATCTAAAGAGTATATCAATTTGGGAAAAAAATCCTCTAAGTATCGAGGTTAGTATTTGAGGAATATAGAATACCGATTGGAGATTTTGGGACTTTTTCTAAGTGGGGAAGCCCACTTTTAATTGGGATTTTATTTGGTGATAATAAATAAATTTCACTATCTGAGAATGAGAATAACTTAGAGATGCCGGATCTTAGGATCCAAATCCCAAACGGGATATCTTTAAAAAGGTTCATAAAATGAATTGAACCCTATTATGAATGGAAAATAATAAATGCTATTTGATGGGCATATGGATATAGAAATATCCTTATTGATGATTGATTTGGGAGATATCTCACACAATGGGAAATGTTAATTTAGGTTCAATAAGATATAGAATATCCTTAACTTAATTAGAATTGAAAGACAATTCATACTAGAAGCGACATGAGAGCTTCAAGCGAGAATTATTATAGTATATACTAAGTGGGGTAAATGTGTGAGTATTGACGGTTAGTGTATCAAGAGAGGGATATACTAAACAATGATGTTAATCAAATTACGCCTAAGAGCGTATAATGATAATAAATTTGATGTTGCAGGTATACCTTATATAAAATGGTATATCTTTATTATGTGGGATGTATGTATACCTTATATGATGGTGTATATTCATGTTAAGCATACCCCCTCCTTGCTATCATTGGGAAGTTTCGTGCGTAGAGGGTGAGCATTCTGACTAGAAAAGCAGGATGTGGATATTCCCCAGGTCATAGTCGTCCTTTGTGGTCAGCAAATGACATATATGATATATATATTTATTTATTTTGGGGGTGAGAGGTCGTGGGTATGTGTCGCTCTCACTTGCCGGTTAGGAACTATGACCGCTTCCCGGACGTTGTGTGCGTGAGTAGATCACTAGGTGGGTGTCGTTGAACCCCACCAGGTGGCCCCAGTTTGCTACGTATATGGGCTGCTGGAAGATGATAGCATGTGAGCCTGCGTCCTTCGAGTTATAGCTCGGTTGGATGGTTATTATTTGCTTGTGTTTGTACTTGGGTGTCAAGGGCATAATGGACCTCAATGAACTACATTGCCAGGATTAGTTCATCGGGGGGGTTCCTTGTTTGGATTTCGCCTCGGCGAGATGTGCCACACACGAACCGCAGTGTAATGTTGGAACTCGGGGATAAGTTCAGTCCTTAATGCTCATAATTATATATATAAATATATCACCTATCCCGACAATCGACAGTGCCATGAGTAGTGTAACAGGGGGGGTTCCTTGTTTGGATTTCGCTTCGGCGAGACGTCCCACGCATGAAACGCCGTGTACTGTTGAGAATTGGGAACATTAATTAATTAAAATTGGATAATAATCATTTGGGTTACATGCATCTTGCTTTGAGGGCATAATGAGCCCCGAGGATCGATACGGTCAGGAGTAGTGTAACGGGGGGGATTCCTTGTTTGGATTTCGCTTCGACGAGACGTCCCACGCACGAAACGCAATACCGTGTTGAGAATCGGGAAGAGTTTAGTCCTCAACTCTTGATGCTAATAACTCATCTATAATAATTATATATATAGTTTCATGCCTTATATGGGCTTCACTAGAATATAAATTCTAGTAATTGAGATTGATGGTGTATGTTGATGATGTGGACTTGATTGGATCATGTAACTTTATATGTTCAACAAATGAACATTATAAAGATAACTATAACTATTACATTAATGATAATGTATATAACTTAAAGTATAGAAATAAATGTAGCATTGGGAGATAGGTTAGATGGCTTCACTTAAATACTTTATTTGGGTTTAAGTTAGAATCCTCTTACCTAATTAGAATCGGACATACTTTTAGAGACACGTGCATACGCTTAGTGCGCGCTTTAGATGAGAGGTGAGTTGAATTTCATGGAGTGTTCGATTCCAACTAAATCATGTAATAATGCATTTATAATTATTATGCATTTTAATAAACTTGATATAAACTGTTTTTCAAAACTCGGGCTCTGACCCATTTATATTTTCCTCCTCCATGTATATATTGTATTACCTCAGGTGTTCCTCCGCAAGGACGCCTTTGATATTCCTCCGTTCAGGATTTGTGGAGCTGTGGTAGTAGCGGACTATAGCGGCACTTTGCTTTAGTCGATTCCTATCTATTGTACATCTAGATTAGGATTCAGTTGTATTGAGTTAGTATTCAAGTTTTGTAGATTAACACTTTCATATTTTATTTATCAGATTATTGTATTGTCTGTTGCCCGACAGCATATTCGGGTATTTCACTGTTGAGATTTTGTTGTACAGCGTATTGTACTCTTTTTTATTGGAGCATGAACTTTCCACATCATAGTAGATGTATATTGTTGGTTGTGTGCAGTATTGGTTTTGATGTCGTTGTTAAAAATAAAAGTTTTAAATTTTTGGCAATTCGCACTTTATGATTTCGGGTAGTTAGCCTTATATTATAGTGTTTAGTTGTTGATGTTGAGATTGTACCATCTGAGATACCTGATTTATGTAGTATAGGGCTGGCCACCCGTTATTATTTGGAGCGGGTTGTCATACTCTCCAATCAAAGTTCTGCTCTGGAAAGTAAAGAAATTCTTGTGAAAAAGCTCCACGAGCAACTTGAGAGATTAACTTATCAATTCCACAGCAGCCCAGGGAATTTGGATGGCTGGGTATAATGAAGCTCTGTATCACCTTGATGCTCGCTTGCAGCAGTCGAACAACGAAGGATATACGCAGGGGTGGTTGAATGCCTTATTTGTCCTGAAATTGGATCAAGGTAATTTCTTATGGGATTATTATGAACCTGGAGTTCTTGATTTGCCAGTGCCTCCCTTCAAACTTGACCTTAATTGGATCCCATCCCGTGCTATTCCTCAAATTTTGATCTCCAAGTATCTCGGTGACTACAACCTTCATTCAAAATTTGAGATATCTCGTCCAGAACACTTGCTCGATCGTCCATCCATAGTGAATGTCAGAATACTGAGAGATCTAAACTTTATAAATTCTCCTTATGCATTAGATGATCCTCTAGCTGGGGTGGAACATGTTTCAAAAGCAGAGGGACAGAAACCCACAGAATATGATATGTTTATGTAATGAATCAAACTTCATATCATATGTAATCTACTTGATTTTAATGAAGAAATTTTTAGTCTTTGACAATTTCATTTTTTCTTCGAAATAATTTGTAGAATGTTCTTGTTTGTTGGTTTGTTGGTTGGTGAATATGTATATATATATATACCATACTTATCCCATTTGTTGTTTGATTATAGTGACTTGTCACTTATTGGGCCTAAGCAATGGAATGATTTTCATCCCATGTTCCTGCTTAGTTGTAGTAATCTCGTATGGATTACCTGGTTGCCTAGATAGTGGACGCCTCGGGAGGTCGTCCAGCTTCTTGCCTAGTTTGGTACCAACTAACCGGAGTTGGTGGTTATTGATTTATCGGCCAACCGGAGTTGGTGGTAGTAATTGAATTGCCGACCAACTAGAGTTGGTGGTTATGATTTGTCGACCAACTGGAGTTGGTGGTATTGAGTTACCGACCAACCGGAGTTGGTGGTAATGATTTCTCGACCAATCGAAGTTGGTGGTAATTGAATTGCCGACTAACTGAATTTGGTGGTTATGAGTTGCCGACCAACCGGAGTTGGTGGTGTTTGCTTTGATTTTGGGTTTGTGTAGTGTGTAGCACTAATATTTCGCAAAATTTTAACAAAGAAGGAAATATGGGCGAAACATCACTTTATTCATATTGAAGAAACTGTATTACATAGGAATTTCAATTACTGATAGTACTTGCACAGATGCTCTGCATTCCATGCATTTTTGAATTCTTCTCCCTCCAAAGTTTCAATTATGTATGTCCTTGGACGAACAACCTCAGTTACTCTGTAAGGTCCATGCCGGTTGGCTTCCAGTTTGTTGTGCTTTTGGATCACTTTCTTCAACACATAATCCCCTTCTTTCAAATCACACTGCTTCACCCTTTTGTTGTAGAACAAGGCTGTTCGTTGTTGGTATGCAGCATTCCTGATTGCTGCTTCTTCCCTAACTTCTTCGAGCATATCCATGTCTAATCATCTCATCAAGTCACTGATAGGAGAATTCAAATTAAGCACCCTATGTGTGGGTAGACCCAATTCGGCAGGTATGACAGCCTCACTTCCAAATGTCAACATGTATGGAGACTCCCCAGTTGCTGTTCGTGGTGTAGTGCGATAAGACCATAACACAGAATGTAGCTCGTTGATCCAATTTCCCTTTGCATTATCCAGCCATTTTTTCAAACCATTCAGTAGGGTTCTGTTCGTCACTTCAGTTTTCCCATTGCTCTGGGGATGGCCTGGCGCGGAGTGGATTTTTTGTACATTGGATTGATGACAATATGCAGCGAATTCCTCGTTGTCAAACTGGGTTCCGTGGTCAGTAATGAATGCATGTGGGAGACCATATCTGCAAATAATACTCTTCCAAATAAATTGATAGACCTTGTCATACGTCATATCAATGAGGGGTTCAGCTTCCACCCATTTGGTAAAATAATCCACATCAATCACGAGGTATTTAAATCTTCCTTTGGTCGTCGTAAGTGGCCCGGCCAAGTCTATCCCCCACATGGAGAATGGCCAAGGGGAGGTGATAGGTGTTAACGATGCCTGGGGAGTTCTTCGGATGGAAGAGAAATGTTGGCATTTATCACACTTTTTAGCGTAAGCCGCGCAGTCAGCTCTCATCGTTGGCCAGTAATACCCCTGCATTGTTATTCTCTGCAAAAGCATCTGACCTGCTACATGGGCTCCATAGGACCCTTCATGAACCTCTTCAATCAAGTCCTTAACTTTGGAGGGATGGACACATCTCTGTAGTGCTGCTACAACTCCTCTTCTGTATAAAATGCCATTGGTCAATACGTAACGAGCAGCTTTGTACTTTAGTTTTTTTTATGCGAGTTTATTAGTGGGCAAAGCCCCCTCTTCGATATAGGACCTGATGGGATCCATCCAAGATGGTCCCAAGTCAAGGGTAATGAAGTTCATTATCAAATCTTCTTCTGTGCTCCGACCAGCCTGGATTTCTATTGGGATTATTCTTCGTAGCTCGGTGCGTGTCGCTGATGCTAGCCGAGCTAGGGCATCGGCTCTTGCATTCTCCAATCTCGGTATTCTGATCAACTGTACCGTCGTAAAAGTCGAGACAACCTCCATAGCCTTTGCATGATACTTGACCATTAGTTCTCCTTTTGCTGCATACAATCCGAGAATTTAATTTACGATTAACTGCAAATCACTGAACACCACGACCTGCTCTGCCTTCATGGTTTTGGCCAAACTTAGACCCACAATCATAGACTCATATTCAGCTTCATTTTTGGAGGCTTTAAACTGAAAACCTAAAGCATATTCTATATCAATCTCATCAGGACTGTTTAAAATAATTCCTACTCCACTACCTGTGGCACATGAAGAGCCATCCACATACAGATTCCATATAGGTACTTTATTATTAAATTTTTGATCAGACAAAGTTCCTCGGTGGAATATTTGATACTTCCTTTTATCCTCCCCCGACCCTTCTCGCTGTTCGTTGATTATCTTCTCTTGATAGTCCACAAATGGAAGTTGGTCGGGGGTTAAATTTGATGATCTCGTAACATCCATGGGTTGGTCTGTATTAAACTCCTGTTCTTCGGGGGTATCAGAATGAGTAAACTCTGCGATGAAATCATCTACTGCCTTCCCCTTGAGCGATAATCTAGGCTCATAAACTATGTCATATTCCCCAAATTCTACTGCCCAGTACATCAATCTTCCCGATTTCTCCGGTTTATGCAAAGCTTGTCTTAATGGCATATCAGTGTACACCACTATAGTATGGGCTTGGAAGTATGGTCTCATCCTTCTTCTAGCTTCTATTAGTGCCAGTGCTAACTTCTCCAACCTTGGATATCTGATCTCTGCTCCTCGAAAAGCCTTGCTGGTGTAATAGACCGGTTTTTACACTCCATCCTCCACTCTTATCAATGCCGAGCTGACTGGATTCTCTGAAACTGCCAGATACAAGCATAGTCTTTCTCCCATCACTGGTCTAGATAATAATGGAGGTGTCCCCAAATATTTCTTCAACTCTTGAAAGGCCTCCTCGCATTCATCATTCCACTCAAAAGTTTTTTGGAGTGTTTTGAAGAATGGGAGGCATCTGTCTGTTGCTAGTGAGATAAATCTGTTTAATGTTGTAACTCGCCCTGGAAGACTTTGTACTTCCTTATTCGTAGTGGGAGATCGTAGTTCCAATAGGGCTTTGATCTTCTCAAGGTTCGCCTCTGTTAACGAAAATGTATTTTATCCCTAATTAATTAAGTTAATATTTATTAATGTACATTTTAGTTTAATATATATTGTTTTTGATGATTCCAAACATATTGTTTTATAAGGTCATTCTATAAATATTTATTATGGTATTATCCTGTTTATTTCCGACTCTACATACCTCGACTTTACACAACGACATATCCGAGTAAAGGTATTCACGTGTGGTGCACTTTTGCACTTGACACATTAGACACACATGCATATTTCTTGATCTATGATTTTTAATTGTGTGACTAATTAATTATGAGCCAAATTTTTTTCTACAAGAAAAAGTATATTATTTTTACTGAAAATATTTTTTTTAATTGGTTTAACTTTGTTTAATATAAATTTCTTATTCAAAAAAAAAATTTCGGAATAATTTTTTATGTATTTTCGAACTTATGTTGGCATGAGTATATATTATATTATATACATATATCTTGCTTGTGCCTAAGCATGTGATCCTAGTGTACACTTAAGCTTAGGAGCTTTACCTCCATCCTAGATATCTGTAAGAGAATATCTCCTTCTTCCTTTTAGATTTTAGATTTTAGGTTTATTTCTTTTAAACCTTGTCATGTCTCATCCTATACCCACTTGCTTAAAGACTTATACCTGCCACCTACTTAGATTTTCGGCCATTGCCCTATTGCCTTGTAGGTGTACTTGTGTTGGAAACAAATGATCTGTTTTTTTTTAATACCAGTCCGGATTTTGTCTTTAAATATCTGTCAAATTTTTTTTTCCGAAAATATTTTTTATATATCTGTTCGATATTTTCGTTCTGGTCTGGACTTGATCTTTAAGAAATTATTTTTTTTAATCTCGTATATGACCTGCTGGTTATTTTTTTTTGTCCGAGATTTTTTATTATAAAAATCTATTCCGGATTTTAAACAATTTTTTTTTGGCATGTTGTCATAGCAATTACATACGTGTACACCAATTAATACTTTACTCTTGCCACACACTTGCTCTGAATTGGATTAGGTCAGACGGCCTTGGGCCCCGCGCTAGTCTCTCCTGTCAACTCTTGTTCATAATAGTAATTGTATGGCTTTTTTTTTTATAAACAAATCTTTGTATGCTATTAAATAGCTGTAGCCGATTTGACCTTGTGTCAATAGTCTTTTGGCTAGTGCTATACATGCGTGTAGTCTTGGCTATATTTATATAACAGGTGTAGCCCCTCTAGAGTGTAACAACCCGCCTAATAAGATACCGGGCGATCACTCCAATATTGAATTAAAACAGGAGTTTCATATGGATCATTCTTAGCATCACTGTCGAAAATCCAATTAATTACTAATATCCTATTAGGTGGCCGTTAAAAACTTTTATCTAACTACTCTTTTTAGCGCACAAATTAAAACATTCACAATTAAATGCGTAATGAACTGAAATGAAAAAGAAAGGAACTAAAATAACCGAACACTCGGTCCAAATATACAACCATATCGAATGCTGTACTGAAAGAATAAATAAATGCAATTGAGCCATTGGCTCGAATGTTTATACCATATCTCCTATCTAGAGTACAAGGAAGGAAACGTCTACCGATAACCTGCAAGCATCCACAGCTGCCGCAGCAGACGTCTGACTCGAAAGAATTTCCATCCAGGCGTCCCTGTGTCTGGACACCTATGTATATATGTAATATAACAAGAAAGGAAAAGTAGACAAACGGGTCAGAGCCCCGAATGTTGAAAATATTTTGCAAGTGCATAAATGCCTTATTTTTAGGAAAATAGTTTTATCTCATATTTAAGTTTGGTATCGCACTCCCATGAGATACCCCTCACCTCTCCGCTAATAGTGCACTCCTAGCGCATCTATCTAGAACATTCTAGTCAAGCTACCCTGCTAAACTAGTCTATCACCCAACCACTATCTACCCTAGATAGTCAAACAGATGTACTAAGGGCTAAACTTCACTTTAATCTCGACGCTGTGCCATGTTCGTGCGTGGGGTGTCTCGCGAAGCGAAATCCAAACAAGGAACCCCCCCGATACACTACTATGCAGCAAGGTCGATCTTTGAGATCCGCCAGTCCCTTAGTACAGAAAGATATATAATATATATACCATAACATTTAATAATATAAGAGCACTAAGGATTAAACTTCTCCCCAGTCTCAACACTGTGCCATATTCGTGCGTGGGGTGTCTCGCAAAGCGAAATCCAAACAAGGAACCCCCCCGATACACTACTATGCGGCACGGTCGATCGTCGGGATTCATTAGACCCTCGGCACCCAGTTTATACATATACATACATCTACAATATACTTCCGGATAATATAAATATCTCCCGGGCCGAGGATTTCTTGATATATATAAAGTATTTATAAATACTTATCCTTTTCATTTCAAAAACTTCCATTTCCCTTCTCATATCCAGGAAATGTATTTAAAAACCAATTCATTATCATGAATTGCTTTAATAAATCATATACCTTTTCAAAAGCCAGTTTTATTATCATAAAATGCTTTTCCTTATCAAATATCCCATTTCCCTTTTTATACTCAGGAAATGTATTCAAAGACATTTTCATTATCATAAAAATGCTTTGATCATAACATATGCTTCCACATCCCTTATTCCATCCGGGAAGTGTTACCGAAGCCAAAATAAATATAACCCATTTCCCTTCCTATATCCAGGAAATGTAATTAAAGCAAATCCATTATGAACTGCTTTAATAAACGCGTTCTAAGATCGCCCGTCCGGATTTCTCCACTGTGCGCGCCCCTAAATGGCTATCATCTTCCAGGGCCTCCAAGACAACCTGGGATCCTATATCGAAACACGTCGGGAAGCGGCCATGAGCTTGCGTGGTAGCCAAGACCACACCCGGAATCTCCCTACCCCCGCAGAAAATATACAACCATAAGCGCTCCCATGGCCTAGGACTATATCCACCCTGCATCATTAGCCAGGGGGCTTCACCATACGAACGCAACTTCCCATATGATAGCGATTTAGAGAGGTGTGTAATCCATATTTTATTAATTATGAAAAACATTTCTCTTTCCATTTTGAAAATATTCATTTATATATTTTCAAAATCATTACCATCATATATATATATATATATATATATATATATATATATATATATATACCTAAAACACACAGTATATACATATCCTATATATTCTTCCTAGAATATATATATATAAACGGCCTTAGTGGCCTATAGCATCTTACGATGATAATAATCCCAAAGATTCCCTCCGGGAATCATAATCATGCATTGATATTAGCATGATTCTAAATCCAAAGTATTTCTTACTTTGTTCAATACTAATTACCTCAATCATCTCTTAAAGGTTTATTTATCCTCAAAACCCTTATTTAGGAATCCCCATAAAAATCCTAAATGGTAATTCAACTCCCCATACTCTTAAAGGGAGAAAACTAGAAATTCTGGCCTAAGCGAATCGATTCGCCCCTTTAGCGAATCGATTCGGGTGGGCGAATCGATTCGGTTCCCAATCCGAATCGATTCGGAAAGTATTCTGCAAACAGGTCTGTAAATGGCGAATCGATTCGGTCTGTACCCGAATCGATTCGGCCCATTGCAGAAACCCAATTCCCCTTAGGCGAATCGATTCGGCCTGTACCCGAATCGATTCGGCCTGTTCGAGGGTCACAGTTTGGGCGATTTCTCAAACTCCAAAATACCCAAAAATCAATCCAAATTCATTTTCATGGTTTCTACTCTACACCAAAAATCATCCCAAACATCTACACAATAATTTCTAGCCTTTATTTTTCCAATTCCCGATTTGATTTCCGAGTTGGTACTTTCAACCCGGAGCTTCCATCTTGTAAAAATCATATAAAATCGTAGAAAAATCAGAAAAATACGCGGTCAGCGCCCACGCGACCGTATCGAAAAGATCTACAACTTTCGTGTTTTGACCGAAAGCTAAATCAATTCTTTTCCTGGCCAAAAATGCCCCCAAAAAGTGACGGGTTACTATTCATCATCACCTCCGAGACGATTTCCGCCATTAAAGCTTCTCCCAAGCTTTTGTCGCCTCACCCAACGTCCTACAACCTCAACCAACTACAAATACACTTATAACACGGGTTCTAAACATCCTAGAACCCGGAATCGCCAATTAATTTGGATTAAAACCCTAGTTCCACAAAATTGAAATATTATTGGGGTTTAATTGTTTTAACTCCCAAAAACCCGTTTTATCCACGATAACCCACCCCAAAACCATTAGGGTTTGTTTATACCAAACTACGGTATGAGATATTTATGCAAAAAGATAAATAAAGCAAGTAAACACTTGCCTCGTGGATAAAATCCGACGACCTCGAGTCGAATCCGGCGGAGGCCGGCCGGAATCTCCCCCTTTTTTCCTCTTTTCTTCCTCCTCTCTCTCTTCTCTCTCTTTCTCTTTTTTTCTTTCTCTTTTTCTCCCTCTCTTCCTCTTTATATATAGAGAAAAGGGTTTTAACCCTTTAAAACCCAAAAACGACTCGTTTACCCCATTACGAGTTACTTTTACCTCTAAAATTATCCGAAACTCATTTTCGACAATCGGACACTCTTTTCCGACTATCTCGACCATTCCGAGAATTATGGCGCAGTCGAAATTCCCATCCGAGGTACTTGACCGCAAATCACTATTCCAACCTAAAATAATTAAATGCGGTGTTCTACTCAAAATCTCACTTCTTTTGTCGATATACTCCGTGGCGACATATAAATAAAATATCTCGACCTATATGGTCCCAAAATAATTTATAACACCCTTCAAAAATCATTCAATCCTCGAAAATCCCAAGAATTACTATTTAGGAAAATTCTCCAAATTCCAATTTATAACCAATTATGGAATTTAATCGTCTCCAAAAAGGACGGGTTGTTACACTCCCCCCCTTACAACGGAATTTCGTCCTCGAAATTCGGGTACAACCTACACCACCAATCTTAGGATCACTCCAAATCCTATTACCTCAAGGGAAACAATACTAACCCAATGGTTCCCAACCATATGCTACACGACTAGGATCTCCTTTCCTCGGTGTAATACTCATCTATGGGTCCTCCGAACCCGCACATTTCAATATTCCTAACCTCGGCGCTGCTAATACTAGTGAACCTATATCCTAAAAATGCTACGATCTATGCGTTATCCTACCTATTCGAAACTAATATAATCCTAAGTATGTCCCTAGTGCCCAAGGCCTCTCCCAACTCCCGACAAGTGCTTGGTTTCATGCGTGGGACGTCTCGCCAAGGCGAAATCCAAACAAGGAACCCTCCCGTTACACTACTCCCTCGCGTAGTCGGTCATCGAGATATAACGACCCAAGGCACAAAAGCGGGACGTCCTAAATCCTACTAGGCTAGCCTATGAACGCATTCTTACTATCTTATCCTTCCGCCCATACAGAAGGAAACCTAACAAATCAAGTGCCCACTTTCTGTAGAAAGTGTCACGAACATAATACCCAAAATGTAGCTCCTCAAAACTTGCCTTTTCATTAAGGCCTGACTATTGTCCTCAAATAAATTTCTATAAGTCCAACCTTACCCACCCATTTGTGGCGAAGGGATCATTTTAGTGCTCTTCCATGGCACAATTTTCCATAAGTATTTTGACATTATGTGGCTCATAGTCTATAGTGGTTCATCCACACTATAAGACCGTTCCACAAGATCAACATCCTTGCATCCCATAACAGCTCCCCACTCCCGACGCCGTTAAGAGTCATGTGTGGAGTGTCTCGCAAAGCGAAATCCAAACAAGGAACCCCTCCACACATTAACCCTTGACTTCGTTGGTTATGGAGTTCTGTCATTTAAACATGCAACCGGGATAACCCTATCCCCTAATCCAACAAAAGGTGATCTGAACTCCTATCTCTAACTAAGAGTCATACCACCCTGCGCTCGCACTCGTTCTAAGTCCTTGCGCAAACCAATACTGAGTTAAATCTTACCGCTCAACAACGATTCTGTGGGCCTTAAATTATATCTATAAGGTTGCCACATATACCATCCAAAATAAGGAAGCCTCTGCTCATCGAGGTTCCATAAATCCATAATAGCAAAGGTGTACTCAACCTGTATCAAGGTGAGACACCAGAATAACAACCTGTTCCCTCCAGGAACTGCGGACACGATAGAATTGCCATTATTAGCCTGCTATCGCTCCGTTACACCATATACCGTATACGTGTATATACAAAATATAAGCACCCGCCTCTATGGCGAATGAAGGGAAATAAAATTCCGTTATTGCGGAAAACACATAGTCATACATTAAAATGTTATCGAGACCGCCACAACTCAAAATACGCACACGAGTCTAGGGCTAACTAATACCGCGACTATATCTAGTCACGCCAAATACTCACACCATATACCTCTGCTGAACCTTAGGCGAATAATTCCCAAAGCTGCATTCTTCTCATCCTGCTGATTCATAGGGACTCACGGTTATAACTATCCGTAAGATCCCTTTCTAATCCTTATCTCCACGGGGAAATCCAACTTTAGTACCACACCCTACTACGGCTGCACTATGGTACTCGAGCTACTATGCTTTAGTAGTCATTGAGATAATCCTTAACAATTACCATAGAGAGAGTAACCTCTACTAAGGTACTCATCCCAACCTTCTACCAGCTGCACTAGCTAAGCCTCACCTCCTGCTGCCATCCAAGCTCCGCACACGATTCTCAAACGAGCGCGCAAAAGATTTCTATAATCTCATAATATGGCAGGAGAACGAAATCACGCAATAGAAATCAACAATCCTATTCCTGAGGCTCTATACAAATCGAGAGCAACGCTGAAAGCGTAGTACGTCCGCACAGATTCCTAAAGACACTAGAACCTGATGCTCTGATACCATCTGTAACAACCCGCCTAATAAGATACCGGGCGATCACTCCAATATTAAATTAAAACAGGAGTTTCATATGGATCATTCTTAGCATCACTGTCGAAAATCCAATTAATTACTAATATCCTATTAGGTGGCCGTTAAAAACTTTTATCTAACTACTCTTTTTAGCGCACAAATTAAAACATTCACAATTAAATGCGTAATGAACTGAAATGAAAAAGAAAGGAACTAAAATAACCGAACACTCGGTCCAAATATACAACCATATCGAATGCTGTACTGAAAGAATAAATAAATGCAATTGAGCCATTGGCTCGAATGTTTATACCATATCTCCTATCTAGAGTACAAGGAAGGAAACGTCTACCGATAACCTGCAAGCATCCACAGCTGCCGCAGCAGACGTCTGACTCGAAAGAATTTCCATCCAGGCGTCCCTGTGTCTGGACACCTATGTATATATGTAATATAACAAGAAAGGAAAAGTAGACAAACGGGTCAGAGCCCCGAATGTTGAAAATATTTTGCAAGTGCATAAATGCCTTATTTTTAGGAAAATAGTTTTATCTCATATTTAAGTTTGGTATCGCACTCCCATGAGATACCCCTCACCTCTCCGCTAATAGTGCACTCCTAGCGCATCTATCTAGAACATTCTAGTCAAGCTACCCTGCTAAACTAGTCTATCACCCAACCACTATCTACCCTAGATAGTCAAACAGATGTACTAAGGGCTAAACTTCACTTTAATCTCGACGCTGTGCCATGTTCGTGCGTGGGGTGTCTCGCGAAGCGAAATCCAAACAAGGAACCCCCCCGATACACTACTATGCAGCAAGGTCGATCTTTGAGATCCGCCAGTCCCTTAGTACAGAAAGATATATAATATATATACCATAACATTTAATAATATAAGAGCACTAAGGATTAAACTTCTCCCCAGTCTCAACACTGTGCCATATTCGTGCGTGGGGTGTCTCGCAAAGCGAAATCCAAACAAGGAACCCCCCCGATACACTACTATGCGGCACGGTCGATCGTCGGGATTCATTAGACCCTCGGCACCCAGTTTATACATATACATACATCTACAATATACTTCCGGATAATATAAATATCTCCCGGGCCGAGGATTTCTTGATATATATAAAGTATTTATAAATACTTATCCTTTTCATTTCAAAAACTTCCATTTCCCTTCTCATATCCAGGAAATGTATTTAAAAACCAATTCATTATCATGAATTGCTTTAATAAATCATATACCTTTTCAAAAGCCAGTTTTATTATCATAAAATGCTTTTCCTTATCAAATATCCCATTTCCCTTTTTATACTCAGGAAATGTATTCAAAGACATTTTCATTATCATAAAAATGCTTTGATCATAACATATGCTTCCACATCCCTTATTCCATCCGGGAAGTGTTACCGAAGCCAAAATAAATATAACCCATTTCCCTTCCTATATCCAGGAAATGTAATTAAAGCAAATCCATTATGAACTGCTTTAATAAACGCGTTCTAAGATCGCCCGTCCGGATTTCTCCACTGTGCGCGCCCCTAAATGGCTATCATCTTCCAGGGCCTCCAAGACAACCTGGGATCCTATATCGAAACACGTCGGGAAGCGGCCATGAGCTTGCGTGGTAGCCAAGACCACACCCGGAATCTCCCTACCCCCGCAGAAAATATACAACCATAAGCGCTCCCATGGCCTAGGACTATATCCACCCTGCATCATTAGCCAGGGGGCTTCACCATACGAACGCAACTTCCCATATGATAGCGATTTAGAGAGGTGTGTAATCCATATTTTATTAATTATGAAAAACATTTCTCTTTCCATTTTGAAAATATTCATTTATATATTTTCAAAATCATTACCATCATATATATATATATATATATATATATATATATATATATATATATACCTAAAACACACAGTATATACATATCCTATATATTCTTCCTAGAATATATATATATAAACGGCCTTAGTGGCCTATAGCATCTTACGATGATAATAATCCCAAAGATTCCCTCCGGGAATCATAATCATGCATTGATATTAGCATGATTCTAAATCCAAAGTATTTCTTACTTTGTTCAATACTAATTACCTCAATCATCTCTTAAAGGTTTATTTATCCTCAAAACCCTTATTTAGGAATCCCCATAAAAATCCTAAATGGTAATTCAACTCCCCATACTCTTAAAGGGAGAAAACTAGAAATTCTGGCCTAAGCGAATCGATTCGCCCCTTTAGCGAATCGATTCGGGTGGGCGAATCGATTCGGTTCCCAATCCGAATCGATTCGGAAAGTATTCTGCAAACAGGTCTGTAAATGGCGAATCGATTCGGTCTGTACCCGAATCGATTCGGCCCATTGCAGAAACCCAATTCCCCTTAGGCGAATCGATTCGGCCTGTACCCGAATCGATTCGGCCTGTTCGAGGGTCACAGTTTGGGCGATTTCTCAAACTCCAAAATACCCAAAAATCAATCCAAATTCATTTTCATGGTTTCTACTCTACACCAAAAATCATCCCAAACATCTACACAATAATTTCTAGCCTTTATTTTTCCAATTCCCGATTTGATTTCCGAGTTGGTACTTTCAACCCGGAGCTTCCATCTTGTAAAAATCATATAAAATCGTAGAAAAATCAGAAAAATACGCGGTCGGCGCCCACGCGACCGTATCGAAAAGATCTACAACTTTCGTGTTACCGTATCGAAAAGATCTACAACTTTCGTGTTTTGACCGAAAGCTAAATCAATTCTTTTCCTGGCCAAAAATGCCCCCAAAGGTGACGGGTTACTATTCATCGTCACCTCCGAGACGATTTCCGCCATTAAAGCTTCTCCCAAGCTTTTGTCGCCTCACCCAACGTCCTACAACCTCAACCAACTACAAATACACTTATAACACGGGTTCTAAACATCCTAGAACCCGGAATCGCCAATTAATTTGGATTAAAACCCTAGTTCCACAAAATTGAAATATTATTGGGGTTTAATTGTTTTAACTCCCAAAAACCCGTTTTATCCACGATAACCCACCCCAAAACCATTAGGGTTTGTTTATACCAAACTACGGTATGAGATATTTATGCAAAAAGATAAATAAAGCAAGTAAACACTTGCCTCGTGGATAAAATCCGACGACCTCGAGTCGAATCCGGCGGAGGCCGGCCGGAATCTCCCCCTTTTTTCCTCTTTTCTTCCTCCTCTCTCTCTTCTCTCTCTTTCTCTTTTTTTCTTTCTCTTTTTCTCCCTCTCTTCCTCTTTATATATAGAGAAAAGGGTTTTAACCCTTTAAAACCCAAAAACGACTCGTTTACCCCATTACGAGTTACTTTTACCTCTAAAATTATCCGAAACTCATTTTCGACAATCGGACACTCTTTTCCGACTATCTCGACCATTCCGAGAATTATGGCGCAGTCGAAATTCCCATCCGAGGTACTTGACCGCAAATCACTATTCCAACCTAAAATAATTAAATGCGGTGTTCTACTCAAAATCTCACTTCTTTTGTCGCTATACTCCGTGGCGACATATAAATAAAATATCTCGACCTATATGGTCCCAAAATAATTTATAACACCCTTCAAAAATCATTCAATCCTCGAAAATCCCTAGAATTACTATTTAGGAAAATTCCCCAAATTCCAATTTATAACCAATTATGGAATTTAATCGTCTCCAAAAAGGACGGGTTGTTACATAGAGTTGGCATGTTGCCATGACTTAGCTGTTTGCCAATAGATATGCTTTTTAATCCGAAATTAATTTTTTTTGTTCCGAAATATATTTTTATATTTCAGTTCGAAATTAATTTTTTTTGTTCCGAAATATATTTTTATAGTTCAGTTCGAAATTAATTTTTCTGTTTCGAAATATATTTTTATATCAGTCCGAAATTAATTTTTCTTTTGTCAAAAAATTTGACCCTTGTACCTGATGTGTCCATTCCATGCCTTGGCATGTATGTTGAATCTCTTTTGGCCACCCACTCAATCTGCCTTTCAAAGGCTATGACATCATAGGGTTGCAGAAAGATGTACTTTATTGTATATATCCTTTACATATCAGATAGTTCTATTTGCATGTGGGCTAATATTTTTTGCAGATTCAAATATACTCAAATGAGGATACTGAGAAGATAAAAAAAAAATGAACATCTGCGTATCAGACTTGTAGATCATTTTCAGACTACACCATCCCAGAAAATCAGGAGCATTAATTGCTCAAATTGCTTATGTCCAACGGCTAGTTTTTGAAGACACAATTAAAAGCATTCAGTGCTGCATTGAAGAAATATACTTGAAGGAAATTATGAGACAGACTTGAAATATTCTTGAGAGCATTTATTTTACTACTCAGCTACACATTCAAGGGAGCAATAAATTTTATCATCTGCTCAAATCATTGAAGAAGAAGATTTGTGTCAACTTCAACATCATTTATTGAAGTCTGATTCAAGAAGGAGAAACTCAGATTACAAATTGCATTTTAAGGAGTTTCAGTATTTTATTCTGTACTACAAAAAATTCAGATTTATTGTGAAGCTTTGTTGAAGCTTCGGTTTGTACCGGTAATTGGTTCCTACCTGTAAGTGGGCCACGGGGTTTGAAGCTCGGAGTTAGCTTGCAAACATTTGTACGCGGTGGTTTGATCCTACCCGCAAGTGGATCAGGTTTAGTGAAGCGCAAAGGAGACGAGGGCTCTAGGCGCGTGGACGTAGGCCGGGATTTGGCCGAACCACGTTAAAATTTCGGTGTCATTTATTTTCCGCACTTATATTTATTTATTTGCTTATGCTTGCTTGAGTTAGTATTTTCAGCACACTATCTTGCAAATAAATTTATTCCGAAATTTGACTAAATTAATTTTAAGGTTAAAATAATTATTTTTTGAATTAAATAATTAATTTCAGAATATCACTTTAAATTAAATACGAAAATTAATTTAATATTTCTAGAGTGTTAAAATCTGCATATCTAGTTGTTTAAATTAGTTAGTTGCATTTATTTGATATTGTTGGATTTATTCTTTATAGTTTTATAAATCTGAAATTTGTTTAAGTGATTTAAATTTACTATTTTTCTAAAATATTAATTTGACATTAAAGTTTGTAAAAACTCAATTCACCCCCCCTCTTGAGTATAATCTGGGCAACAATTGGTATCAGAGCAAGTGCTCTTCTTATTTATTTTTAGATTTAACAATCTTAGAGTTAAAGATCCATGGAAAACTTTACTGTTTCATCTCTTGGTGAGGGTCAATCTATAAATAGACCTCCTTTATTTTCAGGAAATAATTATAGCTATTGGAAAAATAGAATGAAAAATTTTATTCAATCAAATGATTATGCTGTTTGGAGAGTTATTATTAATGGTCCTAATATTCCCATGAAAGTTGTTAATAATGAAAATGTTCCTAAAAATGAAAATGAATGGAATGATGATGATATTCAGAAAATACAAGTTAATGCCAAAGCAATGAATATTTTACATTGTTCTCTTGATGTTAATGAATATAACAGAATATGTTGTTGTGAAAATGCAAAAGAAATTTGGGATAGACTAGAAGTCACATATGAAGGAACTAGTCAAGTTAAAGAAGATAAAATTAGTATGCTTATTCATAATTATGAGTTATTTAAGATGATGTCTGATGAATCTATTTCTGATATGTTTACTAGATTTTCAAATATTATAAATGGATTGAAATCTCTTGGTAAATCCTATACTGATTCTGAATTAGTGAGCAAGATTCTCAGGTCACTACCATCTGCTTATATGACAAAGAAGCTGGCTATCAAGGAAGCGATTAGAGAAAGACCTATTTCTCTTGATGAGCTATTGGGTTCATTAATCACCCATGAAATGGAACTTAAGGAATTTGTTGAAGAAGAGAAACCAAAAGCAAACAAAATTATTGCTCTCAAATCTTCATGAAAAAATATAGAAAGTGAAGATGACGATGATGATGATGATGATGATATTTCCCTATTGGCTAAAAATTTCAAAAAATATCTCAATTCCAAAAAGAAAGCCAAGGAAAGGAGAAAGAACATTTTTCAAAAGAGTTCAATGATGATCATCAATCCAAATCTGAACCAAGATGCTATCGTTGTGATGAAGTTGGACACATTAAGCCTAATTGTCCAAAATATAAGAAAGGGAAGAAGGCATTGAAAGCAACAACACGGAGTGACTCCGATACAAGCTCTTCCGATGAAGATTCAAATGAAAATGAAGTTGCTCATCTATGTTACATGGCTATGGAAAATGGGGTACATTCTAACCCTAACTCTAGTGATAGTGATAATGATGAAGTTGATGATTATGAAGTTTTACAAAATGTTTTTGATGAATTATGTGAAAGTTTTGAAGAACTTAAAAATAAATATATTAAACTTAAGAAGTCTCATTCATTAGTTTCAACTAAATATGATTATATGTCAAATGATTTTGATGAGTTGAAATTAGAAAATGAATCTTTGAAAAATGAAATTAAATCTTTGAAAAAGGAAAAATCTGTTATTGTCACTTCTCCTCTTGAAATTGAAAATATTGAGTTAAAAAGGGAGATTGAATATTTAAAGAAATCATTAGATAATTTTACAAAAGGAAATGAATATTTTCATAAAATTGTTGAGACACAAAGGATTCGATTTAATAATAATGGTATTGGATATGATGAAGGGAATGAGAAAAAGACTTATTCAAATTTATTGAAATTTGATGCTTCATCTAGTCTACCTAATTATTTATGCTCTTATTGTGGAAGACACACACATTTTTCAGATTTGTGTCCGTATAAATTTAGAAAAAGAAATTTGGCATGGATTCCTAAAGGAACCAAGATGTATACTAACCCCTATGGACCTAACACATTTTGGGTACCAAAAGAGAAAATTTTCAAAGTTGTGTAGGTTGCATTTTGAGAAGGAATGTGGATTTTCAAGGCATATGATTTAGTCATATTACGAACTTCAATTATCATTGCCTAATGTTGGAAATGCCACACTCGGTAGAAGTTGCTTGTATATATCTTTGGTATTGGTAAGGTGGTAAGGAACACCTTTCTTGAAAATTAATATCACATATTTATTAATGATTTATTTCATAAATGATATACTTCCATGCATAAAATATTTGTTATAACATATGAGCGTGTTGATTGATAATTTAGTATTCACATGTAAATTTGTATATTTATTATTTTTGATGATTCTATGTTATATGAACTTACACTTAAGTTTGATGATAAATTTTTCGTTGGTAAATATTCATAATTTTTTATTACATCTTGATATATTTTTTATGAATAATAAGATTGGATAAATTCATGATTTTATTGATTATAAATCTGAAACGAAAATGTCATTTGAGTACATTTTAGTATATTAGTTATATGTGCTACATGTTGACGTTGTATCATTAACTTGTTGATTTTGATGATATGAACATATTAATCTCAATGAGTTAGTCTTATTGCATACTACTTGATTAATGTCATTGTTCAAATATTTGTGACATTCACGATGAATATTTTTTTAAGATAGTATCATTTGTGTGATATTTGTTTAAATTAAAAACCACATGATCAACAATTGATATCATTTGTGAGATTTTTTGATCTTATGGAAATAAATGCTGAAATTATTTTAATTCATGAAAAGATGCACTTTAATTCTTATATGCATATTTGCCTTCATTGATATCCCTTAGAGGGAGATAAATGTCTATTGGAAATTATTCATAGAAAAATGTTTGATCAAAATTTTTATTGCAATATGATTGAATTTTCCAAAATTTAGCTCGTATCTTGAAAACGACAAAGCATGAACAAAATAGAAATTTTTTATCGTTATATTTATGCCGCTATCTTCTAACTCATGTTGTGTGCTAAATTCAAAATTATTTGAATACATTGAGTTATGAAATGTTTATTTGTTGTGAAAGCTTATTCTATCATGAGGATTTACAACAATTGGTATTGCGCCTATTGAAAATTTATACCTTGCAATTTTATTACATTAGTGAGAATTAAATATGCTAATTGATATATCTCTCATAATTGCATTATTTGAGATCATTGTGTTGTCATTCCGATTTATGCGTAAAAAGTTGTTCCGAGGTACTATTGTGTGCAACGCACGATTTGTGTGACTACAACAATTGGTATCAGACAACTATTGGTATTATTTATCATTGATGAGATTTGAAAAGTTGATCATTTATCTTCTATTATTTTTTTTATTTTGATGACCTATGCATTATTTGATGATATTCTTATCTATCTACAAGTTCAAATACATGCTATGAAAAATTTATGTTGACACATGTGCGTATTGAAAATTTTATGCCCTTTGCGATTTATGGTTATATCCCATGCACGAATTATTTTTGATAGGGGGAGCTTCGCATTTTTTTTATCCGTGACAGTGAATTTATATGAAATATCTTTTTGATAATGTCAAAGGGGGAGAAATATTTATGATTCACTATTTGTGCTTAATATTTCATTTTATGAATAATTGTGAATCATTGTTTGTCATCATCAAAAAGGGGGAGATTGTTAACGAAAATGTATTTTATCCCTAATTAATTAAGTTAATATTTATTAATGTACATTTTAGTTTAATATATATTGTTTTTGATGATTCCAAACATATTGTTTTATAAGGTCATTCTATAAATATTTATTATGGTATTATCCTGTTTATTTCCGACTCTACATACCTCGACTTTACACAACGACATATCCGAGTAAAGGTATTCACGTGTGGTGCACTTTTGCACTTGACACATTAGACACACATGCATATTTCTTGATCTATGATTTTTAATTGTGTGACTAATTAATTATGAGCCAAATTTTTTTCTAAAAGAAAAAGTATATTATTTTTACTGAAAATATTTTTTTTAATTGGTTTAACTTTGTTTAATATAAATTTCTTATTCAAAAAAAAAAATTTCGGAATAATTTTTTATGTATTTTCGAACTTATGTTGGCATGAGTATATATTATATTATATACATATATCTTGCTTGTGCCTAAGCATGTGATCCTAGTGTACACTTAAGCTTAGGAGCTTTACCTCCATCCTAGATATCTGTAAGAGAATATCTCCTTCTTCCTTTTAGATTTTAGATTTTAGGTTTATTTCTTTTAAACCTTGTCATGTCTCATCCTATACCCACTTGCCTAAAGACTTATACCTGCCACCTACTTAGATTTTCGGCCATTGCCCTATTGCCTTGTAGGTGTACTTGTGTTGGAAACAAATGATCTGTTTTTTTTATTAATACCAGTCCGGATTTTGTCTTTAAATATCTGTCAAATTTTTTTTTCCGAAAATATTTTTTATATATCTGTTCGATATTTTCGTTCTGGTCTGGACTTGATCTTTAAGAAATTATTTTTTTTAATCTCGTATATGACCTGCTGGTTATTTTTTTTTGTCCGAGATTTTTTATTATAAAAATCTATTCCGGATTTTAAACAATTTTTTTTTGGCATGTTGTCATAGCAATTACATACGTGTACACCAATTAATACTTTACTCTTGCCACACACTTGCTCTGAATTGGATTAGGTCAGACGGCCTTGGGCCCCGCGCTAGTCTCTCCTGTCAACTCTTGTTCATAATAGTAATTGTATGGCTTTTTTTTTATAAACAAATCTTTGTATGCTATTAAATAGCTGTAGCCGATTTGACCTTGTGTCAATAGTCTTTTGGCTAGTGCTATACATGCGTGTAGTCTTGGCTATATTTATATAACAGGTGTAGCCCCTCTAGAGTTGGCATGTTGCCATGACTTAGCTGTTTGCCAATAGATATGCTTTTTAATCCGAAATTAATTTTTTTTGTTCCTAAATATATTTTTATATTTCAGTTCGAAATTAATTTTTTTTGTTCCGAAATATATTTTTATAGTTCAGTTCGAAATTAATTTTTCTGTTTCGAAATATATTTTTATATCAGTCCGAAATTAATTTTTCTTTTGTCAAAAGATTTGACCCATGTACCTGATGTGTCCATTCCATGCCTTGGCATGTATGTTGAATCTCTTTTGGCCACCCACTCAATATGCCTTTCAAAGGCTATGACATCATAGGGCTGCAGAAAGATGTACTTTATTGTATATATCCTTTACATATGAGATAGTTCTATTTGCATGTGGGCTTATATTTTTTGCAGATTCAAATATACTCAAATGAGGATACTGAGAAGATAAAAAAAAAATGAACATCTGCGTATTAGACTTGTAGATCATTTTCAGACTACACCATCCCAGAAAATCAGGAGCATTAATTGCTCAAATTGCTTATGTCCAACGGCTAGTTTTTGAAGACACAATTAAAAGCATTCAGTGCTGCATTGAAGAAATATACTTGAAGGAAATTATGAGACAGACTTGAAATATTCTTGAGAGCATTTATTTTACTACTCAGCTACACATTCAAGGGAGCAATAAATTTTATCATCTGCTCAAATCATTGAAGAAGAAGATTTGTGTCAACTTCAACATCATTTATTGAAGTCTGATTCAAGAAGGAGAAACTCAGATTACAAATTGCATTTTAAGGAGTTTCAGTATTTTATTTTGTACTACAAAAAATTCAGATTTATTGTGAAGCTTTGTTGAAGCTTCGGTTTGTACCGGTAATTGGTTCCTACCTGTAAGTGGGCCACGGGGTTTGAAGCTCGGAGTTAGCTTGCAAACATTTGTACGCGGTGGTTTGATCCTACCCGCAAGTGGATCAGGTTTAGTGAAGCGCAAAGGAGACGAGGGCTCTAGGCGCGTGGACGTAGGCCGGGATTTGGCCGAACCACGTTAAAATTTCGGTGTCATTTATTTTCCGCACTTATATTTATTTATTTGCTTATGCTTGCTTGAGTTAGTATTTTCAGCACACTATCTTGCAAATAAATTTATTCCGAAATTTGACTAAATTAATTTTAAGGTTAAAATAATTATTTTTTGAATTAAATAATTAATTTCAGAATATCACTTTAAATTAAATACGAAAATTAATTTAATATTTCTAGAGTGTTAAAATCTGCATATCTAGTTGTTTAAATTAGTTAGTTGCATTTATTTGATATTGTTGGATTTATTCTTTATTGTTTTATAAATCTGAAATTTGTTTAAGTGATTTTAATTTACTATTTTTCTAAAATATTAATTTGACATTAAAGTTTGTAAAACTCAATTCACCCCCCCTCTTGAGTATAATCTGGGCAACAGCCTCAATACCCCGTTGGTTAAAAATATATCCGAGAAACATACCTTCTCACACCCCAAATATGCATTTGGTGGGATTCAACTTCATTTGATACTTTTCTAGTTGATCAAAAGTCTGACTTAGGTCAACTAAATGATCAACAACTTTTTTGCTCGTCGTTAGCATATCGTCGACATAAACCTCCATGTTATGACTGATTTGCTCTGTGAACACCTTATTCATCAGCCGCTGGTATGTTGCACCTGTATTTTTAAGTCCGAAAGGCATAACATTATAGCAATAAGTTCCTCTTGGGGTTATAAAAGAGGTACATTCCCTGTCCTCGGGTTTCATTTTATTCTGATTGTAACCAGAATAAGCATCCATGAAACTCAACAATTCATGCCCCGAAGTAGCATCCACCAGTTGATCGATTCGAGGCAAAGGAAAATGATCCTTTGGACATGCCTTATTAAGATCAGTGAAGTTCACACACATCCTCCACTTATTATTTTTCTTCTTTACCATCACCACATTTGCTAGCCAATCAGGATAATTGAAATCCTCAATAAAAAAGGCTTTCTGTAGTTTTTCTACTTCTTCCTGTATAGCTTGATTCTTTTCAGGGCTAAACACTCTTCTTCACTGCTTCACTGGCTTGACCTCTTTTTTCACGTTGAGCTCATGGCACAGGAAACTCGGGTCTATCCCTGGCATGTCTTCATGACTCTATGCGAAAGTCTATTTTTTATGCCTTAGAAATGCTATCAGTTCCTTTTATCGATACATCTAATGATGCACCAATTTGGGTTGTTCGTTCTGGGTGCTCATCGTCCAGAATGATACTTTCGATAGCTTCCATGACCTGGCCCTTCAAGAGATGAGACTCTTCTCTAGGGTCTAATATTTCAATTTCTACATCTTCTATTTCATCCACTTGATAAGTAGCAATTTTTTTCCTGGATTCTTCGCGTTCCTCTTGTTCAGTAGATGAATAGTAGCATTCCCGAGCTACTTTCTGGTCGCCTTTCACCACTCCCACCCCAAAGTTGGTTGGGAATTTTAAACATTGATGTACAGTAGATGGTATTGCTTTGAACTTCTTCAGACTTCCCTTTCCCATAATGATATTGTAAGCCGATTGGATAGTTTTATCCATTACGAAGAAGCGTACTCTATCTGTTCGACAAGCAGGCCATGTACCAATAAGCATATCCAACTTAATCGTCCCAAGTGGAAAAACCTTTTCACCAGTAAAATCGAGGAGGGGCCTATGATAGGGCTCCAATTGGGCTAACTTTAAATTCAAACTGTCGAAGCATAGGTAGAACATGATGTCTGCAGAGCTACCATTATCCACCAGTACCCGTGAAATCACTACTTCCTTTATTCTCATCTTGATCACCAATGGGTCATCATGAGGATATAGTACACCTGTCAGGTCATTTTTAGAGAAACTAATGACCAATTTGTCCTTATTCGCCTTCCTCGGGCGATCATCTTCAGCCAAATTTATTCGCCATATGTACGAGCAAGCTTGAGCCTCATTGAGGTAATCTTTCCTCTCCGCAGTAAGATTTGCACCTCCTGCATCTCCACCTGTAATAACATTACATTCAAATGATCCAAAATGGATTGAAAATACCTCATGCTCTGGCTATCTTGGTCTTTTAGGAAGGTCGGGATCATCTTCTGGATCATCTTTGTGATCCAAGACTCGTGGTCAATTTGAGAATGTGATCAACTACTTTTGCTACACCTCCTTAGTAGAGCCCAATACTGTGAAAGAAGCACTCAAGCATGAGCATTGGATATCCACTATGCAAGATAAGTTTCTTTAATTTTGCAAGAATGATGTTTGGGAGTTAGTCCCCCGACCTAGAGAGACTAATGTGATTAGTAACAAGTGGATTTATAAGAATAAGATGGATGTGGGTGGTACCATAGTTCACAATAAGACTAGGCTGGTCGCTCAAGGTTACATAAAAATTGAGGGTGTCAACTTTGATGAGACATTTATTCATGTTACTAGGATAAGTTCGTCCGCTTAATACTCACCATATCATGTCATCTACGCTTTAAGTTATATCAAATGGATATTAAGAGTGCCTTCTTTAATGGCATTTTACAAGAGAAGGTTTATGTGGAACAACTAAAGGGGTTTGAAGACCCAATGCACCTGGGACACGTGTTTATCTTAAGAAGGCCTTGTATTGTTTGAATCAAGCACCTAATTCTTAGTACAAGATGATCACTTATTATCTCTTAGCTTGTGACTTCAAGAGAGGGGGACTGGATAAGGCGTTATTTGTGAGTAGAGAGAGTGGTGATATATTGGTTTCCCAAGTCTATGTGAACGACATTGTATTTGAATCCGCGTGTTCCTAACGTTCTCACACATTTGAGGAGGAGATAAAAAGTGAGTTTGATATGAGCATGGTTGGTGAGCTTACTTTCTTCTTAGGTCTACAAGTGCATCAAATTGAGGATTAGATATTAATATCTCAGTTCAAGTATGCTAGGGATGTAGTGAAGAAGCTTGGTTTAGACTACGTTAAGCACTCACGCACCTCTATGAGTACATCGACTAAGCTTAGCAAAGACACTTTAGGAAAGGACGTAGAGCATGCCCTTTATAGGAGCATGATAAATAGTCTTCTCTACTTGACCGCTAGTCGTCCCGACATTGCCTTTAGTGTTGGAGTTTGTGTGCATTACCAAGCATCTCTGAAAGAGTCTCACATGCTCACGCTTAAACGTATCATCAAATACGTGAGTGCCACTCTTTCTTACGGTGTTTGGTATTCCTTTGATATCGATGACCGTTTGTCTGCCTATTCAGTTGTTGATTGGGTAGGGGATGTTAATGGTTATAAGAGCACCTCGGGTGGGTGTTTTTACTTTGGGAGTGCTCTTGTCTCTTGGTTGAGCAAGAAGTAAAACTCTATATCTTTATCTATGATGGAGGCAGAGTATATATCCACTGGGAGTTATTGCACGCAATCTTATGGATGAAGCAAATATTAGAAGGTTATGGGATTTTCTAAGGCACAATGACTATTTCATCTGATAATACGAGTGTAATTCATATATTCCATAATTCGATGCAACATTCCCACACGAAGCACATTAGGATACATGAACATTTCATTCGTGATATCGTTGATGAGAAGGTTATGTCCTTGAGTTTTGTAGGCACCGAACGCCAATTAGTTGATATTTTCAATAAACCTTTAGACGCACTAAGATTCGAGAATCTTAGGAAGTCTTTGGGTATTTGTTCCATCGATTGAGTTCTGGTACTTTATCTAGTATATAGTGATTATCATGCTCATATCATTTGTCCCTAATGCTAGATTGTATTTCTATGTATTACAATGCTTTTATTTTTGATATATTTTAAAAAATTTAAAAGGATTTTATTTTAGATAATTTTTTTTTGAAAAATTCAAAAAGATTTTTGTATTTTCCTTATCACCCCTACATTCCATTCATTCACGTGTCTTTTTCATGATGTTTTGATACACGGCTTTATTATTTTAGTGTGCTTAATAATGCATGGATAATATTTCGTTGTTCATTGAGGATTACTTTCTAAATGCTAGACTTTTTATCACCTTTATTGCACACATGCACGGACTTAGTGAACATTGTTTTTGCTTATCATGTGTCGAATATGGCGTTCGCATCTCAATAGTGTTTAATAATGAACGAAATGTACTAGAGACAAGTTGTTCTTATAAGAACCATTACCTAGATTGCGTTTCCTAAAAAAAATTATTTATGTTAAGCAATGGAAAGGGGCTACAAAGGAGAATATTTTCTTTGCGTTAAAAGCCACCATTTTCAAAAAAACTTAAAAGATGAACGAAACAAAAAAACATAAGTGTGAAGGCCATTTTATATCATTGATGTTTCGCTACATATGAGAATTATGATATTTTCAAAACTTTGAGAGTGAATTCTTAAACATGTGAGATTTTGAGGATATTATAAAGTAGAAGATCAATGGATTTGCAAAACGAACTTTCTTAAAAAGCATAAATAATTTGGCATTATTGATTTGAGAAGCCTTTAAATTCATGGCATGTTGCATAAGTTGAGTAAATTTCGTTTAAGTTCAAAATTCTTACACCAAAGGTTAAAATTGAGTTCTTTCATTATAAGTATCTCATTAACTTTCCGCGCCTATGTTATGAATGCCTATGTTGATTTTGCCTATGAAAAATGTTCACACAATTACATTACAATTTCATGATTCGGATATTTAATCCAAGGCCGGATTGACTGGGGTGTCATCGCCCCACTAGACAATCCTAAACCAAACACTACCCACAATTCACTACGGAATCATATAAATGCCACCTTCCTAGAAGAAGACCCGAAATTTGATCCATATACCCATATCATACCCAGTACGTCACCCAATATACCCATATACTCTCCTAAACCCCTCCAAACTTGCCCATATTTTCTCATGACCCTACCAATTTTGTCGATCAGGTTGTGTCACTCCTTACAAGGTCATGCATTATTGTTTGTACCCGTTCTGAAGGAAAAGATACAAAATTATTAGCAGTGTTAAACCAGATTCTAGAGTTCGGGCTAAAATTGCCATCAGAAATGACCATTGTCCGCCTGAGATCCAGTACGCTATTTTTAGAAGCTCAAAAATGGGCCCGAGAGTCAGATATTTGGATGGTACCGATTGATGAAGTCAGGACTGATGATACCATTCATATCATGACAGACTTATTTCAGCAGACTAGTGATGTTTGTAGTATGTCCAAGCTACTTGATACTTTGAAGCTATAAGGGAGCTTGATCCCTTCACTTATATATATCCCTTTCAAATGGAAAGAGCTATACAAATAGGCCATTAAGATTGTGGAGTGTATTACTTCTCATGGAAAGATACTGTCATTGCCATCAGATGGGGGGAGAATTCAATGATTCAGATAAAGAGCAAAGTTTAAAAAAGATTAGTCCGATAGTGAGCATATATGGGATGATATCATTTGAGGAGTTACTAGGTGAAATCAATAAGGTGACTGAATAACTCGAGATCGATGAGAAAATGGGTTTTCTTTTTTCCCCTCTTCTATGAACTATATGACCAGGTTAGGGAGGCATTACAAAGTCCTAAACCTATCGCCATCAACAAACGATAAAGGAAAAGGAGTTGAGAATCTTCCTATGCTAGAGATGACCGTCGAGGAGAGTAAGATCCTCAATTAGTTAAAGAAAACCCAAACTGACAACACCTTATAGAGACTCTTTATGTCTTCCCAATTGTGCCGAAATGCTTTGATCAATCTACTCACAGGGCCCAAAGTCACTCCTTCTACCACGCTAGAAGATGTAGTGAATCTGTTCGAATCCCTAACCTCTACTAGAACGCTCTCTTCTTCGAAGAAGAAATCCCTAAGATCAGGCCAAACCATAATCATGCTCTCAATATCTCTGTCGAAGTTATGGGAAAGACCGTCCCGCTCTCTTTTATCGATAATGGATCAGCTCTCATTGTCTGCCCGTTGGCAACCCTCAATTGATAATACTCGTCGAGAAATAATGGGATCCATAAAGCTCACAATACGAGTCGGCCTTATAAATCCCGTCATTGAATTCCAAGTCATTTCTACCCCAGCTTATTTTAGTTTGTTGGTTGGAAAACTGTGGGTTCATAGCATCAAGGGTGTGTCTTCTTCCCTTCATTAGAAATTGAATCTCTCCACCAATGGGCAGGTCATCACCAACTTGGGAAATGATAACAGTGCCGAGAATGCAAGCACCACCAATCCAGTACTTGAGATACATCACAGGGCGAATGATATGCTTCTGTCAGGCTTTCGAGTTAAACCACTTCTACCCCTAGTAGGGGATGATTTCAAAAATAGGGTTTTTCCGAAAAGTAACCCCCGTGGCAATGCCAATGTGATCCAGATGTTCAAAACATGGACTTCATGCCCAACTAGGGTTGGGAGGAAGATAACAAGGGGTACTTGACCCCATTGTGTTGAAAAAATATTTTCCTCCTTGTGTCCTGGGCCGTTAGTAGAAGAACTCAGTATGATTCGCCAACCTCAGCTAAAGAGAAGGGTAGAAAGAGCCAAGATCATCTCAAGATATTCCTTGAATGGAAGATTCATCAGAGAGGGTGAAGATTTCCCCTTTTGCGACTTTCCTGAACTGTGGTATAATCATGTGGACAAGAAGAGGAAACCAGGAATGGAGATCTTTTTCTAAGACAGCTACTCGTGGACCAAAAGTTCCCGGTATCATGTGCAACCACTTATTGAGAAAACCAAAACTGATACCGAAGATTTCGAGAAAAGTGACTCTGAGGATTCTTTCAATTTATAAACTCTTGGGCTGACACTCTGCATGATCCACTAAATCCCTATATCAACGGATCCATCCCTCTTGATCAAAGCTACTAATACACCTCTCCTCAATTGGCATGCTATACCAGCTCCACCTGCTGAAATTCAACTCAACTCAGATGTTTCTCCCATTTCCTCTTCTTTTGTTGTTCCTCCTTATCCTGATGTAATCGAGACCTCCTTTGATGAGGTTCTCAATGCTATTTTTCCTAATAATGAAATAAATGAAGATTTTGAGTATCTTGTTGTGCCTTAAATTAATTATTTTGATTCTAATCAAACTCTTGATGATGATGATTTTCTAAATGAACAAATCATAACTGATCTTAATATGGTTAATAATAAATAACATAACTTCATTCAAGTGAATGAAGATGAAACTAGTGTTATTAAATCCGGTTCTAGTAGCCAATAGTGCAAGATTAGGATAGGGGGCACCCTTGACGAGCATGAACGCGCACAACTCAAAGAATTGTTGAAGGAATTTGTGGATGTCTTTGCATGGTCCTATGATGATATGCCCAACATTTATCCTAAGATTGCTCAACACGAAATTCCAAGTCTCTGAGAATGCAAACCGGTCAAATAGAAACTACAAAAGCTTCACACCGAATGGTCGCTAAAGGTTAAGGAAGAAATGGTAAAACAGTTGAATGTTGTTTTCATTTGTGTGATCTAATATCCCATATGGCTAGCCAATATCATACTCATGCTGAAATCAGGAGGAAAGGTTTGCATGTGCGTTCACTATCGAGACTTAAATATGGCCTCTCTGAATGATGATGACCCACTACCTAATATCAATAAGATTTTGGATGACACAACCAGTCATGCTCTTAAGTCATTTGTTGGTGGGTTTTTCAGATATAACCAGATCAAGATGCACCTAGGTCATCAAGAAAAAACCACATCCATTACCCCTTGGGGAACCTTCTATTATCCCTTTATGCCATTTGGTCTAAAAAACGCAGGTGCTACCTACCAAAGGTTTGCCATAACCATTTTACATGATCTGATACACAAAGAAGTTGAGGGATACATGAATGAAATGATTATCAAGTCTAAGACTAGGGAGTGTCATGTTCTCGCTCTTTGTAAGTTCTTTGAGGAACTGCGATAATAACTGATGCGAGTTAATCCACATAAATGTGTCTTCGACTTTACCAAAGGAAATCTTTTGGGATTTATGGTTAGAGAAAAGGGGTTTAAAGAAGATCCTGCCAAGCTACAAGCCATACTTGAAATGACATCACACAGAACGGAGAAGGAAGTTCGAGGATTTTTTGGGAAATTAAAGTATATCATCTGGTTCATCAGCTAGTTGACTTCTATCTGTGAGCCTATCTTCAAACTCCTGCGAAAGGATTCCACCAAGGTCTGGAACGAAGCTTGCCAAGAGACCATTGACCAAATAAAATAATACTTAACCTGACCTCCGGTATTGATGCCACTGTAGCTTAGTCTTCCCCTACTCATATACCTAACCGTAACAGATACCACAACTAGGGCTTTGGTAGCCCAATACCTTGAAGCAATCCGCAAAAAGAGATCCATCTACTATGTCAATCGCAAGTTGGTCGGTCCTAATTTAACTACACAACCATGGAAAAATAATTTGTCACCCTTGTCCGGGTCACCAAAAAATTACGGCACTATATGATCTCCTTTTCCATCAAACTTGTTGTAATATCCCATAATTTTAATTACATTTAATATGTGATTAATTAAAAGTAAAATGGGGATTAATTGGAATTAATTATGAATAATAATTGGAATTAATCCGGATTGAATATTACTAGAGAATAAAGTAATATGTGATTGATATTGAATATTACTTAGTGATTAAAAATAATATATGATTATATGGTCGCGAGTGAATAATTAGCGAATTATTGAAATTAAGTCGGGACGAGCGTGTAAGTCGTGTCGGGACTAAATTGAAAGGGCTAATAGGAAAATTATTTTTAAGTTATTCGAATGGTCATTTCAAGTGCAAAGTTGAGTCTGGAAGGGTCGAAATAGGCAGAAAATTCTACCCGGGGGTTTGATTTAGGTTTCGGGTTAATTGGGAACCAAAAGCACATCTCGAAGGGGTATTTTGATCATTTTACTTGGGAGGTGAATAGTAACCATGAAAATTGCGTTTTATTATATAAGTGAGGCGATTAGAGAACTTAGGTTCATTTACCCCAAAACAAAGGAAAGGTCTTTGAGGAGATTGAGAGGGTTTTCTAAGGAGAGGAAGAGGTTTTGAGAGCAAAGTAACGGACAACTACTTTGCACCACCTTGAACCACCATCGAAAAAGTGGACGGGAAAGAGGAGGGGACATCCTAAACATATCTTCTCCAAAGGATCAGACCTACACCTTAAGGCAATTGTAATTCTTATTTCAATTAGTGAGTATAATATCCATGTTAGAATAGGATTAATATTTACCCATGAGAATTGTGAAATTGGGCATGAAATGATGAATAAATTAATTAATGTGGTAGGTATTGCATGTTGTTAAGAATTCCACATGTTGAGGTTATCAGATTGATGATTTGATTTGTAAATCATGAAATTTAATTCTGAGTTTTATAAAGAACATCAATGGTGAATATAGAATTTTGGGGATTTTAAGGGTTATATTGATTTAGATAAAAACTCTTCTTGAAAGTAAGGAATTAGATGTTTTCTATGTGTTATAAACACCCATAAACATGTATAAATGATGCTGAGATAATTTGGATTCATTAGCATATATTCCATGTGGGATTGGGTGTAAGAAAATGGAGAAAAATGCAGAAAACTAAGGTTGAGGACGAACTGCTGAAATGTTGAACGAACTAGGATGTCGTTTGAAGTCATTCGAACGAGACATGATGTTGTTCGAATGATAATTCAGGGACTTCTAATGAGATTTCAGAAATCCTTTTTTATCCCAAAAAATTAGAAATTCGTATTTTGGCCCATAGTAGGTTTTGAATAATTTTTGGTACATTCATAAAGAATGAGAGAGTTGGGTTAACGTTGAAAAATTAAATATTGAATTAAGAAAGGAATTATGTGAGTGATAACTACATAATAATATACGATAATGATATTTAATCGTAATTAACAAGTATGGGAAGTAATCAAGAAATACGACGGGTACTTGGGGTAGGATGAATTCCTAATATGAGACATAGGTCGAGTGTGTACCTATTATTATATAGGTTGAGTATATACCTATTGTTTGATGATTTATGTGTATGACATAGCTATCCTACTTGTTATCAACGCGATGTTTGCGCGTTGAGGGAAGTCATATCCTGATGAGCCTTAGAGGGGATTTTTGACTTGTTGCCTCAGAACATAGGACTTAGGTTGGATTGCCATTAGTCAGAATAATAGTATTGAACGGTCATTTGGGTGCGTAGTCCAAAGGATTCGGACTATGTTCACCTAAAAAACATGTGTTTTGATATGTGTGGTTCAAGGGATATACCGAACCAACAGTCCTTATACAGCGACGAGATGTATTGGGACTAGATAGAAGAGTATGCATGAACCCCAGCTGTGTCTCGGGGTGCAGTATTGTATGTATATAATAGAGTGGATGTATATATATTATCTACTGTGAGAATTAAGTAGACATGAAAGATCGTGAAATATGAAATTAATTAAGCTTGAGAACACTTAATTATATTGAGAATTGAACTAATATATATTTATTACATGTGTTGTGAAGAAAATACGTGGGGGAAGATAAGGGCTATAGATACTTGACACAGTGCTATAATCTAGTGAAAATGGGAATAATAACTAGAATAACTTGGAGATATGCTAGGCGTGCACACTAGATAATAGGTGAGAATCTCAAGAGGAAGTCCGACAACCTAACATGTATATAATAATTGCTAACTGTAGCATTTACTTACTTGCTGTTTTTAAAATCTTTTACAATCGGGCTCTGACTTGTTTTCTTTTGCATATTCTCTTCTCTCTTGTATATACTATATCCGTTGTCCCGCCAAAGGGACACCCAACATAGAAGATTGGATATTTGTTTGCTCTGGATACTATGGAGTTTTGAACTTTCCATTAGATGCATCATTCTATTGATTCAAGTATTCTGTAATCTTTTCTTTTATGGCATGTTGCCAAAGGATTCGTGTCATTTACATTCTATCTCAGTCAATGGTTTTATTTGTGTTGGTTTTGGATATATTTGGGTTTAATTGATTTATTGTATTGGTATTTTTGAAACTGTTAAGTTTATTCTAGTTGTGAAGAAAGTTGTAATGATACTTATTCATTATTCATTATTGTGGGATGATTTATATTGTAACTTGTTGGTATTGTTAATTTTTTTTTATTAACAATTAAAATTGGAAAATTTAACACTAGCTTAATTGATTACTAGGTGGTTATAAAGAAAGAGAATTGTTTTCAACAGTGATGCTAAGAATGAGCCAACTGAATCATTAGAGTTAATTGGGTAAAGGATTGACCACACGGTATTTAATTAAGCAGGTTGTTACACTTGTGTCCCGAATGGATCCAATCAAAGACCTACTCGAGAAGCCTGCTTTGTCCATCTGAATGTCCCGATGGTTAATGTTTTTAGCCGAATTAGATATTGTATATGTCACGTAGAAAGTCATGAAAAGAAGAGCCATCTCTGACTACCTCGCTGACTACCCTATGGAAGACGACGATGTCTGGATTTTTTAGTTCTCGGATGAGAATTTTTTTTGTACCTACGAAGAATAACTTTGATGGAAAATATTCTCTGACATCGCCACCAACAAGAAAGGATATGGTATTGGGATACTCCTAATTTCCCTTGACGACTCTCACACTCCCATTGCCATTAAATTGGATTTTCCCTCCACCAACAACATAATTGAATACAAGGCGTGCACGGTAGGCCTTCAAGTTTCTCTCAATAAAGGAATTCGATATCTAGATGTCTATGGGAATTGAACCCTTATCATTGGTCAAGTACACAGGAGATGGAAAGTCAAGGATGAGAATCTCTTACCCTTCCCTTTCGACCTCGAAGAACTAGCCTCCCAATTCCAAGATATCAACTTTCACTACCTGCCCCGAGCAAAGAATAACCTAGCTGATGCCCTTACTACCCTAGCCTCCATGGTTGACATGCCCGAAGGAATAACAATAGACCCCTCCCTAGTCCAGAAGTAAGATAAACCAACCCATTACTACCACATTGATCTCATCACAAAAGAATATCATGATATAGATGACTGCTGGTACTATGATACTTGGCGTCTCCTCAAACATGTTAGGTACCCCAAGGTTATAATAAGAAATATCGAGCAACCATTGATAAACTAGTTGCTCAGTACATTATTTATGATAAAATACTGTTCAAGAGGAACTTCGATGGAACCCATTTACACTGCATTACAGGGGCTGGCATTGAAAAGGTGATGTAGAAAATCCACAGTGAGGAATGCGGACCCCACATGAATGTCCATATGCTCTCCAAGAAAATCATCCAACATAGTTATTACTGGACTACCATGGTTCAGGATTTCACGACCTATGTTTGAAGATGTCTGAAATGCCAACAGTTTTCCAAACTCCAGCACTTACCTCCGCGGGATTTGTACAACCTCACTTCTCCTTGGTCGTTCTCTATATGGGGCATCGACATCATAGAGAAAGTTACACCCAAAGTCTCCAATGGGAACAAATTCATCATGGTTGTTATTGATTACTTCACTAAATGGGTCGAAGTTGAATCATAAGCAGTGCTGAATGCCAAGAAGGTGACCAAGTTCGTCCGAAAAAGCATCATCTACCGATATGGGGTTCCGCACGAGCTGTTATAAAAAAATGGGTTACATTTTAAGGTAGAAGTCACAAAAGTGGTCGACGATTATGGGATTCAGAGACATAAGTATTCTCCCTACCGACTTCAAACCTATGGGCAGTTGAAGACGCTAATAAGAAGCTCAAAGCCATTATCAGAAAGATGACTGAAAGATGCCGAGATTGGGTTGAACATATTTTTTATACCCTATAGGGCTACCTCACTTTAGTATAAATATCTAATGGTTCTACCCCTTACTCCTTGCTATACAGCATGGGAGCAATCCCACCTGTGGAGCTGGAAATTTCTTCACCACGCGTCTTAGTTGAAAGCATAGTCGATGTGGAAAATTAGCATCAGAGCCGTCTTGACGAGATGTTACTTGTGTTTGAAAGAAGACTGAAGGCTTTATATCATATATAAGGGTACTATTGTAGAATATCGTGTTCATTCAATAAGATAGTCAAGGACTGTGGTGTTCGAGAAGGGTATTTACCCTTTAAGGAAATAGTAGATCCCATATGGGACTCCATAGGAAAATTCAAGCCCGATTGGAGCGGCCTCTACACTGTAAAGAAGATCCAATCTGGTGATGACATTATGCTCACAGACCTCGATGGGGGAAGAAATGGCTCGTCCAGTCAACCTATACCATCTCAAGAAATTCTACCCAAAATCTGGAGATGCTACGACTCTTCTCATATCTCTTCTATTATAAAAAAATCTTCATTTCCCTCTACTTAGAACTACGAGGGGCATGATCCTTTAAAAAGTCTTTTTTCTTTTAAAAAAATAAAGCTCAGAATATTTTTCAAAACCCTAGAGGTACGTAGGTATCTCATACGCTTCACATGACCATTACCCCCTTCTTTTTCATAAAAAAACTATTCTTTTCTTACCCCTGAGAACGACATTTCATTTTAATGTATGTATGAACAAAATGATTATATATGCGTTAGCGATTGGTATAGATAATTCAAAGAAAAAAAACTCATCAAGCGGCACAACTACATGATCTAAAGCCTTTTTATTTCACTAGCAAGAAATTCTAGTACAATTGCATCAGCATATGGACTCAAAACAACTTCCATTATCCCCCTACTTTCGTAAAAGCTAAATAAAAATAAACCAACCAATCTTAAAACAACCCTTCCAGATTTATTCCCATATAACCAAAAACCATTACAAAACTTTCATAAACAAAAAAAAGCCTAGGATCATACCCATTCATCATCCATTCATAGCTACCAGAGGAACTGACCCCATCATCATCCACGTCCTGGGGTCCCCAAACTTCCCCTACCTGAATAGAGTGCCGTAGATGCTCCATAGAATGGTAAGACTTGACCATCTTAGGAAAAACAACACCTCCATTCATGGTGTCAGATATGGCGAACCACTATTGTCCGGTCTCTATAGCTGGCATCTTGGCAACTACTCTTCTCCACAACCACTTCATGTCATTCCTGAAAATATGCCAGATGATATACCCATATATACCCTCGGCTAGGCCGAGGGTGTCCTCCACCCTGACGAGGGCTCAGGCCCAGGACGAGTCCAATGACCACAGTACCTTTGCAGGAAGGATCGTCCAGGAAGATCCCTCAGCTAAGATCAGATGACCCTTCAAGGGGCCGACCCCTCATCATGGCCCAGATGACCATACAAGGGGTCGACCTCTCAGAGTGGCCCAGACGACCCTTCAAAGGGCCGACCTCTTAGAGTGTTCCAGACGACCCTTCAAGGGGCCGACCTCTCTAAGTGGATCAGAGGACCCCTCAAGGGGCTGACCCCTCATCATGGCCCAGACGACCCTATGAGGGGACGAAAATACGAGGCCCACATCCAGTCAGGCCCAATGCCAGCGTCAACTTTAGCCTCGGCTGGGCATCTTAGGCCGAAGGTGACGTCATCACATCGCGTGACTTGGGAGACGCATGGAACAGTGCGCGTGGGACTCATATAGCACGTGGACTAGGCCATTATAACAATATCATCCTCTCACGTGAGGAAATATTATGTCATCATTAATCACTAGTGGCACAACCAGGTGTCAGCAGGGAATTGGCTAGATTATCATTCACATGCTCCATGCATGCTTGGGGGGTACACTGCACCCCCCAAGCCCTATATATACTTGTCATCTTCAACCTTGTAAAGGGATCGATAATCGTAACCCTAGTTAAAACTCAGCTTGTATACACAGTAGAGAGAGAGTGAGATTATGTGCATTGTATCCAAGGCCATTAGTGCCCATATTTAGTGGATCACACACTCACAGTGGATGTAGGCCTAATTGGCTAAACCACTATACATCATTGTCTTATTCCTCTTATACTCATTCCCTTCTATACACTTATATACACATATACATCTATGGCTGCCATTGTTATCACTATTTGAGATCACCATCACTTATCTGGTGGTGCTGAATCTTAGCATCATCAGTTTGGCACCGTCTGTGGGAACGAGAAGATATCTCTTCCTTTATATAGCTTGAACTTACCAAAAACTATGGTGGTGAACCAGTTCTCCCCCTCCGTGTGGAGCTATTTCACCATTGAAAGAGACCCATTAAGGTTCTCAAGCTCATTAGCCTTTTGATCATTCAACTCTTCATAGCTCAAACATATAGCACCGGAGATGCCACCACCACTTCCTCCACTGGATAGTGGAGTAGGACCTAGTTCCAGTCATCCACCACCTTAGTCTGAGATGGCCGATGTGGTGACCGCCTTGAAGTCTCTGGAAGCGAGCCAACGGATTTTGCAGGAGCAATTTACAGCTCTTAGCCAAAACATACTAAGACCACCAGAAGTCTCACCGGAGATGATTACTCCGACGGTAGCCCCGCAGCACGAAGCCAGGGGACCACCCCAGGCACCACGCAAAGACTTGCCACCTCCACAACGGTGGAGGGATATTACTGACCCCCGACATACACGCCTGGCGAGGTAAGGAAACCCTTGCCCAGAAGACAGATATGATGATCTGTAGGGGGAAGAGCCCCCCCCATAGAGTGCTGAGAGCCGTATGAGGTCTCCAATAATACCGTGTGACCTATCCAGGAAAGCAGAGGGAAGTGTGGAAGGAAAAATCCCGACGATCGCCCTAGGGGATCTACTTTCGATCGTCTGAGCAGGGGGTCGGCCTTTGAGAGGCTGCGCCCAGTAAATGACTTGCGGGAAAAATTATCCCGATCGAGAAGTATTGCAAGGTCCAGGAGGGAGGCAGCTGATGGCTGACCCCATAGGGGTCGACCCAATGGATGGGACGATGGCCAGGGGGAAGTAAACAGTTGACACAGGCCTGCCGCAGCAGAACCCTTCATCCACCTCAAAGAGGTGGAAGGGGATAACATCGGCCAAGTCGTCCCTACGAGGCCGTGTAATGACTTGATCCAAAGGCTAGAGGATAAAATTAGTGACATCCTGAAGAGCAGGGACCCCTTCAAAGAGGATACTCCATAGGCTCACCCTTTGTGATGAAGATAGTCAACTTCCCAATGCCATCCAAGTTTAAGCCACCTGTGGTCACCCCAAGGTATGACAGGAGTACCAACCCTGTCCATCATATTAAGATGTACCAATCAACGGCAGACATATACTCTATCTCATATGAGATGAGGTGTCGTGACTTTTCTGGTACTCTGACTGGGCTACACATGTATAGTATATGTCTCTTCCAAAGAACTCCATTGAAAGCTTTAAGCAGTTAACAAACCGATTTATCCATAACTTTTTCTTTGGAGTGAGGCCACAGAAGAAGACCACATACCTGCTCTATATTAAGCAGGGGAAGAACGAGAGTCTAAGAGTCTACATAGCCAGATTTAATAACGAAAAGTTAAAGGTCGAAGATTGTGAGGAAAGCATAGCCATGACAGCCCTCATTGGAGGAATCCATAAGGGGAAGCTTCTATGGAAGCTTGCTAAAGAGCGAAAAAGAAGACGATGGCTGAATTGCTGTCAACAGGGGGAAAGGTGATGAATGCTTAAGAGGCGATGGACGCAAAATACAAAGATGAAAAAGGAGTCACTAATGGGGGTAATTACCAAAAAAAGAACAAAGAGGGGAAGAAGAGGCTAGCAGATGACAAATTTACTGATTATACCCCTCTGACGGTCACCTGCGAACACATCCTGAATGAGATAAAGAGTGAACGATACTTAAAATGGCTCGAGAAGTTGAGGGCAACCCCTCACAAGAGGAACAAAAACCTGTGGTGTGAATTTCACCAAGACCACGACCATGTGACCGATAAGTGCTTTGCTCTGAAAGATGAAATTGAAACAATGTTAAAAGAAGGGAGAGGTCGCGGAAGAGGTAGAATCCATCATCCTTAATGAGGATGAGCTGGAAAAAACCGTCCAAATAGGCAAAGCACTAAAGATACGTCTTTACATGGAGTCATGCAGATATGTCGGGGATCGAACCCGAAATTATGAGCCATAAGCTCAACGTGGTAGAGGGCGCAAAGCCAGTGAAGCAGAAGAGGAGGATTTATTCTCGAGAAAAGTATGAGATCATTAGGGATAAGGTCAAGAAGATATAAGATGCAGAGTATATCAGGGAGGTCATCTATCCCAAATGGCTATCCAATGCAGTCATAGTCCCCAAAGCTAATGGGAAATGGAGGATGTGCATAGACTTCACCGACCTCAATAAATATTGTCCCAAAGACAGTTTCCCTCTCCCTCGCATTGACCAGATGGTAGATGCTACCACAGGCCATGAGCTTCATGGATGCCTATTCAGGTTACAACCAGATCTTCATGAATCCTGAAGACTCAGAAAAAATGTCTTTCATTACCGACAAGGGGACATACTGTTATAGCGTCATGCCTTTTGGCCTAAAAAATATGGGGGTAACGTATCAGCGCCTTGTGAATAAAATATTTGACGACCAAATCGGGAAGTCTATGGAGGTTTATGTAAATGACATACTGACCAAGAGTTTGAAGGCCGAAAGATCTGGGTACGAGGGGAATGAGGACGATAGCGAGGATCTAGATGCTGATCAAGTTGACACTTCTAGTGCCTCGGCTTATGTCTCACCCGTTAGGGATTGTGACCTCTTGCTGTAGAGGCACATGTTTGGTATAAAGCCCAATGTGACTATGAGGGTCCCAAACGCAGACGAGAGAGTCTTCCAGGGGAATGAGGGGGAAGTTAATATTTATGAGCAGATGCTTGGGGTAGGTGTTAGGTCCCTCTTCACCCTGCAATAGTTAACATACTATCTTCCCTTGGGGTTGCTCCTTCTTAACTTCCTCCCAACTCTTGGAGAATCATCCTCGGCTATATCTCCCTCTGGAAGAATACTTTCATCGACGAGCCCTCGGCTGACCTTTTTATGTCTGCCGCTGAAAAAAGGTCAGCTGAGGACTCGTCGATGAAAGTATTCTTCCAGAGGGAGTTATAGCCAAGGATGATTCTCCAAGAGTTGGGAGGAAGTTGAGAAGGATCTACCCCAAGAGCAGATAGTATGTCAACTATTGCAGGGTAAAGAGGGAACCTAACACCTACCCTGAGCATCTGCTCATAAACAATAACTTCCCCCTCATTCCCCTGGAAGACTCTCTCGTCTGCGTTTGGGACCCTCATAGTCACATTAGGCTTTATACCAAATATGTGCGTCCACAGCAAGAGGTCACAATCCCTAACAAATGATACATAAGCCGAGGCACTGTAAGTATCGACTTGATCAGCATCCAGATCCTCACTATCGTCCTCATCCCCAGATCTCTCTGCCTCAAAGTCTGTCGGTGGTCTATCTAGAAAGGCCACCTGGAAGGCAAGAGGGGAAAGGGTTGTTACAGGGATAGCCTCAGAATGTATTGTGCCCTCGGCCTGTTGACTTGGGCTAAGAGGAGACGTCTCTCTCCTCCCAGAAGGCCCAACACCTTTTGGTCATTATGCTCTCTCATTCATCTCTCCCTCGCATGTCTGACTCTCGACTGGACGACAGGAAGACCCACAGGACTCATATGGTATTATTGTGGCTAACGGAATGGGGAAGATGGGTCGTACCCAATTAGGGTCAGCCCCTCATCTTTTCTCGTACTCCTCCTCTAAGCGTCTGATCTCAGCGAAGAATTTCTCCCTCAAGGTTGGAAATTCCTCGGCTAGATCATAAAGTTTTCTAAGCATTAAGGGGAAGACCATACACTTAGGCAATTGGTTTAAACTAACTACAAACAAGTTTACAGATTGACCAAGCTGACTTCTGGATTAAAACCAAAGAAATAAAGGGTTTTACTGATGAACACTCAAGAATAAGGGAAACTCAGTTCGCCAGAAATGAACGCCGGAGAACACGAAAACCTAAGAAATATAAAAAGGAAGGTCTAAACCACCATTGAAAGGTGGGGGAAGGAACCCTAAAGAGATTAAAACCTAATGATCAGCCCTACGGCCACCACAACAAGGCGGGCCTCTACACCGGAATGTATAAAATGCCAAGAAAAATTGGGAAGAAACCCAAATGCAAGAAATAAAATGAAAATAGAAGCTAAAAGAGGAATTAGTGGCAGAAGAGTTACCTGAAGACAAAGATGACAACTAAATGAAGCTTGAAATGCAGAAGCAAAGGCTGGTGTTACAGAAAACGACGGTTGAGATGTTAAAAAGATAGAGAGAGAAAGCATGGGCATGAAGAAGAAGAAGAAAGTGATTATTTAAAAACAATTTTAAGTACTTTGTTATTTGTGGGCCGTTAAATCAAGGCAGCGCACAGCCCACGAGGAAATGCATCATTAGGGCACCAAGCCCTACACACAGTGTGCGACCGCCACACCTGGGAAACTGAAACGATGATGGGCACCTAACAATATACAACTTGACAGATGTCACTTATCCATCTGACCACACACGAGAATTCCAAGGCAATATTACCCCTCAACCACCTCAACAAACATCGATGCCTAAGGGTTGAGGGCTGATTGATATACCCATATATACCCTCGGCTAGGCCGAGGGTGTCCTCCACCCAGATGAGGTCTCAGGCCCAGGATGAGTCCAATGACCACAATACCTTTGCAGGAAGGATCGGCCAGGTTGATCCCTCAGCCAAGATCAAACGACCCTTCAAGGGGCCGATCCCTCATCATGGACCTGACGACCATACAAGGGGCCGACCTATCAGAGTGGACCAGATGACCCTTCAAGGGGCCGACCTTTCAAAGTGGCCCAGACGACCCCTTATCATGGCCCAAACGACCCTATGAGGGGATGACAGTATGAGGCCCACATCCAGTCAGGCCCAATGTCAGCGTCAACTTTAGCCTCGGCCGCTGAGGGTAACATAATCACAACGTGTGACTTGGGAGATGCGTAGAATAGTGCTCGTGGGACTCATATATCACGTGGACTAGACCGTTATAACAATATCATCCTCTCACGTGAGGGAATATTATGTCATCATTAATCACTTGTAGCACAGCTAAGTGTCAGCAGGGAATTGACTAGATCATCATTCACATGCTCCATAAATGCTTGGGGGGTACACTGCACCCCCCAGGCCCTATATATACTTGTCATCTTCAACCTTGTAAAGGGACCGATAATGGTAACCCTAGCTAAAACTCAGCTTGTATACATAGTAGAGAGAGAGTGAGCTTATGTGTATTGTATCCAAGGCCATTAGTGCCCATATTTAGTGGATCACACACTCACAGTGGATGTAGGCCTAATTGGCTGAATCATTATACATCATTGTCTTGTTCCTCTTATACTCATCCCCTTCTATACACTTATATACACATTTACATCTATGGCTGCCATTTTTATCACTGTTTGAGCTCATCATCACTTATCTGGTGGTGCTGAATCTTAGCATCATCACCAGACCCTAACAACAAATAGGGATGAACAGGCCAACGATCGGCAATTCTCCCACAAAGAGGCAAGTCGCACGCGCGTGCGCTCTATAAAGTCTTCCATTGGAAAGAAAACTAGTGTTTGAGGTGGCATAATCTGTTCCAAGCCAAATTGGTACAAAAGACTTTAGGGAAAGTATCAAGAGGTCTTCCTGAGGCCAACTAATCGAACATACTACTATTCCCCCAATTCCAGAATGGGCAGCAACTCCCCCACCAAGGAAATGACCAATGCAAGCCTCGAGCCCAGTGCTCCATAAAGCAATTCTCCTAGCTCTCGATGTCCATGTTTAAACTGTTAAAGTAGCATGAAAAGAAGTTTGTCACAGCTGAACAACATTATAGGACCACCCCTCACAAAGTCAGAGCGACTTTCTCGTCGGGCATCTAGACCGTTCAGAGTCTCCATCAGGTGACACCGTCGTATGATTGCGAGTGCGACAGTAAGACATCCATTACGCAATGGCTGCAAGTTGTGGGTCCATCAGCAATTCCCCAATCACCAATAACAGTTTTGAAATCAAGCCTAGAATGATGGCTCCAACATAGCCAGCATCACCAACATCCTTTAAATGCACATAATACAACATAGAATGGAGAGAAATCATTCTTCCCGTAACCAGTAACCTAGTCGCCGAAGGCGAGATTTGGAGAAGTCCCGCTAATAACTCCTTACGGGATTGAGAAAATTCGGGCATAGCTGCCGTAACACTAGGATTTATCCCCAATATAGCAGATAACTTTTCATAGGTCGAAGAAACTTTGTCCAAACCAAAGAGAAAAACATGGTCTTCAGGGTACTACAACTCTACCGCTACCATCAGCATATTCCACTCTATGGGATGCCTGTTGAAAGCGTCATAGTCAACATTGTATGAGCATATCGCCTCCAAGGTATCAAGGTAGTTAGAAAATTCAACACTGTTAGGGAGAGCCATATCGCAAAGTAATTAATAAGAATGCAAAAGAGAAGGAATCTGGAGGTGTGAAAAAAATGCTCCACACAGGCCCCCTATTTATACTTGAACCCAAAGGCAAAAACCCTACTATAATTGGCAACAAACTTCCCCACTAAGTACCAAGCAATTAAAGAAAGTGAAATCAAAGCCTTGGGTTGATTGGAATGGACCGACACGCCGATAGGAAGGACAAGGGGAATGCCAGCTGACATCCCCCTATTTTGGGAAAATTCTATTTTTATGTTTTTGTCAAAATAAAAAAACTCAGTAAAAATAACCTTTATGCTCAAAAGAATTATGAATTTAATTTTCCTTATGTTTTTACTTATCTTATTTTAAAATAAATTCACTCTCAAATCATTTTTAATTATTTTTACGACCTCAGCAGCAAAGTAGAAAGAGCATGAGCATTAAGTCACTAAAAGAAAAAATTAACAAAAACTTCATTTTATTTGCATAGATTTTGTTGTGTTACACTGATTTCGTAGGAAGGAAAGAAAATACAATGGGACTCAACCCGAACCCACATACTTTTTTCTCTCTCTCACCCACCTATAATCTCTCTCTTCTTTCTCGCTCTTCTGATTCTTTCTCTCTCTCTAGGAGCCTCCTTCCATTCGACACGCTCTCTTCCCTCGACGATGAGATCAAGTAACTCCACTCCCCGATCCAAACGCTTCCTCGAACGAGGCAGATGGCACCAAACCAGAGGAATCAGAATCACATCCTGAATGAGGGCAGTCACCGAAGCTATCAAATCCCAAATGTCCTTCACCCAGGTGGTCGATACCCAGATGTGCTGCAAAAAAAAATAGAGAGAAAGAGAATCTGTCAGTTTGAGGCAAAGAAAGAGATTATGAAATCAATAGACAAAGATATGAGTATACTGGTGGTTGGAGAACTTCCTCTGTCAATCCCAACTCCTCTAGGTCCATCACGTTGGTACGGTGCAACATGCACGTCAACCCTCCATCAGCCCACAGGATGTTATAAGAAGGAGGAACCAACCCCACAAAGGGAACCTCCGAGGTCATCGTCATCGCCGATGTTTATGCACCACCTTCACCACCCGCTCGCTTATCAGGCCGTTCAAGGCTTGACACACTACCTCTAAGGCAAGAGACTTCCTCGACTAGCGATTGGACTTCCTCCATCGGTACATCTGACAGAATTCCCCAACAGAATCGTCCTTTAAAGCTATCAATTGGGTGTTAAAATTAATCACGTCATAAAGACACGTCTTCAAAGGACAAGAGGTCATCAATCAAGAAATCAAGAATAAAATGCATAAAGGAAAATGTGAATGCATAATGGAAAATGAAAATGAATAAAGGAAAATACGCAAAATAAATAATACCTCTAGAAGATACGTGGCTCTAGTAAAAGTTTGTCGTCTTCACCGATTGAATGCATCAAGATAAGAATAAAGGGTCACCAAGGTTAGGCTCCCCAAGTCATAAAGATGGACATCTAAAAACACCCTCAAAAATGGCAAAAACAACAAGTGGATGACGTCGGCACTCATCGCCACTAAGAAACCTCCCAACTAAAGTTGAATAAATAGACAGGCCATCTGCTGCAACTATTAGTCATTCATCTCGTCGTTCCGTCAACTCAACAATAACTCATTCAAAAGGGATAAAATGATGATGTCCCCAGAAACTATCCTCCCCACGCCACCTAACGCCGTCGTCACCACTACTGCGTCGCTCGTAAGGTCCTATCTACCTCTACCTTCACCCCTTCGCAATCTAGCCCTATCAACTACTGCACATCAATGGTCATCACCGTCATCACCCAGAAACCAAAATTCATGGCGTGCAGGGTGTCCTACCACCTCTCCCACAGAGAAGAAAGAACAGATGTAGAATGAGGCATCTCATCCAGTATAGACGCTAATTTCCCAAACCCGACTGATGACACCACCCAAAGCCCCACAGGTGGAAGGTGCTCCCCAACATCCTTAAGCCCCATCGTCCCTTGAGCATGCAGAGTCGACATAGAGACATCAGACTTTCAGAGATAAAAACGAAATACCCTTGTCAAAATTCAATAAATAAGGAAATACCACCAAGAAAAAAGAAAAGAATACCAAAGGTCATCAAAACATATATATCCGCCAAGGTTCACATCCCTAGAAGAATAATGATGTATTGTCTCGCGCAAGAGGGTTCGTTAATCCGTAGTTGGCTAGAATGAGTCGAAGGAATTTTCACTACCAAGTGCAAGGGGAACCCTAGCCCTCCATTCCAAATTTACCCATTCGTCGAGGCTTAGCCAGGCCATGTGTGTTGTACTGCTAGAGAAATCAGCCATTTATTGGTTTTGGAACGTGAAAACAATTTGTAGAAGGTAATTACAGAAGAAGGCAAGTGTGAAAGCTGTAAAAAATGAAGAGAACCCGCCCCCTTTTTATAGGAGGCTAAGGGGAATACCGATCGATAGTCCCCGCCACCCATCGATCGGCACAGTTCCTTCACCTACTCGAGATACCCCAAAATACCCTACCACTACCATTTGGCACCCCTCGCACCATGCCGATCGTTACACTCTTTGAAAGTTTGTACAAAAATTCCAAAAAAATATCAGAAAATCCTAAAATTACCAAATGAATTTTAAAACCTTTTTCACCAAGAAAAGCAATTTTACCACACGCATTTCCCAGTGGAACTCTTTCCTCCCCTACAGAAATCTAAAAATCAATTGGATATACCCCCAGAAAAATAAGGAAACACCCAATCCACGGATTATTTCATCTTCCCCAAGGAAACAAAAATGTAGAATTAAATGATTACCCAAAATACCAAGCAGATAATTTCCCCTTAAGCTCTCAGAATTGGCTTTGAAACTCGGAGTTGGTCACCTCTTCTAGGTTAGAGTTGACCTCGACCCCCGGTCTTCACCTATTTCACGTCATAATTGACCTCGACCCCAAGATATCACCTATTTCAGGTCCCTAAAATTGACCTCGGCCCCCAGTTGTCACTTATTCTAGGTTAGAGTTGACCTCGACCCCTTGTCGCCACCTCCTTTAGGTCAGAATTGACCTCGGCCCCCAATCGTCACCACTTTTAGGTCTAAATTGACCTTGACCCTAGGTAGTCACCTCTTCTAAGTTAGAATTGACCTCGGCTCCCAGTTGTCACCTCTTTTAGGTCATAATAGAGGTCATCACCTCTTTTATGTTAGAATTGACCTCGACCCCTTGTCGTCACTTCTTCTAGGCCAAAATTGACCTCTACTTCATCACTTATTTCAGATTATAATTGACCTCCTCTCTTAATTTTCACCTGCTTTATGTTAAAATTGACCTCAGCCACCGGTCATCACCTGCTTCAGATCAGAATTGACCTCGGCCCTCGATCATCACCTCCTTTAGGTCAAAATTGACCTTGGCCCCCGACCGTCACCTCTTTTAGGTCAAAATTTACCTCGGCCCCTGATCGTCACCTCTTTTAGTTTAGAAAGGACCTCGGCCCCCGATCGTTATCTCCTTCAGGTCAGAATTGATCTCGGCCCCCTTTCATCACCTCTTTTAAGTCAAAATTGACCTCATCCCCCGATCATCACCTATTTTAGTTCAGAGTTATCCTCGGCCCCTGATCGTCGCCTCATTTAGGTCAGATTTGACCTTAGCCCCTGGTCGTTACTACTTTAGGTTAGAATTGACCTCGACCCCTGATCGTTACCTCCTTTAGGTCAGAATTGAATCAGCCCTTAGTTATCACCTATTCTCGATCAAAATTGACCATGACCCCGGGTCGTCACCTCTTTTAGGTAAGAAATGACCTCGGCGCCCAGTCGTCATCTCTTTAAGGTCAGAATTGACCTAAGCCCTCGATCGTCGCCTCTTTCAAGTCTGAATTGACCTTGACCTCCCGATTGTCACCTCTTTCAGGTTAAAATGGATCTCAGTCCATAGAATTGGCCATACCCATCATTTTCTTAGGTCCTCAGAATCGACCTCTACCCTCTGAATCAATCATATTTATCACTTAGGTCCGCAGAATTGACCTCTTCCTTAAAACATCATGTTGTGTCTATTCGACGACGTTCAATTGTTCCAATCTCACCCTTCAAGGGTCTCTGTGAACACCACATTCTAGGAACCCCTAAGTCTCTCTTTAAGTCCCTTGAACCTCCTCATTTTACTACAAAACCCCAATCGTACTTCGAATACCAATCTAGAGCCCGTCGGCCACTCCAGAGCCCCATTTGACTTCGGTGAACTCTATCGTCAGAGAAAAATCTTATTGAATCTTCAAAGTTCTTTGAATCCCTTTCCAACGATCTAGCCCATGCACAAAATGACATAACCGTTTGGAAGAATAATCCGTTTTACTGTCGAAAATCGATTTGGGGGCCAACCGGCGCTCCCATGCCCCAATTTGAATCCAATCAAGTTCATCTTCAGAGAAAAATATATATGTGAATCTTCGAAGGGCACTAAAACACCTCTCCAATGGTCCATCCCGTGCACGAAATGACAAAACCGTTCAGACGAATAATTCGTTTCCCCCAAGAAACTAATCCATATAGGGGTTTATTCATAACATTCTAATATATCCTGCGTGTATCTCACCTTTTCACTAATCAAATTAATTTATAACAATTACGATAGGAAATTCTCATTTTTAATCCCATTCAAAATGTCTCAATTATTCATATTCACACTTTAACAAAGAGTCCATTATAATCACAAGTATATTATTCTCCACATAAATATAAAAATGAGTCACCCCTAGGCTAAGCTGTGGTGCACACATACTCTGCTATCGAATCTTGGTACATCACGTACATAAGGACTACGTGTTCCGAATCTCTCAGGAACTGTTTTAATAGGCAAAATCACACATATTGGAGGCGGACATAGTTCACATACCCATGAGTCTCGCACATACCTACGCTCCCATGGTAAGCTGATTTATTAACTCATAAATAAGCCATTCACAACCCTATGTCCTTAAGGTACCAATCTAAATCCCCACGTAGGCACACAAAGATTAGATGGCCCTATTTCGAAAGTCGACCTCTCGTGATAGCAAGTATGGTAGGTATATCATACGCTAATTAATTCCATTATCTTGGCGACACCCTACCAAATATACCGAACTATCTCTCGGCCCGAAATTCAAAATTCCTAATTCGATATTCAATTTCATCCAATTAAGTTTCCCCCACTTAATTAACAAGATTTCAAATCACTAACTAATAAACCTTAATTCTACAATCGAATTTATCTTCTAATTAGTCCAAGGGTGATTTTCACAAATTCAAACCCTACATTATGAGCTTAATTTCAGATTCAACGAATACAGGAATTGTTCATCAAAAAACACATAATAGGTCTGAATCAGGGGAAAAGAGGATAACTTCCATAAATTCAACAGGTCGTTCAAATGACCAGCCATGTCGTTCGAACGACATCGGCTGTCAATTGAACGAGATAACATGTCGTTCGAATGACCCTCGTATCCTCCTTCTTCTCCAATTTTCCCAGAAAAACCAGTCTGCCATTAAAACAGTAAAAACTTCGATTCTATACATATTTCACCCCATAACCTCCCAAGATTCATTATAAATTCACCCATTTGATCTACTCAACCCAACTACACAATCTACACTCAATTGGGGCATCAAATTCACAAAATCTTAACATCTCTACAGATATATAAATCCCAAACACGAAATCCCCAATTTCTAATTATATTAAACCCTAACATATTAATTAATTCCCACCTTCTTTAATATGAATAGGAAAATGCAAATCAATAAATGCAACTTAAACCACTTGCCTTAGGTTTGTAGAATCAAGTCCCTTGGATGATGATGTTGGGTTGGATTCAAGGATCTCCTCTTGTTCTTGAAGTAATCTCCCCAAATCTCCCAATTCTCTTCTAGTTGTTCTCCTCTAAGGCTAGCCTCAATTGTAGTTTTCTAAAATTACTTAAAGTTGCCTTACCCTCTCACAATTAGGGTTATTAACTCTAATCCCATTTTTGGGCCTATGGGACAAAAAAAGGCCAAAACACTTAATTGGCAGCTCAAATGCAACTAGAAAAGTCACGAAACCCAATATATACCTGTGGCAACTCTCTTCGGACTATTTCGACCCTACCGGACTCAACCGTGTGCTCAAAATCGCCATCCGGATAATTTTTTTTAAAAGTAACTTTCACTCATTAACTAATTTAAATTCACTTACATTTAAATCACACAACTAATTAATTCTTATCAATTTACGACACAAGTAAATTACCAATTATCAGATTAATTGATTAAAATTAAAGGCAAAGAAATTACGAGGTGTTACAATAAACAAGTTCTTGCTCCAAGTACAAACACTCAAGTTCAACAACATTTGCTCCTCTGAAAGTTATATTCTCATTTTTCGCAGAAGGAAGTTCGACAAAAGTTTATTACCTCTTCTATGTCATAAAACTGTTCAATACACCCTCCAGCCCGATTCTTATTTCTCGCATACCCCTTCAATACTCGCATGCACCTTATATATATATATATATATATATATATATATATATATATATATATATATATATATATATATATATATATATATATATATATATAGTTGTAAAGGTAAAATCATAATACATACTTGGACTTTACACAGTGAAAAAAATATGAAAATTATACAGTTACCTCTCGGATGAGTACATCCATCTAAAGAATACTAGACCAAAAAGTTTAACCTCTCTTAGATGATGCACCATTAAATGTACCAGTATGTCAAAAATGGTGGTGGGAAATATTTTTCCCCATATTTTTAGATTTCTTGTAGTCTTGGCACATCCATGACCTTGGCACAAAGAGCATTGAAAACAAATCATACTCGTATAATAGCATATCGTACATGCTTAATCAACACACCTCGTATTACAATAGGAAAAAAGTTGTTGCACTAAGACGTGGCAATCATGAGACTTGAGCCCATATAATTTTAAATCTTCAATTAACACCTAATTTCTCAGATTCGATGAGTATCCAATTGGGAGATTAAGCTCATGCAAAGTTTCACACATCATTATCTTATCTTCCTTAGTTAACAAATAACATGTTATTGGTAGGTAAGTCACTTTTTCTTCAACTTGTAGTTCCAACTCATTCATTAATCACATATATACAAGGTCTTTTTGAAAATGAACTCCATTCTCTGTTTTCCCTGGAATGTGATGTAGGTTCTAGTAGCGCAATCAAAAACAAATTCTCAATGTGCATGACTGATGGTGCTAGGAATCAGCACCACCAGGTGAGGTGTTTCTAAGATCTATATATGAATAACAATGGAAGCACAGCTATATAAAGAGATAAGAGAAGGAGGTGAGGATATGAGTAATGAACACCGGAATATAGGTGGTTCAGCCAATCCGGCCTACGTCCACAGTGGGTGTGTGAGTAATATCACTGAATGAAGGCGCTAATGGCCATGGATACAATTCTCTCAAGATCTCTCTCTCTACTATATATTTAGACAGAGTTTTGGCTAGGGTTGAATAACTGGAGTCCTTTTGCAAGGTAGGGGATGACCCCTATATATAGTGTCTAGGGGGCGTAATGTACCCCCCATGCATGCAATGAGCATGTGTGTGATATCCTCACCAATGTGGGAATGACATCTGTCACTGTCACATGTAAGCAATGATGATGAAATATTCTCCCACATGTGGAGAATAATCTTGTTACAACTGATTTGTGCCCAGGTGTCCTTATCCAAATGTCAACAGATGCTCGGCAGTCATGTTAGTGAATGACCTCGGCCTGGGAGAGGCTGAGCTGTAAAGGCTTGATGTCCATCCAATCCGAGAAGTGTCATAAGGAGTCTCGGCCTAATCTCAGCCGAGACATTATGCTAGGTCGGCCCCAGCTGAGGTAGGGATAGTCCCATGCTGGTGATTACTAAGGCCTCTTGTGACCTCGTCCCAAGCCGAGGTTGAACCGGTTCTAAGTTGAGGGTTGGCTCCCTGTCACCTCGGCCCACCCTTGGCCGAGGTTGCCATACCCAGAGTGTTGTTGGTGCCTGTGATGCGCGCAGTGCCCCTTGGCAGTGTAGATGGTAGTGTCGGCCTGAGCCGAGGTAGGTCTGGCCGAGGGATGGTATCGCGGGCCCCTGGCCTTCATAGGGTCGATCAATGTTTCGGCCATCATCTCGGCCGAGGTAGGTGTCCCTGGGCCGAGGTTATACTTGTCCGTCCCAAGGCTAACACCTGCATGACACCTGTCCCAATCTAGGGCGTGCCAACTTGGCGTGTGCAGTCAGTAGTTGTCCCTTGGGTTTTCCTAAGGCAACGATGGGCCTTGGGAAGTGTGCCCAAGTATTTAAGGGGTTAACCCTTCCTTTCTCTTTCTTCTTCCTCATTTATTTCCCGCGCATACAAATTCTGCAAATTTCTTCTCTCTAAAGCTTCTTCAAATTTCTTCTCTCTAAAGCTTCTTCACCCATCGCCCTTAAATCAGAGGATTTCATCGATTTTCTTGCAATTCTCTCTGTTTCGTTCGTCGATTTACTTCCAGGTACCTCTCCTTTTCTATCTCCTCTGTTTTTCATATTTTGTTTGCATTTTTCGGCGTTCTGTTCTGAGTTTTTCGGTGGTTCTGTTGAGTTTTCCGGTGGTTCTGTTGAGTTTTCCGGTGGTTCTATTAACTCAGGAGAACTAGATTTTCTTGAAAACTTCTTAGTTTGATCTTTAGGCTTCCTCATTTCATTAGCCAAACGTGTTTTTAGCTTTTAGAGATTTTCCAAGTTTAGGGTCGTCCCAAGTTTTGGGTCGTCCTCTGATGCTCAGACCCCTGTACCAGCTTCTTGAGGACTTCCCTTCTATCAGAGAGAAGACCTTAGAGAAAATTAGGCGAATAGAGAGAGCTCAGGAAGAAGCTCGTAGGTCACAGGAGTTCCCTGTCAGACCTATCTTTCCCCCACCTCTCAAGGTGGTATACCCTGATCCTCCTGAGAACTTATATTAGACAGACGTCTCTGCTAATCAATTGCCGATGTCTGAGTCTGAGTCCTCCACCTCAGACCCCATGTCTGTGGACTCTTTCCAAGAAGCCATGGACTTTACACCTCGGCCTGGTCAGGTTCCTGACCAGGTCGAGGTCTCCAGCCGAGCCTCCTCTCAGAACGGGGCAAGCACCTCAAATTTTTCTTCAGAGGTCGAACTTGTTGTGCCAAGTGTGGCTGTGCCACCCATTCTAGATGCCATCCCTCTGTCGGCCGTTACCGGGGCTGAGTTTGCTCAGAGGTTCCCTGGTCACCCGTCTACGTCTGCTCCAGCCGACGTTGAGCTTGACGACGATGATGAGGATGCTGAAAGTGATGTTGACGTCTCTGAGGCTGTCGAGTACGAGAGCACAGTCACTGAGGTGGATCTGTTGCACTTCAGATACTTATACTCCATCAGTCCCTCAATCAAATTTAGGAGACCTCTGAGGGAAGAGAGGGCCTACCATGACCGAGATGGAGAAATCTGCTTGTACGAGCAGATGTTTAAGTTAGGGTTTCGTCTACCCATTCATCCCGTCATCAGGTCCATTCTTTCCTTTATCAACTTGGCCCCCTCGCAGCTCTCTCCCAATGCTTGGAGAGTCATTATTGGATCCATCATCTTGTAGAGGGCAGTCCACCACTCTGACCTCCCAGTTCAGGTCTTTGCTGGTTGTTACGTCCCTACCTCGGCCAAAAACCATCTGAGCTACTATCACTTCGTGGCTCGGAGGCCTGAGAAGAAGATGCTTCAGGTCACTCAGACCTCGAATCACAATTGGAAGCCCCGGTATTTTTTCGCCTTAGGGCCATGGGAATTTGGCTCATCTGTTCCCTCTTCCACTTTTGAGCCGAGGATACCCCTCAGATGGGGTAAAGTCACCATGTCTGCCAGGGCCGATCCTGGCCTAAGTCTTCAAAATATCAAAAAGGTGAAGGCCCTGCAAGTCCAAGGGGCACATGGTCTGTTTGTCAAATTCGAACATCTGCTGAACCCCCAGTATCTCTCCGGGACGAGCCTAGGTGGAGGTCCCCTTGTTGACTTTGGTAAGGATTTTCCTTTTTGTTTCAAGTCTAACCCCTGATCATTCATGTTTCATTTCTAACTCTTATCTTTTCACTTTTGTAGAGAGACCACCAGGTGTCCCAGACGAATTGTGGGAGATGGAAGCTCCGAGTTTGGCCAGACTTGCAAAGAAGACTGGTTTGAACGCTCCTCCTCCAGCTCCCTCAACATCCAAATCCAAGAAGAGGGCCCCTGAGGTCCCGGCCTCTGAGGATCAGAGGCCGACCTCAAGACAAAAGAAGACCTTAGACGCTGCGATCCCCATCTCAGTCGACACCCTGTCGGTTCGTCTGGACGAGCTGAAACTTACCGATAGCGTGGTCGGCCACAGCAGACAGTCCATGGACGCACTTGCCAACATGATGACCGAGGCCGACAAGCATTTTTACAGGGCCATGGACACCTCCATGATGGTTGAGTTCGGCCTCCACAGAGTCGTCCAGGTATGACTTGTTCCTTTTGCCAATAATTTTACAAGTGCAACGTCTGATTTTACTCCCCTCTAACCTCTTCATTACCTGTGCAGGGTGTGACTGCCATGTACCAGCTATCTAACTTGTCCATAAGGAAATTGCCTCTCATTCAGAAGGGGCAGGAGGCTGAGAAGGTCGAGAGCGCCCTGAAGGCCGAGGTTGACTGTCTGAGGTCAGAGTTACAGAATGCCGAGAATAAGGCCTAGAACTCTGAAAATAAGGCTCAGGGTTTGGAAAAAGATATCTCTGTGCTCGTCCAAATCCACGCCAAGGCCCTGAAGGATAAGGATGATGCTCTGCAGAGGAAGGTCAACGCGGTTGTGAAGGCTGCCCTTGCATATGCCTCAGAGAGAATAATTTCTGACTACAAAGTCTCTGAGGAGTTCGTAGGTTTTGGTTTTTAATACCTCGAAATAGGTATCAAAGCCACTACCAAATGGGCCGAGGTCAGAGAGAAGGAGGTTGGCACTATAAAGGCCTCCGACTTTGTGGGCCTCGGCTTCACCGACCCTCAGTTTGCCCAGGCACTGCAAGAGGTAGAAGACGAGACTGCTGCCCCTGGTCAGACTGCTACTCTGGAAGGGACTAATCTCGGAGGGACTAACCCTGCTGATGATGTGGCTGAGGTGACCAATGCTGATCAGGTCAACCCAGCCGATACTGTCAATGCTCCCCCCTCAGACCTTTAAGTTGTAATTTGTAATTTTTAACTTGTAACTGAGCTTGTAATTTGTAACATCAGTGCTTTGTAATGAATATTTGTAATCTCTTATTTTTACTGAATGCCAATCTCTTCCTTTATTTTGACCTCTGAATGTCTCTGAATGCTATATGATCTCTGAATGCTATATGACCTCTGAATACTAAGAGGTTAGCCTCATAATAAATATCACCAAATTAATGGTCAAAAGTCTGAGGTCGTCTAACCCAGGTGTCTGAGCTCAGACCTCGTCACCACCGAGTGATGTTATGAGGGTCTGAGGTCATCACCTAAGAGGTTAGCCTCATAATAGTCACCAAATTAATGATGTTAAGGGTCTGAGGTCATCTAACCCAGGTGTCTGAGCTCAGACCTCGTCACCACCGAGTGATGTTATGAGGGTCTGAGGTCATCACCTAAGAGGTTAGCCTCATAATGTGTCACCAAATTAATGATGTTAAAAGTCCGAGGTCGTCTAACCCAGGTGTCTGAGCTCAGACCTCGTCACCACCGAGTGATGTTATGAGGGTCTGAGGTCATCACCTAAGAGGTTAGCCTCATAATGTGTCACCAAATTAATGATGTTAAAAGTCCGAGGTCGTCTAACCCAGGTGTCTGAGCTCAGACCTCGTCACCACCGAGTGATGTTATGAGGGTCTGAGGTCATCACCTAAGAGGTTAGCCTCATAATAGTCACCAAATTAATGATGTTAAGGGTCTGAGGTCATCTAACCCAGGTGTCTGAGCTCAGACCTCGTCACCATCGAGTGATGTTATGAGGGTCTGAGGTCATCACCTAAGAGGTTATCCTCATAATAGTCACCAAATTAATGATGTTAAGGGTCTGAGGTCATCTAACCCAGGTGTCTGAGCTCAGACCTCATCACCACCGAGTGATGTTATGAGGGTCTGAGGTCATCACCTAAGAGGTTAGCCTCATAATAGTCACCAAATTAATGATGTTAAGGGTCCGAGGTCATCTAACCCAGGTGTCTGAGCTCAGACCTCGTCACCACCGAGTGATGTTATGAGGGTCTGAGGTCATCACCTGAGAGGTTAGCCTCATAATAGTCACCAAATTAATGATGTTAAGGGTCCGAGGTCATCTAACCCAGGTGTCTGAGCTCAGACCTCGTCACCACCGAGTGATGTTATGAGGGTCTGAGGTCATCACCTGAGAGGTTAGCCTCATAATAGTCACCAAATTAATGATGTTAAGGGTTTGCGGTCATCTAAACCAAGTGTTTGAGCTCAGACCTCGTCACCACCGAGTGATGTTATGAGGGTCTGAGGTCATCACCTGAGAGGTTAACCTCTTTATAGTCACCAAATTAATGATGTTAAGGGTCTGAGGTCATCTAACCCAGGTGTCTGAGCTCAGACCTCATCACCACCGAGTGATGTTATGAGGGTCTGAGGTCATCACCTAAGAGGTTAGCCTCGTAATAAACTTATGGTCTAAAGAACGAAACAAGAACTTGATATGGAAACTGATCTTTATTAATAACCTCCTCTCAGTAAGATAGTACATTTTCATAAAATTCTATACATCATATATAATATCTCTTGAGATGGTCAGCATTCCACGGGTTAGTGAAAGGTTCTCCTTCTAGGTTTTCTAGCCTGTAAGTGCCAGGCACAACCTCTTCCGTCACCTTGTAGGGTCCATGCCAGTTTGGGTGTAGCTTGTTTGCCTTCTGTAGTGTCTTCTTTAGAACTAGGTCTCCCACTGCAATGGGTCTTGACTTCACCCTCTGGTTGTAGAATTTTGCTGCCCTCTACTGGTAGGCTGCTTTTCTGACCTCTGCGTCTTCCCTTCTTTCTTCGATGAGATCCAGGTTTAGCCTTCTCTTCTCCCCATTGCTGTCAGGGTCGTAGGTCTGAATCCGATGAGTTGGCAGCCCTACTTCCGTTGGTATGACAGCCTCTGAGCCATGTGCCAGCATGAATGGGGTTTCTCCTGTGGGTGTCCTTGCCGTAGTTTTGTAAGCCCATAGCACTGCGCAGACCTCTTCTGTCCATCTACCCTTCGCATATTCCAACCTCTTCTTGATTTCGTCCAAGATGGTTCTGTTTGTGACCTCGGTCTGGCCATTAGCCTGAGGACGACCGGGGGATGAGAAGAACTGTTTAATCCCCACTCTTAGGCAATATTTTTCAAAGGAGGCGTTCTTGAACTGGGTGCCATTGTCTGAGATAAGAGTGTTCGGGAGGCCATATCTTCATATGATGTTCTTCCAAATGAACTGGAAGGTCTTCTACTCTGTAATTATTATCATCGGTTCTGCGTCCACCCACTTTGAAAAGTAGTCAATGGCAACTATCAAGAATCTATAGTTGTTGGCAGCTCTTGGCAAAGGTCCTACCAAGTCAATTCCCCATACATCAAATGGCCATGGAGAGGAGATCGACGTCATAGGTTGATGAGGGATAGTGGCGAACCTTTGACATTTGTCACACTTCTTCACATAGTCTGTAGCGTCCTTAGACAAGGTAGGCCACCAGTACCCCTGAGTGATGATCCTCTTGGCTAAGGGACTTCCCCCTATGTGGCTAGATCAGGAACCCTCATGAACCTCCTGTAAGACCTGGGGTACCTCCATGGGGTGCACACATCTGAGGAGAGGCAAAAGAAACCCCTTTTTGTACAGGACGTCTCCTACTATTGAGAACTTGGCAGCCCTGTATCTCAACTTTCTCCTTTCCATCTTGGACTCAGGTAGCTCTCCGTCTCTTAGGTATCTGACGAGCGGGTCAATCCATGAGTCTCCCAGGTTCACATTGTGACAAGGGCTACACACCTCGTCCTCCTCGATGCTTGCTTTTCCTAAGACCTCGATTGGAATGGTCCTTCCCAAATTTGTCTTCATTGCCGAGGCCAGCCTTGCATTGCATCAGCGTGGTTGTTGCTCATCCGAGGCACTCTCTTCAGCTTTACTTCTTGAAAATACTCTAGCAACCCTCTTACCTTCTTCAGGTATTTGGCCATCCTTTCATCTTTGGCCTCGTATGCCCCCAACACTTGATTTACAACCAACCTTGAGTCGCTATGGAGTAGGAGCCGTTTTACTCGAAGAGTTGTTGCTAATAAGAGACCTGCTATCATGGACTCATACTCAGACTCATTGTTGGAGGCCTTGAAGTTGAATATCAAGGCGTACTCAATGTTGGCGCCATCTGGAGCCGAGAGTACTAGCCCCGCGCCATTTCCATTGTCACAAGAAGAGCCATCAATGAAGAGGCTCCACACATCCGCATCGGATGAGAAGACCCCTTCTCTCATAACCCCCTTCTTGAAGAGGTACCGATCCTCTTCGTTCTCTTCCACTCTGCTCCGAGTTTTGCCTGGTATAATCTCTTCTCAGCCTCGGAAGACGTTAGGGGCAGTCTCTTCCGAATTCCGAAAGACACTACGGTTTGTCTCTTCTCCATCATCTGAACCTTTCTCTGTCTCGGCCTCTTCCCAGGTGAACTCTGTGACAAAGTCTACGAGGGCCTGCCCTTTGATGGCTGTCCTAGGCTGGTAGGTAAGATCATATTCTCCTAACTCGATGGCCCAGGTCATCAATCTTCCGGACTTCTCAGGCTTGTGCAGAACCTGCCTTAGTGGGGAGTCAGTGAGGACTACCATGGAGTGAGCTTGGAAGTAAGGCTTCATCTTCCTTGAGGCGTGTATCAGGGCATAAGCCAACTTCTCCATCCGGGGATAATTTTATTCAGACCCTTGAAGGGCCTTACTGTTGAAGTATACAGGCCTCTGGATTCCATCCTCTTCCCGTACGATGGTTGCGCTGATGGCTGACTCAGATACTGCCAGATACACAAACAACCTCTCCCCCGTGATGGGCTGAGACAGCAACAATGGAGATCCCAAGTAAGACTTGAGTTGGTCAAAAGCTTTTTCACACTCTTCATCCCACTATAAGGCCTTTCTCAGAACTTTAAAGAACGGAAGACACTTGTCCGTTGCCCTGGAAACAAACCTGTTAAGGGCAACCACTCTTCCGGTGAGTCTCTGGACATCCTTGATACTCCTAGGAGTCTTCATGTCGAGCAAGGCCTTGATCTTCTCAGGGTTTGCTTCAATCCCCCTATGATTAACGATGAACCCCAAGAACTTCCCGGCTCCTACCCCGAAGACACACTTTGCTGGGTTGAGCTTCTTCCTGTACGAGTCCATGACATCAAAGGTCTTCTCAAGGTCTGCTATGTGAGTACATGCTTTCAGGCTCTTCGTTAGCATGTCATCCACATACACCTCCATGGTCTTACCTATCTGCTCCTCGAACATCTTATTGACAAGACGTTGATATGTTGCCCCCGTATTTTTCAGACCAAAGGGCATCACCTTGTAACAATATGTCCCATTGTCAGTAATGAAGGCTGTCTTCTCAGAGTCTTCGGTATCCATGAAGATTTGGTTATAACCTGAATAAGCATCCATGAAACCCATAAGCTCGTGCCCTGCCGTTGCATCCACCATCTGGTCTATCCTAGGTAAGGGATAGCTGTCTTTCGGGCAAGATCTGTTCAGGTCTGTGAAATCTACACACATCCGCCACTTTCCATTGGCCTTGGGCACGATGACTGCATTTGAGAGCCACTCTGGATAAGTAACCTCTCTTATGAACTCGGCCTCCTCCAAATTTTTCACCTCTTCCCGAATGACCTCATACTTGTCTCTGGAGTAGACTCTTCGCCTCTGTTTAATAAGCCGAGCATCTCTGTCTACGTTGAGCTTGTGGGTCGTGATCTCAGGGTCGATACCAGGCATATCTGCATGACTCCACGCGAAGACACTCTGCCTCCTCCTGAGGAAGTTTATCATCTCTTCCTTGATCCCTTGCTCCAGGGCCTTGCCGACTTGGACGGTTTTTTCCGGCTCGTCCTCATTGAGGACGATGGATTCTACCTCTTCCGCGGCCTCGCCCTTCTTCAATTTTGTTTCGTCTCTGGTATTGAGAGTGTCAATGCTGTAAGTGGCGGTTGCTCTCTTATGGGCCTCTCGCTCTTCGGCCGAGTTGAAATAACACTCCCGCGCCGTGGTCTGGTCCCCTTGCACTTCCCCTACCCCATAAGGAGTCGGTAATTTTAGCATCTGATGGACCGTTGACGGCACGGCTTCAAACTCTATGAGGGCCACTCTTCCGATGATGAGGTTGTAGGCCGAGAAGACATTTTCGTCCATAACAAAAAAGTTTATCTTCTTGGTCAGCCTCTTAGGCCACTCATCTCCCATCCGTACATCCATTTCATACATGCCCAATGGGTGTACCTTCTCACCACTGAAGCCTATCAATGGGTGATGGTAGGGCACCAGCCTTACCCTGCTAAGACCCAAGCTCTTGAAACAAGGCCAGAACATCACATCTGCTGAGCTTCCCCCATCTATGAGGATTCTCCCTACATCTCACCCATGCACCCTCGTTGTTATGACTAAAGGGTCATCATGGGGGGCTAAGATGCCCTTGAAGTCGAGTCTGAAGAACCCCACTACGAGGGTGTCCATGTCCACCTTCTTCCTCTTCTGCACTGCGTCAGAAGACGTTAGATTCACAACCTCAGGCTTGACCACTAACTTGGCCTCCGCTACATGAGCCTTACTATCGGCTACCTCAGAGCCACCTCCTGCGAATCCCCCACATATGGTTCTAACACCAAAGGAGATCATCCCTAACCTCTTCACTGGGGTGTTGTCATCCTTAGGTGGGAGATCCGGGTCATCTCCATCATCACCCTCTGAATTATCATGCCTTCTAGCCGGGTCATCGCCACTGCACCTGTCATTTCTTCTCTTTCTAGGGTCTTCTCTTCCACCCTTTGGGGCCTTGCCATCCACATACTTTCTCAACTTCCCGAATTTCAGCATCTTCTCAATCTCATCCTTCAGAGGGAAGCATCTATCTGTGACATGGACGTGATCCTGATGGAACTCACACCAGAGGTTTTTATTCCTCTTATGTGGTGGGGCCTTCAATTTCTCTGGCCACCTCAGAGCCCGGTCAGTCTTGATCTCATTAAGGATGTGCTCACAGCTCACAGTCAGAGGAGTGTAATGAGCGAACTTGTCATCTGCTGACCTCTTCTTCCCCTCTTTCTTGCCCTGGGACCTCCCAGTGTTACCACGGTTCTCCTCCTCATATTTGGCGGCCATTTCCTCTTCCGCATTCATCACTTTCCCTGCGGTGGATAGCAACTCTTCCATAGACTTGGGGGGGTCTTCCGCCAGCTTCCACAATAGCTTCCCCTTCTGGAGGCCTCCTATCAGGGCGATCATGGCTATGCTCTCTTCGTAATCCTCCACCTCCAACTTATCCTTGTTGAATCTTGCTATGTAGTCTCTTAGGCTTTCACCCTTAGCCTGTTTGACATGTAGGAGGTGGGTAGTCTTATTTTGAGGTCTTACCCCAAAGCAGAAGTTGTGGATGAACTGCTCAGCTAAGCCTTTGAAGTTCTCGATCGAGTTCTTCAGAAGAGAGGTGAACCAGCTGTGCGCTGCCCCTGTCAATGTTCCTGAGAAGGCCCTGCACTTCATCTCATCGGGTATCGAGTAAATATCTTCCGCCGACTGATACATCTCGATATGGTGCACTGGGTTAGTGCTGCCATCATACTTTGGAGTCACTGTAGGAGGCTTGAACTTAGCTGGGGTTGGGAACCCCACTATTCTAGCTACAAACGGGGAGCCCTCCGAGTAGCCCCTCTGTAATGGGTCCCTGCTCTTTATGAGGTCCCCTATCTTCTCCTCGAGACGTTGGATTGAGTCATTCTAGGGTCTTCTCTCATCAACTTGGCCGAGGTTATCCCCTGCCACCTCTCTGCGATGGACAGAGGGTTCCCCAGCCACGACCCGTTGACTGTTGACCTCTTCCTGCTCCCTGGCTCTTCTCTCCAAGGGTCAGCCTTGATCTGGCCGAGCCTTCCTATTCCCTCTTTGAGAGCCTGCCGCTCTCCTTGACCTCGATAGCCTCTGCCTCAGGTCAATGACTGGGCCCAGCTTCTCGAAGGCCGACCCTCTGCTCAACCTGTTAAAGGCCGACCCTCTCTGCTGGGCCTCATCTCTTCTTCGACCGACACATCCTTGACTCTGCCTATCAAAGGCCGACCCTCTTTGTTGGGCCTCGTCTCTTCTTCGGCCGACACATCCTTGGCTCTGCCTAAGAGGTCGTACGGTGTTATCTGACACCTCATACGGCTCCCAGCAGTCTTCCGAGGCCTCTTCAGCTTCTAGGTCATCATACCTGTCCTCTGGGCAAGGGTTTCCCTACCTCCCCAGGCGCAAGCGCCTAGGGTCAGCAACATCCCTCCTCCGCTGAGGTGCAGGTTGGTCCTTCATGGGTGCCTGGGGTGGTCCCCTGGCGTCAGGATGGGGCTGAACTGCCGCCGGAGTTATCATGTCCGGTGAGACTCTAGGTGGCCTCATCATCATGGTCTGGCTGAGCTGGACAAATTTCTCCTTCATGGCTTGTTGTGTTACAGCTAAAGATTTCAAGGCTTCTGCCACCTCCGCCATTTCGGACTGGGGGGGAGCCTGACTGGAGCTAGCTCCTCCACCTCCGGGCGGCGGAAGAGGCGGTGGTAATTCTGGTGCCATGTGTTAATAATAAAGAGCTTGAACAGTAAGTGAGCTTAATACCTTAAAGGAGCTATTTCAATGGTGAAACAGCTCCACGCAAGGGGTGGTTCCTGCTTCACCACCAGAGTCTCCGATGAGGTTAAGCAGCAAAAGAGGAAGAGATAACTTCTAATTCCCACAGACGGCGCCAAAATGATGGTGCTAGGAATCAGCACCACCAGGTGAGGTGTTTCTAAGCTCTATATATGAATAACAATGGCAGTACATCTATATAAAGAGATAAGAGAAGGAGGTGAGGATATGAGGAATGAACACCGGAATATAGGTGGTTCAGCCAATCCGGCCTACGTCCACAGTGAGTGTGTGAGTAATATCACTGAATGAAGGTGCTAATGGCCATGGATACAATTCTCTCAAGCTCTCTCTCTCTCTCTACTGTATATTTAGACAGAGTTTTGGCTAGGTTGAATAACTGGAGTCCTTTTGCAAGGTAGGGGATGACCCCTATATATAGTGTCTAGGGGGCGTAATGTACCCCCCATGCATGCAATGAGCATGTGTGTGATATCCTCACCAATGTGAGAATGCCATCTGTCACTGTCACATGTAAGAAATGATGATGAAATATTCTCCCACATGTGGAGAATAATCTTGTTACAACTGATTTGTGCCCAGGTGTCCTTATCCAAATGTCAACAGATGCTCGACAGTCATGTTGGTGAATGACCTCGGCATGGGAGAGGCCGAGCTGTAAAGGCTTGATGACCGTCCAATCCGAGAAGTGTCATAAGGAGTCTCGGCCTGATCTCAGCCGAGACATTATGCTAGGTCGGCCCCAGCCGAGGTAGGGATAGTCCCATGCTGGTGATTACTAAGGCCTCTTGTGACCTCGTCCCAAGCCGAGGTTGAACCGGTTCCAAGTTGAGGGTCGGCTCCCTGTCACCTCGGCCCACCCTTGGTCGAGGTTTCCATACCCAGAGTGTTGTTGGTGCCTGTGATGCGCGCAGTGACCCTTGGCAGTGTAGATGGTAGTGTCGGCCTGAGCCGAGGTAGGTCTGGCCGAGGGATGGTATCGCGGGCCCCTGGCCTTCATAGGGTCGATCAATGTTTCGGCCATCATCTCGGCCGAGGTAGGTGTCCCTGGGCCGAGGTTATACTTAGGCATATCAATGACATCCGAATTTTGTCGAATGGCCATGTGTTTCAAATAATCAAGATCAGAAAAAATTGAATTTTCTCCCAACAACTTGTAAAATCAACGTTGTGTTCACTTTCTTTCTTCCCCTTATTTGATGATGATTTCATTACAATCTTTTGTTTATTTGATGTTGACTTCGCCAAACTCTTCCTTTTCTTTCCCCATATAAGCTTGATTCCCCCAAGTTTAAATAATATATGCACAAAACCTAATGGTTTAGGATGAGTGCCAAGATCTTGCTCACCATTAAAACCCTTTTTTTGGTTTCAAAATGGATAAGTTCGTGGAAGATATATTTTATTCCCCATGTAAATTCACTTGTCGCAATGCTTTAAATTATGAGAATATGTATTTTCATTGTTTATTGGATAAGAAAAGCATCCTTTAATACTAGAAGCAGAGAGGCTTCCATATGTAGGAAAATCATTTATTGTCCATAATACTATGGACATTAACGTGAATGATTCTTTCCAGTAAGCATCATAAGACATAATTCCCTCCTCCCACAATGTTTTCAAATTCTCAATGAAATGTTCCTAATAAACATATATGCCATTACTCGATTATTTGAGCCTTGTTATCAACATTATAAGCATCATAAAATTTCTCTTTATGCATAACGACTCTAGATTATAGGGAGTCAACATGATATGCCAAAATTTAAACCTATTGCTATGGTTATTATATAGATTAATTCCATTGGATGAAAGTGATAGCCTTAGGTTTCTTGGTTATGTTTCATACTCAAACCACTTATTATCAACTAGTTTCCATATTGATGAGTCTACTGGGGGATACAATAAATCGTCAACTTCTATTTATGTTGCATGTCATGTCAAATCCTCTGTTGTCTAGGAAGACTGAAACCACCTTTTAAATCTAATAATAAGTGGAATATACCATAACACCTCGGTAGGTACACCATTTTTTTTCCATTTGTTTGATCATACACATTTGTCTTTACCTTATACCTATACATCCCACATGTAGGAAGTGAAATTTCATTTTTATACTCATTTCTATAGAATACGTAGCCACTGGGACATGCATCCATTTTCTATACTCCAGTCGAAATATACTCAAGCTAGCTTAGCGTCAATGGTTGACACAGGAAGCTCATTATCTTTCGTGAGCATGTCTGCAAACAATTCTAAGACATCTAAAAAGATTTCATCACTCCATCCACTCTTGGACTTGATATTAAAAAGATTTATTAATATCGATAACTTGCTATAATTTGAACAACCTTTGTATAAAGGTTTCTTGGCATCGTGAAATAATTTTTGAAATCCTTCGGCATCAACTACGACATCTCCCTTCATCTCTTGGACCATATCTATTATACATGTGTAATACCCCGTAATTTTATTGATTTTATTTAATTGGATTAATTAAATTAAATGGGAATTAATTGGAAATTACTCCGGATTTAAATACTAGCGAGACGTGAGTTGGTATTTTATTATGATGATAATGTTGAATATTACTAGGTAAATATGGTAATATATGATTATTGAGTTTATTAAAATTTATCGTGAGTCATAAATACGGCAATTCGAAAAATTTAGTTGGGACACGCGTGTCAGTCGCATCAGGAATCAATTTAATTGGATTTAAAAGTAAATTAAAATTTCATCATCCGTATATTCATTTTGAGTGAGCCAACGTGTCCGGAGGGGTTGAAATAGTAAGAAAATACTAGTCGGGGGTTTAGTTTGGGTCCCGGGGCGTTTCTAGGCCAAATTGGCAATCCGTGAGGGTATTTTAGTCATTTTAATTTTCAAGGGATTTTGACCCACGAATTTTGGGCCTTAATTATCAGCCAATATCAGGGCCATTATCTGTCAAAAATCAAGGAGTGGGCAACGTGAGAGAGAGGAGAAGTTACAAGAGGGTTACAAAGACATATCACCACACACCACCACTTTTCGCCGGAATTGTGATCGGAGCAAGGAAGAGAACCAACCCTTAACATCACCAACGGATCAGAACATCAATTCGAAGGCAAGTGATTTGATTTCATTAAGTTTCAGCGAATAATTTATCCATGATAGTGTAGGATTGGATGATAGCCATGAATAGTGATTGAAACTCATGAAATTTGGAGAAGAAACCAAAACTTTGGATATGATTTGCATGTAGTTTAATTTTGGAAGTATCTCAGTAACAAAATCATAACCCTTGATGAATTAAAAATGGATTTAGGAAAAGAAGAATGATGGTTCTTGAAGAAAATAGAAAAATAGGGTTTTTATGATAATATGAAGATTTAATCCAAGAAAAGTCTAATTGTTGACGATTTAAAAGTGTTGGAACGTTAAGAATAATGTAATTAGGTTGTATAATGACCCCATATACTTACATTAGGATTTCACATCATGTAACGAAGATTTGGGACAAAACTGGGACTGGAAAATGAAGAAACCCTTAGCCTGCACCTGCTTGATCGATGAATCGACATTCATAGGTCGATCGATCGACCATCGATCGATCGATCGATGCTCAAGATCGATCGATCGATCTCCCGAGAAACTATGACCTTTTTCCCTTTTTGATTTTAAATATTTCTGAACATCGAACGTTGTATTTGGGAATTATGCGAATACATTGGGACTTAAGGGAGACCAGTCGGGATATATTTGAAGCCCTGAACATATTAGAATTTGATTGGAATATAGTGTTGAATTTACGAGTGTCCGGCGAGTAATTTCCCATTTTATGATGCGATAACATGATATAAATTCTTAGGAGTGATATGTTAGGATTTGGGACATACATAAGGACTTAAGAGTACTGAATTAATATGTGGGATAAGTAGGAGACTTAGTAACCTCTTTGGTTAGGTTTTAAGTAGTCGAAACTATATGACGTGAGACGTATCGGCGAAATAAATTATATATCATCTGAAATAATCATAGTGTATGAATTAGACGAATGGTATAAGGTAGAGAATATACCGTTAATAATATAACCAGTTATCTAAGTTGTGTGAATGCTTAGTATATGGATTATTATGCGTATGACATACCTACCATACTTGCTGCAAAACTGTTACTAAAGCCGTCTAATACAAGATCAAACTATTTAAGTAACTCCGAACCATTTTTTTAGGAAACTCTTTTCTTTGAATCAAATCAGGTTAATCACAAGAAGTGTTTACTAAAATATGCACGAGATCAGTTGAAGATTTGTTAACAAGTTTTGAAAAACAAAACTAAGAGAGTTTAAATTAGCACACTATTAAGAATGAGATAAGGAGTTGTAGAAAGATTAATGACAAGAGATTTTTAACGTGGTAAAACCTCACCCAACTGAGGAAACATCCATGGTGACTTCTAAGTCACAAACCAAAAATGCACTAAAACAAAATATATCAGTTATAAACTATATAGCACACATTCACACAAATCAGACATATACAAGTTTAGGAATGTACCCACTGGTTTCCTTCTAACTTCTCTGCAGTTCTGATTGTTGATGTGGCTCTCCCAGTTTGCTAACTTCCACTTTGTTCCAGTCTTTACGTCGACTCTTCTTTCAAAATCTTATTACCAACACTTTCAGTGTTGTAGTGTGTAAGTGTTTGTGATGGTGCTCTAATACATGCATGCACACACTCACACATATTTACACAAACAGTCCTATCAAATTACAGTTAAGATCTATATGCTGTGATTTTCAGTTTCTCTATTCTTAGGAAACAAAAAAAAACTTATTTGACCTTTAAAATGATCCAAGAATCCATGATTATCTTGCTCGAAAGATGATTCAAGATCTTAATCAATTTTAGGGTTTTGAAATTGAAAAACACCAAGTGCGATTCCAACTAAATGAAAGGTCTTGTTTCAAAAGAACTAGAACCAGAAAATGATTTTATTGATTTTGAAGATAAAAACATTTGCAGAAAATAATCAACAAAAGATTTCTCAAGATGAGAAACTAAGAATGCAGATCTAAGTGTAATATAACATAAAATGACCAGATCTATGATTTTTATGAAACATAAATACAGATCTAACCTAATGTTTAAGTTGCACACAAGATCTTAAAACCAAGAAACAACTTTCAAACCAGCACAAAAATAACTCTCAAACACTCAGGGTTGGTGTTTGGTGTAAATGGTTTTAGAAAACTGAATGAGGGTTTGAAAATGTGTTTGGACAAATTAGGGTTTCTAACTCTCTCTCTGGTTTCTCTATCTTCTCTCTACTTAGACAAAGTGCCAAAAGTCTCTCAAAGGCTTAGGGTAAGCCTCCTTATATAGGGGGTTGAGAAGGATCGAGAAGGTTATTCAAAATCAAGGGCTGGAATTTGGTCTTACCAAATTGACTTTGATCCAACGGTGAGATAACAACGGTGGTTTAAAAGACTTCTGATTGGATGATAAGGGTTTCACATGGATTAGCTTCAAATGATGCAGAGCGTTGATAACAACGATCCAAGGGCTGATAATGAACAACGGTTTTGAGTCTTTAAAGAAACACAAATCCAACCGGTATAAGGGTGACAAGCATAGGGCTGATATCGAACCTCACACGCGTGTATGAAAATAATTACACACACACCTTATAGTCTTTAGCGCTTTCGAATCCTACCCAAATGAACTTATAGGCATAAAACCATAAAACCAGTATTTACAGATTGACCCCAAAAACTTTTTAATCCAATTTTAATTATGAAAAAATCATTAAAAATTATTTTAAGGGAAATTAAAACACAAAAAACACACACAAATAATTTAATGCAATATATGAACAATGTATGCAATCCTAATGTGTGTGAGTGTTTGTGAATATACCTTCAATCAATTAAACAAGAGGAATGAAGAGTAGAGTAGAGTCTGAGGCTTTTTGGATTCTAGGGAATGGACTCAATTTTGCCACTATTTCCATACTAGATGAGCACTTATACAATGTAGAATCAAGTGAGTCAAGAGTATAATGTACTTCAATCTCACACTTTGGAAATATGAGACAAAATCTCCTTTGAGTCATCTAGGACTCGTAGGGAAACAAAGAGATAAGGAAAAACCTATTCCTATACAAAAATTCTATCTACCCATTTCCTAAAAACGAAAATTACATAACTCAACTAATTACAAATCAATACCCTATTACATTAATGGTACAAATTTCTGCAAAGAAAACTATGATCAAGCATTTTAGAAATATGTACAAAAAAATGAACTCATAAGACTCAGATTTCTCCCCCATTTTGTCTCAAATGGACAAAGGGAAATAATATGCAAGTCAAGGAGTTTATTCAACACAAACCATTCCTATCTATTTACGCAAAGAAATAAATCTATTGAAATCCAAAGGTTTGGTAAACATATCCGCGAGTTGCAAATCAGTAGGAAGATAATTTATTTCTAATTCCTTAGTTTCAACTAATTCGCGTATGAATTGATGTCTAATTTTTATATGTTTGGTTCGTGAGTGTTGAACAGGATTTTTAGAGTTATTGATCGCACTTTGATTATCACAATAGAGATGTAATTGTTCTTCTTGAATACCATAATCACTTAGCATTTGCTTAAGCCAAAGTAATTGGGCACAACAACTTCCAGCGGCTATGTATTCAGATTCAGCTGTTGATAAAGAGGTGCAGTTTTGTTTCTTACTACTCCAACCTACCAGATTACTACCTATATAGTATCATGATCCTGATGTGCTCTTACTATCATCAGTACACCCTGCCCAATCGACATCAGTGTATCCTATTATAGTGCTAGGAGTATCATTGGTGTATCAAAGTCCTAAATTTAGAGTGCCTTTTATGTATTTTATGATTCTTTTAACACAAACTAAATGGCTCTCTTTAGGATTGTTTTGATAACGGGCACACACACAAACATCGTACATAATATCAAGACGCGAGGTAGTAAGTTATAGCAAGGTTCCTATCATACTACGATAGAGAGTAGGATCTACGAATTTACCATTCTCATCCTTATATAGTTTGATCGTAGTACTCATGGGAGTTTTAGCATCTTTTGCACTCTCAAGGATGAATTTTTTAACAATCTCTAAAGCATATTTCGATTGCGAAAAAAATAATCCTTCTGAATTCTGTTTGACTAAAGACCCAAGAAAAATTGCAACTCCCCCATAAGAGACATTTGAAATTCTTTATGCATAATTTTAGAAAAGGATTTAACTTTTGAGGGAGATGTTGATCCAAAGATGATAACGTCAACATAAACTTGAGATATAATAATATATTTGTCAAAATATTTAACAAAAAGAGTTTGATCATTTCCACCTCTCTTAAAACCTTTGCCTAAGAGAAAATTGGAAAGGCGCTCATACCAGGCTCTTGGCGCTTGTTTTAGGCCATACAAAGCCTTTTTAAGATGAAAGACGTGATTTGGATATTGAGGGTCAATAAACCCTTTTGGTTGTTCTACATAGGTATCCTCATTCAATATTCAATTAAGGAAGGCAAATTTGACATCCATTTGATAAAGCGTAAAATGTAAGTACCAAGCTATGGCAAAGAGAAGACGAACAGATTTTAATCGAGTAACAAGAGAAAAAGTCTCGTTAAAATCTATTCCTTCAATTTGAGAGTATCCTTGAGCAACTAATCTGGATTTGTTTATAATGATTATCCCACTTTTATCAAATTTATTTTTAAATATCCAATGTGTGACAATAACCTTTTTGTGATTAGGCCTAGGTACAAGATACCAAACATCATGAATGACAAATTGAAGAAGTTCTTCCTGCATTACAAAAATCCAATAAGGATCATTCAATGCATCATTTACATTATTTGGTTCCACAAGGGAAACAAAACATGCATAATGAGCATAGTTTCTTAATTGAGATCTTGTACGTACAGGCTCACTAGGGTTACCAACAACGTTATCTATGGGATGGTCTTTAGAAACCCAGTTAGGTACTTCAGGTGTCTCAATTAGTAAAGAATCACCTATTACTGAAGAGTCATTTTCTAAAACATTTTCAGACTCTTCCCCAATAGTTGGTTCACCAATCTTACTTTTTACAGTAGTGTCACTTATAATAACATTTATGGATTCCATTAAGGTCTTAGTGCGAAGATTAAAGACACGATATGATCTACTATTAGGAGAATATCCTAGAAAGATAGCTTTATCTCCACGAGTCTCAAATTTGGATAAGTGTTCTCTGTCTTTGCAGACATAACACATACTACCAAAGGTTATAAGGTACTTAAGATTGGGCTTCTTCCCATACCATAGTTCGTAAGGAGTTTGTTTAGAATTCTTTCTAAGATAGACCCTATTGATAATGTGACAAGCAGTACGAATAGATTCTACATAAAAATACTTAGGTAAAGTCTTGGCATGAATCATAAACGTGCCATCTCTTGAAGGGTAGGATTCTTTCTCTCAGCAATACCATTTTGTTGAGGAGTCTTAGGAGCACTAAATTTCTGTTTGTAACCATTATAGTCATAATACTCTATAACACCAGTATTTAAGAATTCTCCACCTCTATCACTACTAATTCTATTTACTTGAGTGTCTTTATCATTTTCAATTCGAAGTAAAATCTTCAAAAAGGTTTGGAAAGTGTCAGACTTTTGTTTTAAGAAATCTACCCAAGTAAATCTGGTGAAGTCATCAACCATAACAAGAATGTAACTGTGTCCACAGAGACTAACAGTTCGAGAGGGACCTATTAGGTCCATATGGATGATCTCCAAGGATATCTTTTACTTTCTTATGAGGTGACTGAACATTTTTTCCTTCCTGACATGATCCACAGACAATATTAGAAATAGGTTTAATCTTAGGAATACCTCTAACTATTTCTTGTGAAGACAATCTACTAATATTTTTGTAATTTATGTGACCCATTCGATTATAACATATCTCATTGTCATCCATTCTGGCAATGTTACAGACCTCAGTACTGTTCTGGACAGTATAACAATTGTCAGGAGTCCTGAGTCCTATAATTATGCACTCACCTTTTTCATTTAAAATTTTGCAATTATTCTTTGAAAAGGTGACAGTATGATTTGAGTCACAAAATTGCGAGATACTAAATAGATTAGCCTTAAGACCTTTTACTAGAAGAACATTTTCAAGTAAAGGTAATACTTCTTCTTGGAGTGTTCCTTTACCAATGATTTGAGATGATACACCATCACCAAAAATAACTTTTCCTCTAGCAAAGCTGGTTTTGTTTAAAAGTTTGGTATCATCCCCAGTCATGTGCTTTCAACATCCAGAGTTTAAATACCAACTAGAGGGAGTGTGTTCAACTTTTAAAGCAGTAATCATAATGTTAAACTTCATCTGGGGTAATATCTCATCTTTTCTAACCCAAATAGCTCTTGTTTTTATTTTACGCTTATTTGCTCTCATTTGATAAAATTTGTGAGCATTAGATTTTTGTTGAAAAATGTTTTGCGCATGAGGTTGAATTTTATGGAAAGTATGATCATTTGGTTTAGAAAAGTGTCTAGGAATCCTTCTTGGGAATGATCTTTTAGGTTTGGTATTTCTTTTTCTATAGTTAGAGTTTTTGTCTGGTTGTCTAGGCAGAACATAATTGTTACGACTTCTCCTAGAATAGTTAAAGATTTGGTACACATGAGTATTTTAGACAGGTTTAACTAAACTTCTAGAGTAGAAAACTTCAATAGAATGACCGTATAAGTCACAGCATGAGCAATATAAATTTCTTGAAGATGGTATCTCCTTAGGAAAGTTTCTAAACATAGGCTTCATGGAATTTTGGGGTTGAACCTTATTCCTAGGGAATACAGTTTGAAAGGCAGAATCACTCTTCCTAATCGGAGGCAGACATATTTAACCTTAGGTGGACTTTCACATTTAGAGAAAGTTGATTCCCCAATATCAAACTTTGATTATTTTTCATCAAACTCATTTTTCAGAGAATGAAAATCTGGGCCAGTTTCTATTGGTCTTTGGCCCCCTGACACAAACTTGATTGGTTCAAAGTTTTTAGTTTGTGTCATAAAATTTGGGTAAAACCCTATTCCAGTTCGGTCATCAGAATTGGTTTTTGAATCAGCAACAAAACCATCAAAACAGTTTGAATTATTTTCAAATTTTGCGAATTTTTTAAAAACTGTTGCTGTCTTCTCTTTGGATTGTTCCAATTCTAATAATGTCCGTTTATATCTTTACTCTAGAGTTTCATTTTCTTCAATCAAATTCTTCAATTTTTGATTAAAAATTTTGACTTCATTTTCATGAGTTAGACATTGGGTAGTGTACTCTTCTGCATTAAGTTTAACCATTAGGCTTAGGTCTTTTAGTGCTTTTCATGAGAGTTTTCGTATAAAGTGTGTGAATGTCAGGGAGATCTTCAGTGTCTGAGTCACTAAGTGTAGTGTGTAAAGTGACCCCTATGGATTCATTTCTTAAACTCACACACCCATTGACATCGTCATTATTGCTTTCCCTTTGACTCACTCACCCCATGGTAGAAGTAGCAATATTCTCATAAATTAAAGCATCTAAACTAGTAGCAACATGATTCATAACAATAGAAGTAGAGTGACTATCATCATTCTCATACATAGGCATATCATCATTATAGATTATCTTTGCAAAGAAAGACATGCAAGGATCAAAAGCATCAGATGATTCAGGTTCCTCATTTTCAGAATCACTTGAATCATCCCATGTTTTGCAAATATTGTCCCTAATATGTTTATTGACAGTGTTAAGTTTAACTCTACAGTCTTCTGCCATATGTCCTAATTTTCCACATCTAAAACATTTAATGTTCTTGAAGTCTTTGTTAGGTCTCATGTCCTTGTGATGTTTGTCTTGACCTTTCTCATGAGGTTTGTAGTTAGATTGAGTTAGATAATTTGGCTTGCCTTGTCTGTTTGCCACTTTATTTCTAAATTTAATAATTTTCTTAAACTGTTTTGACATCAAGGAAATTTGATTATCCAAACTATCTATATCACATTCCTCATCAGAGTCATTATTGGGGATAGTAAACTCAGGTTTCATCAGCTTAGAGGAAAAACTCAAATTGGAACTAGTCTGTTTCCTATAGGATTGGGTCAATTGCTTCTTAAATTGTAATTCCGTCTCCACAGTTCTTAGTTTACTACTGAGTAATTCAGGAGTGAGATTTTGGTCACTCATTTCCTCAATGGCATATCTTTTGTTATCAAATTTCTGTGGTAATGACCTTAGAATTTTAGATACAATTTCATGTCTGTCATAAGTGATCCCATTAGCATGCAATTTGGTCACAATGTCAGTCAATTTCATGTAAAAGTCATCAAAAGATTCAGAGTCTGACATAATTAGAGAGTTATACTGCTGGACAAGCATTTGAGTTTTAACAGCCTTAACTCTAGTGTCACCTTCATGTGCACTGATCAGTGTACCCCAAGCTTCCTTAGAAGTGGAACAAGATGAGATCCTTTTGAACTCATGTTCATTTATGGACATAAATATGGCATTCTTTCCTTTGTTGTTGTTTTGAGAAGTTTGCTTCTCTTCTTGTGTGAATTCACTTAATGCTTTCTTAATCCTCTCATTACTTCCTTCAGTGGCTGGTTTAGTAGGATAAGTATATCCATTTTCAAAAATATCCCAAACATCATCTCCCAAGGTTCCTTGTATGAAAGCAACCATTCTTACCTTCCAGTAAGCAAAGTTATTTCCATCAAAGAGAGGGGGTCTGGTCAAGTTGCCAAATCTTTCATTTTTCTCGTCCATTGTTTGATTTCAAGAAAATAATTTTAGAAACACAAGATCTTTTAAAAATATTTACAAAGCTCTGATACCAATTGAAAAACTGTTACTAAAGCCGTTTAATACAAAATTAAACTATTTAAGTAACTCCGAACAGTTTTTTGAGGAAACTCTTTTCTTTAAATCAAATCAGGTTAACGTGGTAAAACCTCACCCAACTGAGGAAACATCCACGGTGACTTCTAAGTCACAAACCAAAAATACACTAAAACAAAATATATCAGTTACAAACTATATGACACACATGCACACAAATCAGACCTATACAAGTTTAGGAATGTACCCAATGGTTTCCTTCTAACTTCTGTGCAGTTCTGATTGTTGATGTGGCTCTCCCAGTTTGCTAACTTCCACTTTGTTCCAGTCTTTACGTCGACTCTTGTTTCAAGATCTTATTACCAACACTTTCAGTGTTGTAGTGTGTAAGTGTTTGTGATGGTGCTCTACCACAATCATGCACACACTCATGCGTATTTATACAAACAGTCCTATCAAATTACAGTTAAGATCTATATGCTATGATTTTCAGTTTTTCTCTTCTTAGGAAACAAAAAAAAACTTTTTTGACCTTTAAAATGATCCAAGAATCCACGGTTATCTTGCTCGGAAGACGGTTCAAGATCTTAATCAATTTCAGAGTTTTGAAAATACTTTTGAAATTGAAAACCACCAAGTACGATTCCAACTAGGTGAAAGGTCTTGTTTCAAAAGAACTAGAACCAGAAAATGATTTTGTTGATTTTGAAGGTAAAAACATTTACAGAAAATAATCAACAAAAGATTTCTCAAGACGAGAAACTAAGAATGCAGATCTAAGTGTAATATAACATAAAATGACCAGATATATGATTTCTATGAAATAGAAATACAGATCTAACCTAATGTTTAAGTTGGACACAAGATCTTAAAACCAAGAGGTTAAACCACGAAACAACTTTCAAACCAATACAGAAATAACTCTCAAACACTCAGGGTTGGTGTTTGGTGCAAATGGTTTTAGAAAACTGAATTAGGGTTTGAAACTGTGTTTGGATGAATTAGGGTTTCTAACTCTCTCTCTGGTTTCTCTATCTTCTCTCTTCTCTCTACTTAGACAAAGTGCCAAAAGTCTCTCAAAGGCTTAGGGTAAGCCTCCTTATATAGGGGGTTGAGAAGGATCGAGAAGGTTATTCAAAATCAAGGGCTGGGATTTGGTCTTCCCAAATTGACTTTGATCTAGCGGTGAGATAACAACGATGGTTTAAAAGGATTCTGATTGGATGATAAGGGTTTCACATGGATTGGCTTCAAACGCATGCAGAGCATTGATAACAGCGATCCAAGGGCTAATAATGGACAACGGTTTTGAGTCTTTAAAGAAACACAATTCCAACCAGTATAGGGGTGACTGGTGTAGGGCCGATATCGAACCCCACACGCGTGTATGAAAATAATTACACACACACCCTATAGTCTCTAGCGCTTTCGAATCCTACCCAAATGAACTTATAGGCATAAAATTATAAAACCAATATTTACACATTGACCCCAAAAGTTTTTTAATCCAATTTTAATTATGAAAAAATCATTTTAAAAATTATTAAAAATTCCTAAAAAATTATTTTAATTGAAATTAACACACACAAAACACACACAAACAATTTAATGCAATATATGAACAATTTATGCAATCCTAATGTGTGTGAGTGTTTGTGAATATACCTTCAATCAATTAAACAAGAGGAATGAAGAGTAGAGTAGAGTTTGAGGCTTTTTGGATTCTAGGGAATGGACACAATTTTGTCACTATTTCCAAACTAGATGAGCACTTATACAATGTAGACTCAAGTGAGTCAAGAGTATAAGGTGCTTCACTTGCTATCACGGGAGGTCGACTTTCGAAATAGGGAGATCTAATCTTTGTGTGCCTACGGAGGGGTTTAGATTGGTACCTTAAGGACATAGGGCTGTGAATGAATTATTTGTGAGTTAATAAGTCATCTGACCGTGGGAGCGTAGGTATGTGCGTGACCCATGGGTATGTGAACTATTTCCACCTCCAATATGTGTGATTTTGCCTATTGAAACGATTCCTGAGAGATTCGAAACACGTAGTCCTTATATACGTGATGCATCGGGATTCAATAACAGAGTATGTGTGCACCGCAGCTTAGCCTAGGGGGTGCCTTATTTGTATATTTATGCGGAGAGTAATATACTTGTGATTATAATGGACTCTTTGTTAAAGTGTGAATATGAATAATTGAGACATTTTGAATGGGATTAAAAATGAGAATTTCCTATCGTAATTGTTATAAATTAATCTGATCAGTGAAAATGTGAGATACACGCAAGATATATTAGAATGTTATGAATAAACCCCTATATTATAGTGTGAGGACAAGAAGTGGTATAGACTAGTTAGTTAACGACATAACAAGGATGGGTTAAGGATTTACGTTAGGCATGCACATTAGTTGAGGGGTGAGGAATCATGTGAGAGCACGTAACTAACATGTATATAATATTCACTGTTTAATGCAATTGAACACCTGCTATATTTTTTAAACTGTTTTCACCTCGGGCTCTGACCCGTTTTCTTTCATTTCTATTTTTCTTGTAAAACCTTTTAGGTGCCCAGCCACAGGGACGCCAAGCATAGGAGTTCTATTCCATTGTCGAGCTGTAGTTGTTGTGGAAGTTACAGGATCTCGGTAGTAGATGCCTCCACATTCTGCATTTGATTCTATTCAGGGTCATTTATCAGTTAAGGCATGTCTCCCCCTTTTCATTTAGTGATATAATTCTCAGACTCCCAGTTTCTTTTCAGTCTTGGATTTATTTTTTATTTATTCAGGCTTTGTATTGGGTTTTATTCAGTATTTGGATTATTTAGGGGAGTGTTACTCCAGACTCATTTTATTATTCCATTATTATTCTATTGTGATTGTGATCTCGATGTGGTATAGTTAGCTTATAATTTAATTGGTTTCATGTTAATTTAATTTAATAAAATTTGGCACTCACTTTTTAAATATTAGGTGGCTAGTAATTGTTTAAATGTTTTCGATATTGATGCTATGAACTGAACCAACTCTACATTTTGAATTAATTTGAATAAAGGAATAGCTACCCGATATTTAGTTAGTCGGGGTGTCACAGGTGGTATGATGCTCTATCGTCCTTAGGATCTATACGACTTGTTATGTTTCCGAATAGCGTCCTTTGATATAGAGCCCTATATTTTAGGATTGTTGTACTCTTTCATGTATCTTATGTTCTTCAGCTATTTTGAGATATTAACTGTTGACTTATAAAACTTCTCTCTCATTTCAGATGCCTCCTCAACGTGCACAGCGAGTTCCCAGGGGTGACCAGCCCGAGCCTCTGCCTACACCAGTTCAGGTTCTATGAACGCTACAGAAGTTGCCTCCATTGTAGTCTAGGTGGTAAATCTCGTGTTAGCAGTTATGAAAAAGGCACCACCTCAGGCACCGATGGTAGACCCAGTCCAGGCTCATACATTCCCGTCTTCTTGGGAACGTGTCCGTGATGCCTTTCAGAAGGCTCACCCTCCGGAGTTCCCAGGGAGCTCTGACGTTGTTCTGTCGAGCCAGTGGAAGAAGGACATCCAAAGACACTTGAGGATGTACGAGTGTACAGATGTGCAGAGGCAGATACTGTAACACCCCGTATTTTTGACGATTTAAAATTATGTGATTAATTATTCTTATGGGAATAAGTATGCGATTAATTATTGTTGTTGGATTAATTAAATTAAAATGTGAGAAATTAATTTGTTATTAATCCGGATTAAAATAATTATTAACTAGCTTGCCAAGGGTTAATACTTATTATTGAGAATTATTTAATATTACTATGTGATATGGAATTATGAAATTTGATAAATTGTCGAGAGTGAGAAATACGACAGTTTGGTAATTTAAGTCTGACACGCGTGTCAGTCGTGTCGAGATTAATTGAATAGAATAAAAAGAGAATTTATTTTTATTAACTCGTATGGTCATTTCGAGTGTGCCGTTGAGTCCGAAAGGGTCGAGATAGTCAAAATAGTATACCCGGATGTTTAGTTTGGGTCCCGGGGCGATTTTAGGCCTAACTGGCACCCCGAGAGGGTATTATGGTAAATTGTATTTTTGGGCTAAATTAATGGACGAAAATTAAGAGTAATTATATCAGCTAAGGAGAGTCCATTAGGGTGAAAACGTTATAGGAAGTTAAGAACGGCTATAGGAGGTGTGCGGGAGAGCTAATTCTAAGAGAAAAGGCCCAAGATAACACCACCTTGCACAACCGAGACCATCAACACGTAGATCGAGAAGAGAGGAACGCGTATGTACCAACATCACCAACGAATCAGACCGTTATATTCAAGGCAAGTGTTTATTATTTGTTTTCTTTTAGCAATAATCATGCTCATGTTAGTGTAGGTGAAATGAATCAAGATTTACATATGAATTGGGTGAATATTGGAGATTTAAATTATGATTAAGGATTGGTTTAATTAGTGGTTGAAATTCCTTCATGTATCTAGAGGATTAATCACGGAATTTGATTATATATTGATGAATGAATCTGGGTTGATTAGGTTCATTAATTGAAAATTTGGAAACTAGGGTTCATATGAATTGATTTGGGGATTTTATATAATTATGATGATTTATGACGAATTAATGATCCTAGGAGGTTAGGAATGATTTATAACCTGTTAGGGTTGATGGGTATAGATGATGAGGCATTGGGTGTTGAATCTTAGAGGTTTCTAGGTTCATAAATGGTGGAAAAACGTAAAATTCTGGGAAAGAAGACGAACAGTGATATCTCGCGCGATCTCGCGCGAAGTCGTTCGAGCGAGATGGCATCTCGCGCGAAGTCGCTCGAACGACACGTGGAAGTCGTTCAAACGACAACCCTTATGGTTTGAGCGACAGAGGGAATTTTTGGGGATTTTCTCAAAGTCCAGTTTTGAGTTTGTCGGTTCATTGGAGTGAGAGAAATTGCCAAACAGTAAATTCAAATAAGACAAATTTCGGGAAAAGTATGGGAGAATTAATACTTTAATTATTTCGGTATAGAGAGAATGTACCTTTAAGATTACGAGAGAGATAGTAATCTAAATATTTATACTATACGTAGTGATGAGGTTAAAATACGTATGAGGAGTATGTATGTAGGTTGGAGAAATACCTATAAATTATAATAGGATGTGTGTATGCCTATTGTGTGATATTATTGTTAAGAGCACTAATGGGTGATAACCTGGGGGTTCAAGAACCTTATAATTAAGTGCACTAATGAATGATAACTCGGGGGTGCGGAAACTCTATTGTTAAGTGTACTAATGGGTGATAACCTAGGGGTACAAGGATGACTATTGTTAGGCGCACTAATGGGTGATAACCCGGAGGTGCTGGATTATTATTGATAGGTGCATTAAAGGGTGCTAACCCAGGGATGCAAGATTCTATTGTTAGGCGTACTAATGGGTGATAACCCGGGGGTGCTGAATTGTTAATGATGGATGGACTAATGGGTGCTAACCCGGGGATGCAGGATGTTCCAGATAGGTGCACTAATGGGTCTTAGCCCGGGGGTGCAGGATTAGTATATATATATATATATATATATATATAGGGATGATGTGACTATATATATATATATATATATATATATATATATATATATATATATATATATATGAACTTGTGAATATTGCTACTGTGTGAAATTAGTAGACTTGGTAATAATAATAATCATTACATTGCACCAAGTGGTCTTAACCTCAGAGTGTTGGATTAATGTATATATATAGGGGTGATGAGACTATATATATGTATAAGTGTACTTGGGTAACTTTCTACCTTGTGAAACTAGTAGATAAAATGGAAATAAGAAATAAAATAATCTTAGTGGATAAAAGATTAACTATTCAAACGGTGAATAATGAAACTTAGTATGTGAGATAAACTATATGATTAGCGTATTGTATGGGCGATACGCGAATACTACTAGTGAGCATAGTTAGTATTAGTATGGTTTCTGACTAGTTAGGCTGGGAAGTATAACTAGGGGGAGATTAGATGTACGTTAGGCGTGCACAATAGACGATAGGTGAGAAACTCATGTGAGAGTTCGATAACTAACAAGTGTATAAGACTTGTTTTAAGAACCAGTTTTAAATACTTGCTAAATCATTTTTACACATCGGGCTCTGACCCGTTTCTTGTATCTCTTCTTTCTTTTGCTATATATATGTATTATATCAGGTGTTCAGCCACAGGAGTATCATATTTAGAGATTTGGATTGCTTGACGAGCTGCCGCTGTCGTGGAAGCTGTAGGTCCTTGTAGTAGATGCATCTATCTTTTCATTCAGTTTCATCTAGACTTCTTGTTTAGGTTATATGTCTCCCACTTCTGGTTCCTTCATCGGAGATATTGCATTCAGTTTAGTTTATGGTTTGGAGCTTTGAACGGAGTGTTTTACTCAGTCTTATTTATTTCAGTACTTGATTCATGTTCAGTATTTATTTACATTCCGATGTGTGGTGAATGGTTTATATTTTGAAATTTAATGGAAATGGATTTACTTGGTTTTACTAAATTGGAAATGTTTTGACACCTTGCTTAATTTTATATTAGGTGATTAATATGTTAAAAAGTTTTTCGACAGTGATGCTAAGAATGAACCAACTGAATATCCTGTTTTGAATTGGTAGAGGACTGATCACCCTATATTTAATTGGGCGGGGTGTCACAGGTGGTATCAAAGCATCAGGTTCTAGTGCCTTAGGATCTGTGCGGCTTATTAAATTTCAGCGCATCGTTCTTTGATGTAGAGCCTTATGATAGGGTTGTTGTGTTCCCTTACGTATGCGACTTACGTTCTCCTGCTGCGAATTATAATGGATGTGACTCATTATACAAAATTTGGTGTGATTCGAACACCAAACATTTTAGGACGACCAGGGAGGGACGTAAGAAGAACTGTGGGAGAAGAAACTCAACAGAAGACATAGAGTAATTGGGACAAAAATCACCATAAGGATTACTTAAGCAAGAGATAGTAAAATCATCACTCGGGAACTGTGGGTTCCTAGGACATAGTCGTAGATAACGGTGGAGTGATTTCAGGACCACCTAACATAGTCGATAAAGGGGAAATCAGAGGGACTCTTTTAAAAACCCATCGGTGAAGACGCAGAGAAGAAAATGAGAAAATGTAACAGACCAGCGAAAGTAGAAAATTCGAAGGCAATGATGTAGAGTGGGGTGTGACGACACTCAGAATTAAATTTGGAGTTAAAAGCTATAGCTCTTAGGAGCATCATGTAGTGATTAGAGGCAGTCACCATATATGAAGAAATATGTTTGAAATTTAGAGAGAATTTGGGTACGATTTGACCGCGAGGTCTTCCATTCGATGTGGTAACAAAATGCGAGTGAAATTTTAATGTTTAGCACAATGGGTAAGATAGAAGCCGATCGTGAGAAAAAGGTTGAATTGCACAACTTCGTACCTGGCAGAGGGGTATAAATTATCCAAAGTGTTTATAGTTGATAAAGGACCCGTGAGTACAATACCAGTATGAATGGGAAATATGGCTAGGATGACTAGTGCCGAGGTCGTCAAGGTCATACGTTAGTATGATAATGTTAACGCTTCCAAGAGAAGGGAGTAAAGAGGGTTAACGAATCTAGTGAAGAGCAGAAACTGAATTTAACGGTGTTAGTGAAACCCCACATGAGAGTATACCCAGTAGGGAACTCAGTTAGATGATTTTTAGTGATTAACTTCAAGAGGAGGATGAAGTCAATCAGGGCTGTAGAGGCCAACCATAGTTCTGAATGGCCAACGTAGCCAAAGGGATAATGGAAGAACAATTGTGAGTTAAGACTGCTGGTCCGAGAGATGGACATTCCCAAAATGTTCAGTGGGACCAGTGATTGGGAAATGGTTCGTGAAGTTTTCCTTATGTGAAGGAAGTAGAACTATAAGTATTGAAGGTGTCCACAATTAAGATGTGAGACCGAAGAGATTAGAAATGGTAAACCATGCCAGTTAGGCATAACAACTGGAGGAGTGAGACTTCCAGCGAACGAATTTGGGGTCAAGAGAATTAGGCCCAGGAAACTTATAACCCGAGAGTGATGGGTTCAGGCTGGACCAGTAGAGTTCTCATAAATAGTAGCATACAGTATGTCGGGGTCTATGGGACCCGTGATGTAAACGGGAGTTTATTAAAGCTATAATTGAGGCCTGGAGAGTTTGGGCCAACGTTTCAATAATGGACGTGAAATCCACATGATGGAATAAATTTTCCATGATGAGAGAGGACAACTATAGGATGAAATCCTAGGATGTATGACGATTGCAGATGTTCATGGGTCGTGATGGTAGCCACGTGCTGAGACCCCGTGATTTGGCGAGACTCGCGAGGTTTTGCTTCTTCCTTGTGAGTAAAGGATAGATTCTAGTGACATGGGTGTGCCACAACTTTATGTAAATTGGAAACCCTAAACTTTGCGTGCGGGTCGAGTTTAGTGGGAACGTTAGTTTTAATAGTTTTGTAACAAAAATATTTCTCGTTGTTAGCAGGGCATTTATATGATTGCCCGTGAGTGAACCGGGTGGGCCCTAAGAATATGTTTTGTTGTTATAATTTACTACTGCATTGAGTCAGCTTTAGTAGAGTTTATTATGGTAATGTGTAGTGATTAATTACCGTATGGTTAAACGATAGAAAAAATGTAGTGTTATGACTGTCGTACCGGAAACTCTGGGAGGAGTGATCATTATTTTGTGCGGCGCCACCTGAAATAGGGTTGGGCCCAGATATATGAATATATGAAAAATTTTATGGTGTTATAAACATCAGCGAGTATGTTGTCTAATTATATGTGATTCCCGAGCATAGGAATTTATTTGTTTGTTAAGACTTAGAATACATTGTGTTATTATCGAGCGTCAAAATATAGCTCGTTATATATTTATAGCGCCACGTACTTGGGATAGTGAGGGAGCCATGCTTCATGTTACATTTTTAGGGACATGAGAGTGGACGAGTAAATTTTTACGTCACAATACGTAGATTGTTGGAAAGTACATAGTATGTACTGAAGGCCTTACGGACCTCGACAATTGGATAGGTTAGATAGTAGTGTATCGAGGGGGTTCCTTGTTTGGATTTCGCTTTACGAGACATCCCATGCATGAAACTAGCAAATGTCGGGAGTTGGAGAGAAGTTTGGTCGATAGTACATAAGTTTTGTATGTGGATTATTATACCTATAAAGGAATATAATTTAGAGTTAATAATTTTTTTATAAGCCAATAGAGTCGCCTAGCCTTAGTATTATTCAGAATGGAGCAATGATACCATTGAAGGATTGATTAAGTTTTGACTGGTGGGGTGGTTGAGTGTACCCCTGCCACATCAGCATACCGAGTGTGCAAGAATTGAGGTAAGAAAATTTTATGTCTTTTGTATAATGATGCGCGAGGCATAGGGTGTATGGGAGCCCTAGGGGATTGAATCAAATGGTGGATTATGATTATCTTGTGAATTCGATAACATGTAGACGGGTAAGCCGAAGATTACTCTGTAAGATTTGTTAGAGACTTACGTTTTAAAATAAACTGAGATTTTTGAGCGGGAAAAGAGACTTGTGTTAAATGATACGACAAAGTCACACGTATCACGATTAGAAGTACATTCAAGAGAGTATAAAATGTATCAGGATAAAAATAACAGTGGTAATGGGTTTAATGTAGAGTAATATTCAAAGTTAGTGTGCAGTGGGTCAGCTGACTGTTAGAAAAAGGGCGGACAATTCAAAACCAGTAGGGACTCCTTACACTAGAGAATGGAAGAGTATCCCCAAGGATATTCTAATGTAGCTGAGATGGTAAGATTATAGGTACTAAGACGAGATTAAGTACAACCTAATACCCATAGAGGGATGGGCAGGACAAGCGGTCTAATCGGATACGGGAAAGAAAATTTTGTGTGAACCCTGAGATCTTAGGGGAGGACGAGAGTAGTACCTTCCACTAGTGGAGCTTCTGTCCAAATAACTCCTATAAGTTCACGTTCGGGAAGAGTGCCGGTAGAAGTATGGCATGATAAACTTTGTTGTGGTCCTACTTAAGAGTTAGAGGTGGGGGACCAGTTATGATTACAAATGTCGGAGAAGAATCGATATTATCGTATATATTGTGTGTGAAGTATATTACACAACCAATTTACTAGTATGAACGACACGAGATGAAGTCGTATGTATATGCAAAGAGGATAAATTTACTAAGGAGCAAATAGTAGAAGACTAGATAGTGAATATCTAAAATAAAGTTGAAGTAGTGAAACTTAAGTAGAAAGGCTTGGGCAAGAGCCTATATGACAGGGTAACCTGGAGTTTAAAGCAAACACATGTGAAGTGTTCATTATTAAGGGTATTCGATAGCGTACTGTATGGGTGGTACGGAGTAGCTTACTTGTGAGCGTAGGGATGCGATACGCAATACTTTTACAGCGTTGTTTGTACCTGGTATACTTTTTCTGAATTTCGGGACAAAATTCCGCTGTAAGGGGGGAAGTATGTAACACCCCGTATTTTTGACGATTTAAATAAATATGTGATTAATTATTATTATGGGAATAAGTATGCGATTAATTATTGTTGTTGGATTAATTAAATTAAAATGTGAGAAATTAATTCGTTATTAATACGGATTAAAATAATTATTAACTAGAGTGCCAAGTGTTAATACTTATTGTTGAGAATTATTGAATATTACTATGTGATATGTAATATGGAATTATGAAATTTGATAAATTGTCGAGAGTGAGAAAGATGACAGTTTGGTTATTCAAGTCTGACACGCGTGTGGGTCGTGTCGGGACTAATTGAATAAAATAAAAAGAGAATTTATTTTTATTAACTTGTATGGTCATTTCGATTGTGCCGTTGAGTCCGAAAGGGTCAAGATAGTCAAAGTAGTATACCCGGGTGTTAAGTTTGGGTCCCGGGGTGATTTTAGGCCTAACCGGCACCCCGAGAGGGCATTATGGTAAATTGTATTTTTGGGCTAAATTAATGGACGAAAATTTAGAGTAATTATATTAGACAAGGAGAGTCCATTAGGGTGAAATGTTTACAGGAAGTTAAGAACGGCTATAGGAGGTGTGAGGGAGAGCTAATCCCAAGAGAAAAGGGCCAAGATAACACCACCTTGCACAACCGAGACCACCAACGCGTAGATCGAGAAGAGAGGAACACGTATTTACCAACATAACCAATGAATCAGACCGTCATATTCAAGGCAAGTGTTTATTATTTGTTTTCTTTTAGTAATAATCATGCTCATGTTAGTGTAGGTGAAATTAATCACGATTTACATATGAATTGGGTGAATATTGGAGATTTAAATTATGATTAAGGATTGGTTTAATTAGTGGTTGAAATTCCTTCATGTATGTATAGGATTAATCATGGAATTTGATTATATATTGATGAACGAATCTGGATTGATTATGTTCTTTAATTGAAAATTTGGAAACTAGGGTTCATATGAATTGATTTGGGGATTTTATATCATTATAATGATTTATGACGAATTAATGATCCTAGGAGGTTAGGAATGATTTATAACCTGTTAGGGTTGATGGGTATTGATGATGAGGCATTGGGTGTTGAATCTTAGAGGTTTCTAGGTTCATAAATGGTGGAAAAACGTAGAATTCTGGAAAAGAAGACGAGCAGTGACATCTCGCGCGATCTCGCGCGAAGTTGTTCGAGCGAGATGGCATCTCGCGCGAAGTCGCTCGAACGACACGTGGAAGTCGTTCAAATGACAACCCTTCTGGTTTGAGTGACAGAGGGAATTTTTGGGGATTTTCTCAAAGTCCAATTTTGAGTTTGCCGATTTTTGGAGTGAGAGAAATTGCCAAACAGTAAATTCAAATAGGACAGAATTTGGGAGAATTAATACTTTAATTATTTCGGTATAGAGAGAAAGTACCTTTGAGATTACGAGAGAGATAGTAATCTAAATATTTATACTATACGTAGTGATGAGGTTAAAATACGTATGAGGAGTATGTATGTAGGTTGGAGAAATACCTATAAATTATAATAGGATGTGTGTATGCCTATTATGTGATATTATTGTTAAGAGCACTAATGGGTGATAACCTGGGGGTGCAAGAACCTTATAATTAAGCGCACTAATGAGTGATAACTCGGGGGGTGCAGAAACTCTATTGTTAAGTGTACTAATGGGTGATAACCCGGGGGTACAAAGATGACTATTATTAGGCGCACTAATGGGTGATAACCCGGGGGTGCTGGATTATTATTGATAGGCGCATTAATGGGTGCTAACCCAGGGATGCAAGATTATATTGTTAGGCACACTAATGGGTGATAACCCGGGGGTGCTGAATTGTTAATGATAGGTGCACTAATGGGTGCTAACCCGGGGATGCAGGATGTTCTGGATAGGTGCACTAATTGGTCTTAGCCCGGGGGTGCAGGATTAGTATATATATATGTATAGGGATGATGTGACCATATATATATATATATATATATATATATATGTGTGTGTGTGTGTGTGTGGGTGGGTGTGTGTGTGTGTGTGTGAAATTAGTAAACTTGGTAATAATAATAATCATTACATTGCACCAAGTGGTCTTAACCTCAGAGTGCAGGATTAGTGTATATATATAGGGGTGATGAGACTATATATATGTATAAGTATACTTGGGTAACTTTCTACCTTGTGAAACTAGTAGATAAAATGGAAATGAGAAATAAAATAATCTTAGTGGATAAAAGATTGACCATTCAAACGGTGAATAATGAAACTTAGTATGTGAGATAAACTATCTGATTAGCGTATTGTATGGGCGATACGGGAATACTACTAGTGAGCATAGTTAGTATTAGTATGGTTTCTGAGTAGTTACACTGGAAAGTATAACTAGGGGGAGATTAGATGTACGTTAGGCATGCACAATTGACGAGAGGTGAGAAACTCATGTGAGAGTTCGATAACTAGCATGTGTATGAGACTTGTTTTAAGTATCAGTTTTAAATACTTGCTAAATCATTTTTACACATCGGGCTCTGACCCGTTTCTTGTATCTCTTCTCTCTTTTGCTATATATATGTATTATATCAGGTGCTCAGCCACCGGAGTATCATATTTAGAGATTTGGATTGCTTGACGTGCTGCAGCTGTTGTGGAAGCTGTAGGTCCTTGTAGTAGACGCATCTATCTTTCCATTCAGTTTTATTTAGACTTCTTATTTAGGGCATATGCCGCCCACTTCTGGTTCCTTCATCGGAGATATTGTATTTAGTTTAGTTTATGGTTTGGAGCTTTGAACTGAGAGTTTTACTCAGTCTTATTTATTTCAGTACTTGATTCATGTTCAGTATTTATTTACATTCCGATGTGTGGTGAATGGTTTATATTTTGAAATTTAATGGAAATGGATTTACTTGGTTTTACTAAATTGTAAATGTTTTAACACATATCTTAATTTTATATTAGGTGATTAATATGTTAAAAAGTTTTTCGACAATGATGCTAAGAATGAACCAACTGAATATCCTATTTTGAATTGGTAGAGGACTTATCACCTTATATTTAATTGGGCGGGGTGTCACATATACTGGCTACATTTAAGCTGGTAAGATAGGCATTGCAGTGGTGGGAGTCCATTACCACCGCAGAGGAGAAAGATGTTCTTTCTATTCAGGAGTTCTGGGTTCGGTTCGATCGCAAATATTTTCCCTCAGTAGTTCACACCAAGATGAGGTGAAAATTGATGAATCTTAAGCAGGAAGAGAGGACAGTGGCAGAGTATGAGGCCGAGTTCACCAATCTTCTAAACATCATTCTCGATGAGATCCCTACTGAAGAGAAGAAGATCCAAAAGTTCATTGATGGGCTGACGTGGAGGATTCTTTAGCACCTGCTGGGTAGTCTCTCGTTGACCACCTATTCAGATGTGGTTAATGCAACATTACTTCACTGCCAGGACCATCGCTTCCATTTGTCAGAGGGTAAGCGAGTAGGAGAGTCCAGCCAGTAGTGTAGGACAGGGGGTAATAGTTCCAGTGGGGAAGAGTCAGCTCAGGGTCAGCACAGGCAGGGTGATCAGAGTTCCCAACAGGGGGATGTTAAGGGATTTAGATCAGGAGGTTTCAAGCATGGCCAGGGAGGTTTTCGGCATGGCCAGCAGGGTCAGCATGGCCATCAGGGCCAGCAGCAGTTTCAACAGGGCCAACATGGCCAGGGTAGGGGTGGTAACGGCCATCAGGGCCGTGGGCAGCAGGGTCAGAGAGGGGGAAACTTTGTAGGGAAATGTTTTATATGTGGAAAAAATTATCGAAAAATGCCAGGAGTGTCCTAAAAGGGGCAGCAGCAGCAGCAGGGTGCTCGATATGAGCCCCAAAGACCGATGTTTCATGCCGCCCTCCCCACGCCACCGCAGATGCCAGCATTGCCACCTATCCCAGTAGTCCCAGTCCAGCAGGGACAACTTTAGAACGATCGAGATTACCAGCTCCAGCAGGTCGCAGTCTTGCAGGATCCACCTGTAATTGAGTGTATGCTTTCTATTCAGGGGACAATGGGACGTATTTTATTTGACACGGGAGCCATACATTATTTTATTGCCACGAGATTTTCACGCGCTATGGGATTATTAGATACCGTGGAGAGCACTGTTACTTGTGTAGATTCACCGTTAAGTAGGGGTTCTGTGATTTCTCTTATATGTAGAGGTGTAGGCGTAGAGATTGGGAGGTTTACTTTACCTTCCGATATGTTAGTATTAGATATGATCGAGTACGATGCGATCATTGGTATGGATTGGTTTGTTGCATATCGAGCCATGATTGATTGTTTTAGTAGGAGTATTATTTTTTCCATACTCGAATAAGATATGTTCCTAGTGGCGATGCCTCGTCCTGAGGGAGGATCGTCCACTCACTTGTACTATATAAAGGAGGAGACCTCTAGGGAGGTGGTGATACCACTTGATTCGATTCGAGTTGTTAGTGAGTTCACTGATGTATTTCAAGATATTCTGGGATTATTCGTTATAGACTTGACACTGGGCATTCGACCGATAGCCCGCGCACCTTACCGTATGGCTCCAGCAGAGATGAGGGAGCTACGAGATTAGATAGGGCAGCTGTTGGGTCAGGGGTTTATCCGTAGGAGTACTTCACTGTGGGGTGCTCCTGTGTTGTTCGTTAAGAAGAGGGATGGATCTTTGAGGTTGTGTGTAGATTAACGGGAGTTGAACAAAGTCACAATACGGAATAAGTATCCGTTGCCCTGAATTAATGACTTATTCGACCAGTTGAGAGGAGCTGATTTCTTCTCAAAGATTGACTTGAGATCGGGATACCATCAGTTGCGTATCAGGGAGAAGGACATCTCAAAGACTGCCTTCTTGACGAGATATGGTGCCTACGAGTTTAGGGTTATGCTTTTTTGGCGTAACCAACGCTCCAGTCATGTTTATGGACTTGATGAATAGGGTGTTCAGAGAGTTCCTAGACCAGTTCGTTATTGTCTTTATTGATGACATTCTGGTTTACTCCCAGACTGAGGAGGAGCATACCGAGCACTTGAGGCAGGTTTTACAAATGCTGTGTCATAACGAGTTGTATGCAAAATATGAGAAGTGTGGGTTCTGGCTGAAGGAGGTTCAGTTTTTGGGGCATATCATTTCAGACAGGGGGATAACTGTTGATCCGGGGAAGGTATTAGCGGTGAGAGAGTGGGGACAACCCATGACACAGAAAAAGATACATTATTTCTTGGGCTTAGCGGGACACTATAGGAGGTTTATTCGGGGGTTCTCGAAGATAGCGGGTCCTTTGACATATCTGACTCGTAAGGGTGTGCCGTTTATCCGGAGCGATGCCTGCTAGCTGGATTTCGACTACTTGAAGGACAAGTTGACCTCCCAGGCCGGGAGTGGAGTATCTAGTCTACACTGATGCGTTCTTACTAGGACTTGGGGGTGTACTGCAGCAGGAGAATTAGGCTATTGCTTATGCTTCCCGTAACCTTAAGCCTCATGAGAAGAATTACCCCACCCACGACTTGGAGTTAGCGATAGTCGTGTTTGCTTTATGAATTTGGAGACATTATCTCATGGGGAGAAATTCCGTTTATTCACAGACCACAAGTCCCTATAGTACCTCTTCACCCATAAGGAGCTGAATATGCATCAACGCCGGTGGCTCGAGTTTGTGAAGGATTATCAGTTCGATATCCAATAGCCCCCAGGGAAGGCTAACGTGGTAGCACACACGTTGAGTCGTAGGCCAGTAAATGAGGTGGCCGAAGTGTGGAAATCAAAGTGGAAGGAGTTGGGACACCCAGACGCAATGGCCAGATCATTCATGTCTGTGATGACAATTACGCCCCAAATTACTACGAGGGTGATACAGGCCCAGGAAGCAGACCCATTTTGTCAAGAGCAGATAATACGATTGTTAGCAGAGGGAGGCGAGTCTTATACCGTTAGTTTAGGCGGGGCTAACGCTTTAATGGAAGGTTAGTTGTTCCTGAGGGGGAGGACTTGCGACACGAGGTAATGATAGAGTCACACGAGTCACGATTTGCGGTGCATCCTGGTGGGGATAAGATGTACTAGGATATGAGGCGACAGTACTGGTGGATCGGGATGAAGAGAGATATTCATTTTGAAATATGCCACGTGTCAGCTAGTAAAGGTGGACAATCAGAGGACGGTAGGACTTTTAGAGCCATTATAAATTCCTATGTGGAAATGGGAGAGCATTTCCATGGACTTCATCATGGAATTACTTACATAGTCGAGAGGTCATGACTCCATATGGGTGATCGTGGATCGATTGACAAAAGTTGCTCACTTTCTTCCAGCCCGGACAAACTATACTACAGGACAGTATGCCCAGATCTTCATAGCTGAGATAGTGAGACTCCACGAGGTGCCTCTTAATATCGTGTCCGACAGAGACACGATATTTGTGTCACGATTTTGGAAGAGTTTCCAGGAAGCCATGGGAACGGAGTTGCGATTGAGTACAGCCTATCACCTGCAGACAGATGAGCAGACCGAGCGGACGAATCAGATATTGGAGGACAGGTTGCATATGTGCATCCTAGACTTTGGAGGTGGTTAGTAGCAGTATCTTCCACTGGTGGAGTTTGCCTATAATAACTCCTACCAATTCACTATTGGTATGGCTCCATTCGAGGCGTTGTACGGTAGAACTTGTCGTTTCCCATCATGTTGGCTAGAGGTGGGGGATAACAAACTCCTTGGGCCGGAGGTGATTTAGGATACTTCAATGAGGAATGAGGATAGAGATAATACGGAGCCATATTCGGGTAGCTCGGGACCGACAGAAGAGTTATGCCGATGCAAAGAGGTCCTTTCGAGAGTTCAATATGGGGGACCAGGTGCTGCTCAGAGTGTCTCCTATGAAAGGAATTATGCATTTTGGGTAGAAGGGGAAGTTGGAACCTAGATATGTGGGGCCATTCCCTATCATCGAGCGAATTGGTCCTGTTGCATATAAACTTGGGTGACCGAAACAATTGCATAGGGTTCATGATGTGTTCCATATTTCCTTACTGAGGAGATACCTTCGGGATGATTTGGCCCATACTCACATTGCTTTAGAGGATATTGATCTACAGTCAGATAGTTCCTATGAGGATGGGCCGGTTGCTATTCTAGACCATAGCGAGAGGAAATTGAGGTCTAAGATAGTACCATTAGTACGTGTTCAGTGGCGGCATCATAATATCGAGGAGTCTACCTGGGAGTGCGAGGATGAGATGTGCGAGCGTTATTCAGAGTTATTTTTGCCAGGTATATTTTATTTTCAAATTACAGGACGAAATTATGTTATTAAGGGGGAAGTATGTAATACCCCGTAATTTTATTGATTTTATTTAATGGGATAAATTAAATTAAATGGAAATTAATTGGAAATTAATCCGGATTTAAATACTAGCGAGACATGAGTTGGTATTTGATTATGATGATAATGTTGAATATTACTGGGTAAATATGGTAATATATGATTATTGAGTTTATTAAAATTTGTCGTGAGTTATAAATACGACAATTCAGGAAATTTAGTTGGGGTCAAAAAATACTAGTCGGGGGTTTAGTTTGGGTCCCAGGGGGTTTCTAGGCCAAATTGGCAACCCGTGAGGGTATTTTAGTCATTTTAATTTTCAAGGGATTTTGACCCACGAATTTTGGTCCTTAATTATCAGCCAATATCAGGGCCATTAGGGCCATTATCTGTCAAAAATCAAGGAGTGGGCAATGTGAGAAAGAGGAGAAGTTACAAGAGGGTTACAAAGACATAATCACCACACACCACCACTTTTCGTCAGAATTATGATTGGAGCAAGGAAGAGAACCAACCCTTAACATCACCAACGGATCAGAACATCAATTTGAAGGCAAGTGATTTGATTTCATTAAGTTTCAGTGAATAATTTATCCATGATAGTGTAGGATTTGATGATAGCCATGAACAGTGATTGAAACTCATGAAATTTGGAGAAGAAACCTAAACTTTGGATAGGATTTGCATGTAGTTTAATTTTGGAAGTATCTCAGTAATAAAATCATAGTCCTTGATGAATTAAAAATGGATTTAGGAAAAGAAGAATGATGGTTCTTGAAGAAAATAGAAAAATAGGGTTTTTATGAAAATATGAAGATTTAATCCAAGAAAAGTCTAATTGTTGATGATTTAAAAGTGTTGGAACGTTAAGAATCATGTAATTAGGTTGTATAATGACACCATATAGTTACATTATGATTTCACATCATGTAATGAAGATTTGGGACAAAACTCAGACTGAAAAACGAAGAAACTCGTAGCCTGCACTTGCTTGATCGATGGATCGACATTCGTAGGTCGATTGATCGACCATCGATCGATCGATGCTCAAGATTGATCCGAGAAACTGTGACCTTTTCCCCTTTTTGATTTTAAATATTTCCGACCATTGAACGTTGTAGTTGGGAATTATGCGAATACACGGGGACTTGAGGGAGACCAGTAGGGATATATTTGAAGCCCTTAACATATTAGAATTTGATTAGATTGTAGTGTTGAATTTACGAGTGTCCGACGAGTAATTTCCTATTTTATGATGCGATAACATGATATAAATTCTTAGGAGTGATAAGTTAGGATTTGGGACATAAATAAGGACTTAAGAGTACTGAATTAATATGTGGGAAAAGTAGGAGACTTAGTAACCTCTTCGGTTAGGTTTTAAGTACTCGAAACTATACGACGTGAGATGTATCGGCGAAATATATTATATATCAGTCGAAGTAATCATAGTATATGAATTAGACTAATGGTATAAGGCTGAGAATATACCTTTAATAATATAACCAGTTATCTATGTTGTGTGAATCCTTACTAGAGGACGAAGGAGAGGAGTTCCAAAGCTTTCCCACACCATTTTGCACTACCACCACCATCACCGGAGTGTATATCAGGAGGAGAGAAAGGAAATCCCAATGTGTTTTTGTAGAGAATCAGACCTAAAATACCAGACAAGTGCTTGTCTTGATAAAATTGTGTGCATATATTATCAATGTTAGTGTAGGATTGATTATATGCATGAATAAATGAATTTGGCTTGAAATTGGAAGATTAATTCATGATATTAGGTAGGATTTTAATGTAGATTGAAGTCCTATGTGATTAGAAAACGAAATCAGTAGATATGTGATAATTTAAAAGGGGAAAATATGGATTTGATGATGTATAAGCACGAGGACTAATAAAACTAGGGTTTTATGGATAATTATGAAATAATCAATTCTTGTGTAGAATTCTTGATAATTTGATGATATATATACGTTGGAAATCACGCTTATATGTGTATATAATGTTTTGGAATATTGGTTGTAAGTTTGGTAAAGAACCATGAAGTTTTGAGTAAGAAAAATGGAGAAAAACACAAATGCGTAGAGTAAGAAGAATACCGGACAATTTTCGAATTGATTCGGTCAGGCGAATCGATTCGATTTCCCTGATTTTTGGCAATTTTCCCCATTTTAGCCTTGAACTTGAATTCGATGAACGGGGAAACTTTTCGGATACCTTTAAAAAATTATGAGAGATATTTTGGGTTACCAGTAGGCTAATGGTAGGATTGGGGCTTACTCATAATGAGATGAATTAAGGCTAAGATTAATAAATGTGATTTGTAATGTAATGAGTTAGGAGAAAGAGAATGAGTCACGGTGAAGGTGAGTGAACCTATGAATTAGACCAGTAGGGTATGGGTGAATTACCTACTGAAATAGTTTAAAGAATAATTGGCACACTTCGAGTAGTGGGGGAATACTCGGGAACATACAACGAGAAGTATAATTGAAATTTAATAATATGTAGGATATTTGAGAATTATATATACTACATACGAGACATATATTATAGGTTGCGTGTAAAGCTCTGATGATAATATATATATATATATATATATATATATATATATAGGTTGTGTGAATACCTATTGTGTGAACATACTTAGGCTACCTGCTATCACGGGAGGTTTCGCGTCGTGGACAGTCTTATCCTGATGAGCCCATTTGGGGGATTTTAACTTGTACCTCAGAACATAGAACTTAGGGATTAAGCACTACTTCTGTGACTGAGAGTGTGGCCGGTAATTTGGGTGCTTTAGGTGTGTGCGTAGCCCGAAGGCTTAGGACTATATTCGCCTCCAAATTGTGCGAATTGTGAATGTGTGGTTCGAGAGTGATTCCAAACCCGATGTCCTTTATTTAGTACTAGATGTACCAGGACTTGGTAACAAAGTATGCCCCCATCGTAGGTATCCACCTAGGGATGTCGTATTCGTATATATTATAAGACTGATGTAAATATATATATATATATATATGTGTGTGTGTGTGTGTGTGTGTGATTTATTCTACTATGGGTGCATTAGTAGATAAGGTAGATAATGATATCTAAAGTAATTCAAGTAAGTGGGAACTTAATATCTAATTGGTGATTTTTTCTCGCTAAGAGGGCTAGAGTTTGATAACGTATTTTATGGGCTATTCGGGTGGGCACAACAAATTATTAGGCAGGGATAGACTTAATTTAAACTAGTTAAGGAGGGTAACATAACTAGGTTGGTTTAGAAGTATACGTTATGCGTTCACATTAGTTGAGAGGTGAAGATCTCAAGTGAGGGCACATAAAGTTAGCATGTATACAATATCTAATGCATTTTAAATACTTGAAAAATATTTTCAAAGTGTTTTACTTGGGCTCTAACCCTTTTCAAATCCATTTTTGTAAAACCTTTTAGGTGCCCAGCCACAGGGATGCCAGGCTTAGGAGTTCCCTCTATATTTATCGTGCTGCAGCTACTGTGGACATTGCAGGACCTTGGTAGTAGACGCCTCCACATTTGAAAAAGGTATGTACTCGCTTTTAATAAAGCTCTGATACCAATTTGTAAAACGTATATGAATGCAGTGTGTGATACCAATTTAAATTAATTCTTAAAATTTCTATTTTGGCACACTCCAAATGAGGAAAAATTCCCCAAAGGGGAAAAACCTTTTATTTTAACTATAATTTATATAGAACGGTTACACGGATTACAATGAAAATAATAGTGACATATGAAATACCTTCGGGTGTCGATTTCGATGTCGTCAGCTGGAATCTCCCGCAAGAACTCCAGGTGGTCAGCAATGAAGAAGAAAACGACTTCTCTATAAGAGTGAACTTTATAAGGACTCCATCCACAATAGTACGCAGTTGTCGGTTGTAGAGCTCTCCCCACAAAGAATGAACAAATAGAAAAATATGTTCTTGGGTTCCACAAATAACTCACATAAAAGTAATTGGAATTTTTGTGAATTGAAAACAAAACAAATATTTGAACCCTTAAATTGTTGGAGAAAAACTTTTCGCCAAAAGGTATTGAATTGAATTCTGGGTAGATAAACAAAAATTTTCAAAGGATAAAAATCTTGAAAGTTGAAAACTGTTCTCCCGTCAAAATCAAGCAGCCAGACCCCTTTATAAGAAAGTTAAGTTGGTCAGAGGATAAACATGAGGTCAGAATGTCAGCCAAAAAGTAACGTCGCTCGAACGAGAAGTCCATCTCGCTCGAATGAGATACACGTCTCATTCGAATGACCACGCGCGACATCTCCACATCGTTCGAACGAGATGGTGATGTAATACCCCGTATTTTTATGCCTTTTAATTTTGGGGATTTATTAAATTTAATTAGAGATATTAAATTAATATTAATCCGAAAAATCATTTAATACTTACTAGCGTGATGGGAGTTAGTAATTATTTTTGTTATAAGTTACTTTATGGGTAAAGTAAGTGGTGTAATTATTATTAGTAAAATTATCACGAGAATCAAATTTGATAATTTTGGAAATTTATCGGGACGCGCTTGTGTCGTGTCGGGTTTAAAATTGGACTATTAAAAGTAAATAAATTATAAGTCACCCGTATGGTCATTTTGAGGGCGTCAATGTGTCCGGAAGGGTCGAGATAGTCAAAATAATGTACCCGGGGGTTTAGTTTGGGCTTCAGGGGCGTTTTTAGACCTAATTAACACCCCGGGAGGGCGTTTTGGACATTTTACATTTTTGGGCATGAAAACCCACGAAAATTCTAAAGGTATATCAGATGGCAAGAGTCATCTTCTAGGGTTAGAATCATCCATAAACCAAAGACGACTATAGGAAAGGAAGAAGAGAGGTTTTTCAAGGAGTTCTAGGCCAAGAACCCCACCAATTGCACCGCCGTCTCCGCCAAACGATAGATCGTGCAACGAGGATCACAACCACACAAATCTCTCCACAAATCTGAACCAAGAATTCTCAGGCAAGTATCTATCTTGCCCTATTTCAGTTAATGCTCCAATAATATTAGCCTAGGATTGATTAGGACTAGTTTTTGTGAAAGAAAAACCTATTTTGGAGATTTGAATTCGCATGTTGTATGAGAAATAAATGTATTCTGGAAATCCAATTCATATGTAGATATTGAAACACGAAATTACAGTAAATAAAGAGTATGAAATGTGGTAAAAGAATGGAAAGAAACTAAACAAAATAAATATTAGAGTTCTTGATGTTTTTAAGGATTATGCCCTTTTAATTCGTTATTCATGATGAAAATCCGCATGCTTGACGTAGGAAATCACTTATTTGAGGTTATAATACTTGTAGTATAAATTATTGGGAGTTTGATATCATTTTGGATGAATTTGGAAGAGGAAACCCGTAACTGGAAATTTTACAGATTTGCCATACCTGCTTGATCGATCGATCGACCCTAGATCATCGATCGATCGATGATTCGATCGATCGAATACTTGCCATCGATCGATCGACCCCTATTGTATAGCTCATATCCCCTTTTTAATAGGTCGTTCTAACGTAAATGATTAGACATTCTTGGATATTAATGTGATAACATTTTGGGACACAAAGAAGACCAGTAGGACTTTAGGAATGTATGGACCCGTTAATATGAGACGAGATTAACCTTTCACGGGGGGGGGGGGGGGGGGGGGTGTTTTACATATAAGGGACAATGGGAATATGTGTTAAAGGGTGAGACTCGTAAAGAAGTTACGTTGTAAAATAAATGAGTACCTACTGAAATTACACTTGGAGAGATAGGAATCCATGAGTGTTACGTAGTAAATTGGAATAATCCCACAAATAAGAATAAGAGACAAACCGTTATACGTGATAATCTAACATTGAGTAATAAGGATAAATATCATAATTATGGGTCGTGAGAGTATACCTAAATTTGATATGGAAATAGTGGTATACATAAATGACTGTGTTCATGCATATACTATATACGTGTAAAAATCATGTCCGCGCTACTTGCTATCCCGGAGGTTACCGCGCCGGGACAGTCTTATCTCGATGGGACCTTTATGGGGGATATTGACTCGTACCCTAGAACATAGAAATCCTTGGTACAGGCTATCAGATCGATAGTCAGACGGTCCTAAGAGACGTGAGGGTATGTGCTGACCTCTTAGTGACTTGGAACTATGCTTCGCCTCAATTTGTATGTGTTTTGTGTTAATACTGTTCGAGAGTGATTTCGAACTTGTATTTCCCTTAGTACGAGTGATACGGGGATTGGGTAGCAGAGTATGCCCGCACCATAAATTTTATATGGGGTGCCGTTAGAATATATATATTATATGAGCATTTAATATATATATTTAAACCTGGAATTTGGGAACTACCTACTGTGACTATGGAAAATAAGATATGAATAATTATTTCAACTTGGGAATAAGTGTTTGAAAAGTATGATGCGTTACTGAGAAACCTTATAATTAAATGAGGCTTATGTGAGAACTTTACTGTTTAATAAAATTAACTTCCTTAACAATTGAAATTATTGACATGAAATCTTATGAGTAACTTAAGATAAGATAAGTTAAACTGTTGGGAGTATTAGTGCGATAGGTGTGCACATTAGAAGAGAGGTGAGAATTTCTCAAGGGAGTGCCGCACTAATATGTTGGTTGCATTAACCGGTAAGCATTTAGATACTTACTAAACTAATTTTAAACTATTTTACAATTGGGCTCTGACCCGTTTCCTATTTTCTCTTCTCTCCTGTATATATGTATATATTACAGGTGCCCAGCCACAGGGGCGTCTTGTATAGGATCCTTTGGAAGGAACGCGCTGCTGCTTATGTGGGAGTTGCAGGCCTCTTGCTTAGACGACCTCATTTTTTTTATTCCACTTATAGCACTATTTTATCCAGTTGGGCATGTGTCTACCTTTTCCATTATTCAGCTGCTTTAACGGATATTGTGATTCGTTTATTTCCAGTATTTATACTTTGGGTTTTATTACTGTCAGGATGTTTTTCCTTTAAGTTTTAATGTTGGAATCAATTAGTTGGATGTTTAATTATTTATATTGTTTGTTCCAGTATAGTTGTTGGGTGATTCTCAATTTATGAATTATTTAATGTTTTAAATATTGGTATTAATTGAAATTGGGAAATTGATGTCTTAAAAAATGGTTTTGACACTTAGCTTAATTATTTAGGGTGTTTAATTGCAAAAGTTATTTTGCGACAATGATGATAAGAATGAACCATCCGTTCACCTTGATTATAATTTAATAAAGGACTGTTCACCCAGTATTTAATTAGGCGGGGTGTCACAGGTGGTATCGGAGCATCAGGTTTTAGTGTCCTTTAGGATCTGTACGGCTTATTTCGCTTTTAGCTTAGCGTTCTTGCTATAGAGCCCTATTATAGGATTGTTGTATTCTTGATTTTACGATTATGTCTTCAGATATTTGAGATTTGATAATAACTGTAGACTAATAAATTTCTTCACGTTTCAGATGCCTCCGAGGCGTGCACCAAAGGATAAGCGTGCCCAAGCTGAGCAACCAGTAGCTCCGGCTCAGGGAACGATGAATGAAAATAAGGTAGCCGCTATCATTGCTCAGGCGATAAATGCCATGCTAGAGGTAGTACAGCAGGTTCCACCTTAAGTTCAGGTAGTGGCGCCAGTACCGGCACAACTTCCATCTGCATGGGAGCGAGTTAGGGATGCCTTTCAGAAGGCACATCCCCCAGAGTTTACGGGTAGTTCGGATATCATTATGGCAAGCCAATGGAAGAAAGATATCCAGAGGCATCTGCGCATGTATGAGCGCACGGACGTGAAGAAACAACTGTTGGCTTCCTTTAAGCTAGTGGGAGCCGCTTTACATTGGTAGGAATCCACTACCACCTTGGAGGAGAGGGATACTATTACTATTCAATCATTTTGGGCGGGGTTTGACAGCAAATACTTTCCATCCGCCGTGCAGACTGAGATGAGGAGGAAATTACTGAGTCTGAAGCAGGAGAATTCGACTGTTGCTGAGTATGAAGAGGAGTTCACAAGACTTCTCACTATAGTGCCAAATGAGGCACCCACTAAGGGCAAGAAGATACTATTGTTTATGGACGGGTTAACTTGGAGGATCCGTCAGCACCTTATAGGAAATCTGTCTTTGAGTACCTACACAGATGTACTCAATGCTGCTTTGCTACACTGCTAGGATCACCGCTTCCATCTGCAGGGAAGTAAGCGTGTAGGAGAGTCCGACCAGCAGGGCAGGACAGGGGGTAGTGGTGCTAGTGTAGCACCGGCATCTCAGGGGAAGACTCGTCAGCATGAGCAGAGTTCCCATCAGGGGGACCCTGCCAAGCGGTTACGATCAGGTGATTCCAGGCAGGGATTTGGGGGATTTAGGTAGGGTCAGCAGGGCCAGCAGGCCAATATCGTCAGCCGTAGGGTCAGCAGCAGGGCCAGCAGGGCCAACAACATTTTCAGCAGGGCCAGCAGGACCAATGGCGGGATGGTAATGGCCAACAGGGCCGTAATAAGCAGGGACAGAGGAGAGGAAATTTCAGGGGTCGATGCTTCGGGTGTGGTAAAAATGTCCATAGGCGCCAGGATTGTCTAGAGGGTGATAGGGCCCCACAGCAGCAGGGTGCTCATAATGATCCACAGAGGCCACTTTTTCCAACCGCCCTCCCAGCACCAGCTCAGGTACCAGCCCCACCAGCCATTCCAGCCGCTCCAGTGCAGCAGGGGCAGTTACAGTACGGATGTGTCTCTAACGTCCACCAGGCAGCAGCTCCACAGGTGCCACCCACGTGTGAGAGTATGTTTCCTATCCATGGTACTATGGGTCGGGTTTTATTTGATACGGGAGAGACACACTATTTTATAGCTACCCATTTTGCGAAGGCCTTAGGATTATTAGCCACAACAGAGAGCACTGTAACATGTGTAGACTCACCACTGGGAAATGGATCGTTAATTTTATTTATATGCTGGGGTGTGTGAGTAGAGATTGGTAGCTTTGGTATTACCAGCAGACATGTTAGTCTTAGATATGTATGAGCATGACGTCATTCTTGGTATGGATTGACTCGCAGCTTACAGAGCCATAATAGATTGTTTCGGTGGGAGTATTGTCTTTGCCATTCTGGGGCAAGAGATGTTTGTAGTGGCGATGCCTCTCCCAGAGGGAGTCTCGACCGCTCACTTGTATTACATAGAGGACGATACCTCTAAAGAGGTCGTGATTCCCTTAAACTCGATCCCAGTTGTTCGTGAGTATTCTGATGTATTTCAAGAGATACCAGGCCTACTCCCCATTCGAGAGATAGATTTTGTCATAGATTTATTATCGGATACTCGACCTATAGCACGCGCTCCATACCGTATGGCTCCGACGGAGATGCGAGAGTTACTAGATCAGATAGAGCAGCTGTTAGGTCAGGGCTTCATTCGCAGGAGTACCTCACCTTGGGGTGCTCCAGTTTTATTTATGAAAAAGAAAGATGGTTCACTGAGGCTATGTGTGGACTACCGGGAGATGAACAAGGTCACGATATGGAACAAATATCCGTTGCCTCGTATCGATGATCTGTTCGACCAGCTGAGGGGAGAAACTTTCTTTTCGAAGATAGATCTGAGGTCAGGATACCATCATCTTCGTATTAGGGAGAAGGATGTTTCGAAGACTGCTTTCTTGACGAGATATGGATCCTATGAGTTCAAAGTAATGCCATTTGGACTCACCAATGCTCCAGCCGTATTCATGGACTTGATGAACCGAGTGTTCAGAGAGTTCTTGGATCAGTTTGTCATCGTCTTCATAGATGACATCCTGATATATTCACACTGTGAGGAAGAGCATGCCGAGCACTTGAGGCAGGTTCTTCAGACTCTATGAGAGCATCAATTGTATGCTAAGTACGAGAAGTGCAGTTCTTGGGGCATGTTATTTCTGAACAGGGGATAGCAGTTGACCCGAGTAAAGTGTCAGCGGTGAGGGAGTGGGGACAGCCCACGACACAGACAGAAGTACGTAGTTTCTTGGGATTAGCCGGATACTATAGGAGATTTATTTGAGGGTTCTCCAAAATAGCGGGACCATTGACGAACCTGACTCGCAAGGAGGTACCATACGTTTGGGACGATGCTTGTCAATTTGCTTTCGACGAGCTGAAAGACAAGCTTACTTCAGCACCGGTCCTTGCTTTACCTAAGCCGGGCGTGGAGTATCTGGTTTACACTGACGTCTCTTTACGGGGACTCGGGGGAGTACTGCAGAAGGAGGAGAAGTCTATAGCTTTTGCCTCCCATAAGCTTAAGCCGCACGCGAAGAATTAACCCACACACGACCTAGAATTAACATTGGTCGTCTTTGCATTGAGGATATGGAGACACTACTTATTGGGGGAGAAATTTCGCTTATTCACAGACCACAAGTCACTGCAGTACCAGTTCACTCAGTGAGAGATGAATATGCGTCAGCGCAGGTGGTTAGAGTTTGTGAAGGACTATCAGTTCGACATACAGTACCATTCGGGGAAGGCCAATGTAGTTGCTGATGCGTTGAGCCGTAGACCGGTAGACGATGTAGCAGATGTCTGAAAAGCAAAGTGGAAAAAGTTGGGTCACCAGGACACAGTAGCCCGTCTTTCATATCTGTCATGATAGTGACACCCGAGATTGTTACGAGGGTAATACAGGCACAGACAGCAGACCCATTTTGCCAGGAGCAGATTATACGACTTTTAGCTGAGGGTACTGAGTCCTATTTTGTTAGTTTTGATGGAGGTTTGAGGTTTAATGGGAGATTGGTGGTTCCCGAAGGAGCAGACTTATGTCATGTTGTGATGACCCAGTCTCATGGGTCTCGATTTGCGGTGCATCCTGGGGGAGATAAGATATACCAGGATATGAGGCGACAATACTGGTGGAGTGGGATGAAAAAGGACATTGCTGAGTTCGTGTCCAAGTGTTCTACCTTCCAGCTGGTAAAGGGTGACCACCAGAAACCATCGGGGTTGCTTCAGCCATTCGAAATACCCGCGTGGAAGTGGGAGAGTATTTCCATGGATTTTATTACTGGGTTGCCAACATCACAACGGGGCCACGACTCCATCTGGGTGATTGTGGACCGTTTGACCAAGGTGGATCATTTTTTTTCGGTGCGGACAGACTATACCACGGGTCAGTATGCTCAGTTGTTCATTGCTGAGATTGTCAGATTACATGGGATGCCCCTGAATATTGTGTTAGATAGAGATACGATTTTCATGTCGCATTTCTGGGAGAGCTTTCAGGAGGCCATGGGTAAAGAGTTGAGGTTGAGTTCAGCTTATCACCCACAGACAGATGGACAAACAGAGCGTACTAATCAGATGTTAGAGGATATGCTACGCATGTTTGTCGGTGATTTTGGAGGAGGTTGGGAGCCACATCTTCCACTGGTAGAGTTCACTTATAATAACTCTTATCAGTTCACGATTGGCATGGCTCCATTTGAGGCTTTGTATGGCACGCCTTGTCGTTCCCCAATGTGTTGGATAGAGGTGGGGGATAACAAGTTTCTTGGACCAGAGGTGATTAAGGAAACCTCCGTTAGGATTGAGATTATAAGGAATCGCATTCGGGTAGCCCAGGACAGGCAGAAAAGCTACGCCGATGCAAAACGGTTCTTCCGAGAGTTTAATGTGGGGGACCAAGTATTACTACGTGTATCTCCTATGAAAGAAGTGATGAGGTTCGGGAAGAAAGGGAAATTGGCCCCGAGGTACGTGGGACCATTTCCTATTATCGAGAGGATTGGGCCGGTAGCATACATATTGGGACTGCCAGAGCATTTACATCACATTCACGATGTATTCCACATCTCGTCGTTAAGACGATACCTTCGGGATGACATGTCCCATACCCATATCGCGATTGAGGAGATTGACTTACAGCCCGACAGCTCTTACGAGGAGAGGCCAGTGGCTATCCTAGACCATAGTGAAAGGAGATTGAGGTCAAAGGTAGTCCCACTTGTCCGGGTCCAGTGGGAGCATCATAATGTGGAGGAATTCACTTGGGAGCGTGAGGCGGATATGCGTGAGAAGTAACCAGAGTTATTCTTATCAGGTACACCTTATTTTTCCAATTTCGGGATGAAATTCCGTTATTAGGGGGGAAGTATGTAATACCCTGTATTTTTATGCCTTTTAATTTTGGGGATTTATTAAATTTAATTAGAGATATTAAATTAATATTAGTTCGGAAAATCATTTAATACTTACTAGCGTGATGGGAGTTAGTAATTATTTTTGTTATAAGTTACTTTATGGGTAAAGTAAGTGGTGTAATTATGATTAGTAAAATTATCACGAGAATCAAATTTGATAATTTTGGAAATTTATCGAGATGCGCTTGTGTCGTGATTAAAATTGGACTATTAAAACTAAATAAATTATAAGTCACCCGTATGGTCATTTTGAGGGCATCAATGTGCCCGGAAGGGTCGAGATAGTCAAAATAAAAGAATATGCCCTTTTAATTATAAGTCAAAATAAATTATAAGTCACCAGTAAATAAAGAGTATGAAATCTGGTAAAAGAATGGGAAGAAACTAAACAAAAGAAATATTAGGGTTCTTGATGTTTTTAAGGATTATGCCCTTTTAATTCATTATTAATGATGAAAATCTGCATGCTTGACGTAGGAAATCACTTATTTGAGGTTATAATACTTGTAGTATAAATTATTGGGAGTTTGGTAGTCAAATATATCGTTTTGGATGAATTTGGAAGAGGAAACTCGTAACTGGAAATTCTGCAGATTTGCCATACCTGCTTCATCGATCGATCGACCCTAGATCATCGATCGATCGATGATTCGATCGATCGAATAACTTCCATCGATCGATTGACCCCTCTTTTATAACTCATATCCCCTTTTTAATAGGTCCTTCTAACTTAAATGATTAGACATTCTTGGATATTAATGTGAGAACATTTTGGGACATAAAGAAGACCAGTAGGACTTTAGGAATGTATGGACTCGTTAATATGAGACGAGATTAACCTTTCACGGGGGGGTGTTTTACATATAAGGGACAATGGGAATATGTGTTAAAGGGTGAGACTCGTAAAGAAGTTACGTTGTAAAATAAATGAGTACCTACTGAAATTTGACTTGGAGAGATAGGAATCCACAAGTATTACGTAGTAAATTGGAATAATCCCACAAATAAGAATAAGAGACAAACCGTTATACGTGATAATCAAATATTGAGTAATAAGGATAAATATCATAATTATGGGTCGTGAGAGTATACCTAAATTTGATATGGAAATAGTGATATACATATATGACTGTGTTTATGCATATACTATATACGTTTAAAATCATGCTCGCGCTACTTGCTATCCCGGAGGTTACCGCGCTGGGACAGTCTTATCTCGATGGGAACTTTATGGGGGATATTGACTCGTACCCTAGAACGTAGAAATCCTTGGTACAGGCTATCGGATCGATAGTTAGACGGTCCTAAGAGACGTGAGGGTATGTGCTGACCTCTTAGTGACTTGGAACTATGCTTCGCCTCAATTTGTATGTGTTTTGTGTTAATATTGTTCGAGAGTGATTCGAAACTTGTATTTCCCTTAGTACGAGTGATACGGGGATTGGGTAGCAGAGTATGCCTGCACCATAAATTTTATATGGGGTGCCGTTAGAATATATATATTATATGAGCATTTAATATATATATTTAAACCTGGAATTTGGGAACTACTTACTGTGACTATGGAAAATAAGATATGAATAATTATTTCAACTTGGGAACAAGTGTTTGAAAAGTATGATGCGTTACTAAGAAACCTTATAATTAAATGAGGCTTATGTGAGAACTTTACTGTTTAATAAAATTAACTTCCTTAACAATTGAAATTATCGACATGAAATCTTATGAGTAACTTAAGATAAGATAAGTTAAACTGTTGGGAGTATTAGTGCGATAGGTGTGCACATTAGAAGAGAGGTGAGAATTTCTCAAGGGAGTGCCTCACTAATATGTTGGTTGCATTAGCCGGTAAGCATTTTAAATACTTGCTAAACTAATTTTAAACTGTTTTACAATCGGGCTCTAACTCGTTTCCTATTTTCTCTTCTCTCCTGTATATATGTATATATTACAGGTACCCAGCCACAGGGGCGTCTTGCATAGGATCCTTTGGAAGGAACGCGCAACAACTTAGGTGTGAGTTGGAGGCCTCTTGCTTAAACGACCTCTTTTTTTTTATTCCACTTCTAGCACTATTTTATCCAGTCGGGCATGTGTCGCCCTTTTCCATTATTCAGCTATTTTATCGGATATTGTGATTCGTTTATTTCCAGTATTTATACTTTGGGTTTTATTACTGTCAGGATGTTTTTCCTTTAAGTTTTAATGTTGGAATCAATTAGTCGGATGTTTAATTATTTGGATTGTTTATTCCAGTATAGTTGTTGGGTGATTCTCAATTTATGAATTATGTAAAGTTTTAAATATTGGTATTAATTGAAATTGGGAAATTGATGTCTTAAAAAATGGTTTTGACACTTAGCTTAATTATTTAGGGTGTTTAATTGCAAAAGTTATTTTGCGACAGTGATGCTAAGAATGAACCAACCGTTCACCTTGATTATAATTTAATAAAGTACTGATCACCCGGTATTTAATTAGGCGGGTGGTCACAAGTGATCTCGCTTGAACGACCTTGGCGTCAAAATCGGGGTATGCTTGGTGCCTTAGAAAATTATCTTAAAACTATTCAAAACACGTTTTTTCTAAAACTGTTAACAACCTTTTCTCCACAAAAATATTTATAAAAGCATTTTTATATAAAAGCATTTTAAAGATCATTTTAAAAATATCCCAACACTGTTAATATGAAATGTAAATGAAACTTTAAAACATTATCTTACTAATTGTCATATTGTTGGGCTTGAATGTTGAAGATAACTTGTAATTCAGATTCGTCTTTGTAGATACAATGTTCTCAATTCTTCGATGACTTGTAGCGGTATACGACATACTTAATTGTGACAGACATTTATAAAATTATATCCTTACAACATTTATCAGTTCCTCCCTATCATTAAGTTTTATCAGTCGGGCATTTCGCCCATATCTTGCTAGTGGTTATTTCAGAGACATTGCACTTATTTTTTTTTCTAATATTGTATTCGGATCCACATTTATTCATCTTGTTGTTTTACCATTTATTACTATATTTATTGGAATGATGAATGTGATTTATTAGTTTAATTTATTGCATGTTAATAAATAGATTGAAAGTTTGACACCGGGCCATTAGGGTATTAGTAAAATAAATTGGATTTCGACGGTGATGCTAAGAATGAAACTATTAATGATTCTTGTTTAATTTAATAATGGACTGATCACCTAGGATTAGAATAGGTGGGGCATCACACCCTGGTCTCATCACTAACAAGTTCTTCATTCAAAATTATCTTGCTTATATTACTACGTGTATTTATTAAAAAATCAACACCAGATAATCGAATTTTCATTGCTAATCCACAAATGATAAGTGCTAAACCTACACTGATCCATTGTCCTACGAATCTTTCACCCATTAACCAAAGGAATCCCCCTTAATGAACTAGGGACATAAAAACTAGCCAATATCCCCTTACGTATATACCTCCAAACGCTTTGTTGGGTGACTAGTCTCATGCCCACAAATATAACAACCTCTCACTCACCATAACTCATAACTGGCCAGAAGGGTCATGGAGCATTAATTATGAGCCACCTTTGTCTCTTATCAAATTTCACTAAACCAAAAGGACGATAATTTTATAAAACAAGGATAACATTCACACTCTATCTGCTCAAAGTAACACATGCTTTGACGTATTTAATCCCACTTAATAACAAATACCTACTCTTTGTATTGTCGTCAAATCTTGCATATCATTAATCACTTGTAAGCTTGTCGGTAGTGTAACATCATCAAACACCCAGCTCAAAATTTCTCTAGTCGAAGAAGATTGACCAAATACATCATCCATTATTCTTGTTTCACAATAAGTGTTTCATTTATGGTCTAATAATTTCCACTCTCGTTAATTGACATCCCACTCTAATTAATAGATGTCCCTTGTACAATATTGGTTATTTTGACTACCCACTACTATTTCTGCATTTAAGTCGTCTATATTTGTTACATTCAAATATCACTACATATCAGAAGTAATTCATTGTTATACAATGATTATTCCCTTCGTCTCACATGTTGAAATCTAACATCCACTAATGTCTTTGGAATTGTATCTTCATTTCATCTGATTTTCTTTAATATTTCTTTAACTGATCGTCAACATTATGTCACTCATCAAATGCAACATATGACTCTAATAACATTCAAAATCTTTCTTATTTTGCAACTAATTTTGTTCATAAGTACATCAAAGGAAAAACTACACAATGCTTCGGAGGGATCATTGATCTAATTGTGTATTCTTGTCCAACTAGCCCATATTGATGACTACACAATGTTTTGTCCAATGAGCATTGTATTATCATTTAATCTATTTTGCTTTAAATATTGCTAAGGGAATAACACTCTAACCTAAAAATGGAACCCTATTTATTGGGTTATTTTTCTCTTTTTTTGTTTTCTACCTTCTAATCATAAAATTACTTAATGTCGCAGTCTAAAATAATGACATTACCTAATCTTGTTGGTGACAATGAGATTACATATTGTCTTCCATTTTAGAGTGCAACAAAAATGTTCAATCTTCTCATTATTTTGGACCTCGATAACCATAATGTCACGATTGGAGACAATGACATTCCTTAAATGATCATTGTATTAGACAGGGACATTACGATCTTCGTTTTCTTAGAATAAGTTTCCAATTATGGTGTTTTGAAAATATTTTTTTGTGCATTTAAAAAATATTTTGGACAAATAAAATAATGAAATACATGATAAACACACGTTCTTCTGTGATCTAATTAGCAGGCCCACCTTTTGCCAAATTTGATACAAAATTTATGCCCTTATTCTCAATAATTTGTTAATACAACAATTTAAAATTAACAAATCAATACTAGGTTTATGAATAAAAAATTAACTCATAATTATAAAAAGTTGGGCGCGCACAATATTCTAACACATCCTTGATAATTCACTTTAACAGTCACAAATTTGATTGTAAAACATACACAACATGAATTAACTCCATTCTGGCCAAATTAAAAGTCTTGTTTTTATTTATGGTATGTTCTTTAAAACTAGGTGACATTTCAAAATTATATGTATCCCATCATTATACGTGGGAGAGAAATATTTAAATATACGTTGTATTCCAAAAGTAATAAAAAATAAGAATAAAAAATTAGAAATTATTATTTTTCTCTAAAAATGTTTGTAGTTTTAAATAAAGACTCTCGATTGATAAACCATCAATATGAGGAAACAACATTCAATGAAAGATTTTACTGGAATTAAGTGGAATATTATGAGGAAACAACATTCAATGAAAGAAAAATTGGCGATCCTTAATGTGGATAACCATAAGATGAATTTGAAGGGTTCGATAGTATAATTAGTATTGATAAAGCAAAAATTCTATCAATTGAAGCCATCCAGATTCTGAACTATTGTACCTAAGGCTATCCAACAAAGGAAATTGGAAGCAGCAACTAGGGTTTCGCTAAACCCTAAGGTTATGGCAAGTGATACCATTGATAGTCTTAAGCCTCTGGAAGATATCCCTAATTTAACTGTGAATGATGGTAGATCTGAAGAAATTGTGCATTATGAAGGCAAGGAGCCAATCCATTCAAATATAATTATTGATGATGCTAATTTTTCGGCTTTGATTGATCCTTTTACAAAAAGGGAAATGCATGAGAAGCATAAAAGTGAGAATCAAATAATAGAGAAAAAAACCAATTCAATATTGGGCTTCAATTACCTAATCAGATCATGATAGTGGTTCTGGAAACAAGCTTCAATTTATTCTTGGTAGTAAAGATAAAGATGGGAGTGTTTGTGCTAAAATTGAGGCTAATGAAGTGGAGGAAGAAATTCATAGATGGAAATATGTTGTGGTGGTTTATGTTTTTGGTGTTAAAGTGCCTTACAATGCCATGAATGGATATGTCTTGAGAAAACAGAGTAAATATGGAGGTAATAATATTTTATGCTAAAATCTGGTGTTTTCATTATTGCTTTTGACAGTCAGGAGGGGAAAATTCGAGTAATGGAACAGGGACCTTAGTCTTTTGATAATAAACCTCTAATAGTTAAAACTTGGAGTATAGGTGTTTGTTTGGAAAAGGAAGGTATGGAGAAATTTCCAATCTAAATTAGACTACCTGGACTCAAATTGCATCTTTCGTCAGATTATGTGTTGAGTAAACTAGCTAGTTTAATTAGAAGACCATTGCTTATTGATAGAATGATAGCTAAGAGGGAAAGACTACCATAAGCTAGAGTTAGCATTAAAATTTATATGTGGAATGATATACCAGAGTACTTAACATTCTCTGACCATAAAGGGGTGAAGTTCAATAAAAAAAGTAGTGTATGAATGGTTACCTATCTGGTGCACTAAATGCAAAGTGCTTGGGTATAAGGATGGAGGGTGTCCTAAAGGTAAGCAAGTAAATCAGGAATGGAGGAAAGTTTCTGTTACTAATAAAAATAAGGGAAATCAAGATGAAAGTTCAAGCAATCCTGTAGAAGTCATTAAAACAACTAATCCTGTGGAGTTAAAAGAAAGTGTTATGATTGATTTGAAGTGCCCAGAGAAGTCCAAGGTAGTGAATGCAGTGAATGTGGCAGAGTGGATTAATATAGTGAATCCAGAAAACATATTCAATTCTAAGAATACAGTTAAGGGGATTGTTACATCTAATACACATGCTAAATGTATGGAGGAAGAAGTTGAAACTAAAGTAAGGAGGAATAATATTAATACTGTGAAGGAGGGATGCTTTTTTCAGTGGAATTTAATACACAATACTCCTAACAATGGTCCTGGAAGAGTCTGGATTTCCTGGGATCTAAGTGTATTTGAAGTTAAGGAGGAAAGTAGTATGGGGTAAGCTATAACTACTAAAGTCAAATTCAGTAATTACAAAAAATCCTTCATTTTTACTAGAGTTTATGGAGAAAATAAAGGTGATTACATAAAACCTTTGTGGAGGTACTTAAGAGCTATTGAAAGTTATTATGTTAATAAAACATGGATTTTGGGCGGAGACTTTAATTTTGTTAGAATGAGTAATGAAAGAATTAGGGGAAATGGTGTGGAATGGGGAGAAACTAGAGAATTTAATGATTGTATTGATAAAATTCTTATGGAAGACTTGCCTATAGGGGAAATTGGTTCACTTGGAGTAATCGGAGAGAAGATGATGCCAATATCCAGAGAAGGATTGATAGGATCCTCCATAATGAGGAATGGTTAAATTCCTTTATAGAATATGAAGCTATTTCAAAACTAATAGGGGTCTCTGATCACTCACCTTTAATTCTTAATTTTCAAATGGAAAGGGAAAGCATTGATAAACCTTTTAAATTCTTTAATTTCTGGATGAAACATTTATCATTTAAGGATATCTTGAGAAAAGGTTAGGAAGTGCATATTGATGGTAATAGTATGTTTTTCGAGGCTAAGAGGTTGACGTTTCTTAAAAAGGAGTTTAAATATTTAAACAAGGCCTTCTATTAAAATATCTCTTTTAGAGTCAATGAAAAGAAGATTGATTTTGACGGGATTCAAAGAAGTTTACTATCCGATGGTAGTAATGGTGAGCTCCTAAGTGCAAAAAAGAAATGCTAATTAGAATACCTTGAATTAAGAGGTTTTGAAGAGGATTTTTACAGGCAGAAATCTAGACCTAACTGGATCAAACTTAGGGATAAAAATACAACATTCTTTTATAAAAAAGTCAAATGTCATACTAGGAGGAACAAAATTCTTAGTATTTTAGATGAAGATGGGAATAGTTGTGTTGTGCATAAAATTGTTCATAAAGAGGACATGATATTCTTTCAAAATTTACTTAGGAATAATTATAGTGTGAACAATTCTGCGTATGGAAGACTTATAGAGATTAGACAAAGGTGGTTGAATGCTGATCAGAAGAAATCTTTACTAAACCATGGGTCTAGAGAGGAGATTAAAGATGCTATGGTCACTATTAATGCAAATAAATCACCTGGTCCTAATGGTTACAATGTAGGCTTCTTTTAAGAAAATTGGGAAATTATGGGTAATGATATCACTGATGAAGTTATGTCCTTTTTCAGAAGTGGTAGAATGCTAAAGGAATGGAATAGTACTATTATCAGCTTAATCCCTAAAATTCCTAATCCTAGTACCATGAAGGACTTTAGACCTATTTCTTGCCGCAATACTACATATAAAATTATCTGTAAGGTGATTGTTTCAAGGCTTAGTGGCATTATTCCTGATTTAGTGACTAATAGACAATCAATATTCATTAAAGGGAGGAATATAACTGATAGTGTCCAATTGATGCAAGAGTTAGTGAGAGGGTATCACAAATATAGTGGGGATCCTAGATGTGTAATGAAAGTTGATCTGATGAAGGCCTATTATTCTATTAATTAGAGTTTTATTGTTGATATCTTAAGAGTTATGGAGTTTCCTTATGAGATGATTCAGTGGATAAAAGAGTGTGTTATGACAGCCAATTTCTCAGTAAGCATAAATGGAGGAATAAATGGAATGTTTAAGGGAACCAATGGTCCAAGACAAGGGGACCCTCCTTCTCCTTATTTGTTCTTGTTAGTTATGGAAGCATTCTCATGGATTCTTGAAGATGAAATTAACAGAGAAAATTTTAGTTTTCATCCTAATTTTCATGGATTCTTGTCACATGTCATGCTCGCTGATGACTTATTCATTGCTTCTAAAGATAATGAGGAATATATGAAGGTTGTTGATAAAGTTATCAAGGATTTCAAAGCTCTTTCTAAGTTGGGCCTAGCTATGCTAAGTGTGAAATTTTATTTTGCTGGGATAAATGATGATGATAAAAATGAGTTATCCAATATGATGAATATGAGAGTTGGACAGATGCCTGTAAAGTATTTATATGTGCCTCTTATATCTACTAGATTGAAATCTAATGATTGTAATCTTCTTGATGAAAAGTTGCAGAGTAAAGTCAAGACCTAGACAAATAGGTGGCAACCCTATGTTGGCAGAATCCATTTGGCTATATTTATACTTAGAAGTATTCAGATCTACTGAATCAACATTTTTCTCCTTCCTAAAAAGGTTATCAAAGAAATTGATAAAGTCTTAATGAGATTTGTATGGTTAAGGGTGGATCTCAAGAAATCACTGGCTAAAGTAGCATGGGATGATGTTTATTTTCCTAATAATGAAGGAGGATTAGGTATTAAGAACCTAGTTGACTGGAACAAGGCTTGTATGATGGGGAATATTTGGGATCTTTCTAGAAAAATATATTCCTTATGGGTAAAATGGATCCATTCAGTTATTATAATAGATGACTCTTTATGGACAGTAAAACTTCCAAATGAGTCATCTTAAATTGGAGGAAATTATGGAAAATCAGGGGACAAACTAGAAATTTTTATTAAGTATCATATTGGTAAGGGAGATAGTGTTTTTTTCTGGGTGGATAATTGTCACGAACATGTGATTAAGCATGAAAAGTAGCATCATGTCAAAATGCTAATCATTGAATTCGTTTCACCGCGTTAATGCAAGAATAGCTGTAAGTCAGGTATCGAGAATCCACAGGGAATGTTAGTATAACTTGTAATCGATTTATTATTGCAAGAATAAAAATGTAAAAGGTGATAGGATATTATGGTGAAAAAGGAAAAATTAAGAAGTTAATACTAAACACTATTTAATAAAACGAGAGTTGGGATTGCGTCCCCGCCATGGGCTAAGCAACTAATAATTAAAATTTCGGTTCGAAAACATTTAACCGAGCATTTTTAACTAATCATGAACATCACGCAAGAAGAAATTTAACTCAAAGTTGCGAGATAAAACATTTAATCAAAAATGGTCACACGTGGATTAAATTCGGATTATCGCTATAAATACTAATGTGGCATAACAAAGAAAGTTAAACGCATAATAAACCAATTTTAATACACGCGATTTCAATTAAATGCAATTTTACAAAAAATCTAATTTTTGGAACTCGACACCCATCAATGACAGACACACGATCCAAACCCTATTTAACGACTCACTACACATGAATAAACTAATTAAATAACTAATTAATAATTAAATCAAGAAATAATTTAAATTAAACTAATTTCTCTAAGCATGGGAAGTTAAATATAAAGCAAGAAAAATAAAGGACAAAACATAAATAAGAGAGGACTTACATTAATGGTGGATTACACAAAGAAAATGGAGGAAAAGGGTGGTCTCACAACTAAACCCCAAAGTTTAAAAACCCTAACCTAAAACTAAAATGGAAGAGAACAACAAAAAGAGATAAAACTAGTCTTCCAACAAAAATGCACCAAGTGGTGTATTTATAGTAAGCCACGAAAAAATATAAAAGAAAATAAATAATAAAAGAAAAAGGGTTTAAGTTACAATTAACTAATAAAAGAAAAATAGAAAATAAATAAGAAAAAGTAAAGGGGAAGAGTAGCAAAAGAGGTCGACAAAAAATATATAGCACCGAATCGATTCGGCGGAGTCCGAATCGATTCGAAATGATTCTACTTTTTTTACTATTCATAAATGCAAATCGATTCGCGCCTGATAAATCCATCGTGCTGCATAATTCGAAAGCACCCCAAGACCACATCTCCACCATGGTTCAGATGCCGAGACCAACCATAGCTATGAAAACCCAATACCCACCAAGATGGTACAAACCGAAACCCAATTGCAAAACTAAAAAAAACCCGAGACCCATTTGGTTCGTGACCCAATTCGCTGCAAATCGTGTGTGCACATAGGGATCTGCCATAGCCGAGACCCACTAGTTCCACCATTTTTGTGTCCAAAATTCGGAAGTGCCCAAAATGGGTACTCCGAGATCTCGAGAACTCTGGCCAATTGACCCGCAACTATATCCACACGCGATCCAAGCACCAATTTCGGAAGAAACCAAAACCCGAGCACAATCTCGATCCAAAACCAAATCACCATGGATGTTTGCTAGAAAAGTGTGAAGAAGGACATGGATCGAATTGATTAGATTGTTAAAATATTAATATAATATTAAATTAAAAAGCTTATAATTCTTCTCCTAAAGGCACGTGTTTTCTTCTTTCGAAATTCGATTTGAGCACTGTTAGCGACTACGCGAAGCTTGGACCGAGAGCTACAACTTTTGTGAATACCTCGAGCAAAAATCCCAAAGTGTGAAATTATGAAAATGCCCCTGAATGTGCGTACTTTTACAAAACTTTATCGAAACGCGATGAAACTTCACAATAAGCACCGTAATACCTACAACAGCTCAATAATACCTCAAATAACATGTTAACGCATAAAATGGAGGTTGTCTAATTAACGAGCAAAATTATAGAAATTATGGTACGTGAGGGGGCTAAAAATTAATAAGTTAACGGGTAATAAATGCAATATTCGTGACGTATCAACATGGTCTTCTTGTTATTTACTATGGTGAGAGAATAGTCTATGATGCTGCCAACAATGTTAAATTCAAAGTTGAAAAGTTCATCAGAGGTGGTAAGTGGCATTTTCCTAGACCATTATCTAATGATCTTGTTGATATTACTAAGACCAGTATAATGCCTCAATGTGATAAGGAGGACTGGGTTAGTTGGATCATTTATGGGAATGGCAAGTATAATTGTAAGGATACTTATGAACATATTAGATAGAAGAAGGATAATGTTCCTTAGGCTAAGACTATTTGGTTTAAGGAAAGAATACCTAAATGTTCTTTTACTATGTGGATTGCATGCAAGAATAAATAATGGACCAGTGATAGACTTAAAAAGTGGGGGATTGTTAATAAGGACTCTTGTGTGCTTTGTAACCAAGCCACGGAGATAAGAGATCACCTTTATTTTGAGCATTCTATCTCTAATTAAATATGTAATAAAGTTTGTACTAAGAATGGGGCATTAAGAATGATAACAAAACTTTAGAAGATGTAGAAAACGATAACAATAACAATAATAAAATGTATAAAAGTTTACTTCAAAACGTTAGCCAATTAGTGACTGTCTACATCATTTTGAATAACAGAAATGAAAGGATTTTCAACAATTACTAGATAGTGACGGATAACATGTATAGGAGGATTGGAAAATTAATTCAAGAAGCTTCATACAGTTGGGAGAAATTTAGTAATAATACCCAAAATAAAAATCTATGCAAAAATTGGGGGATCTCATAGAAAATACTTAACTGATGTGTGGTTTCAGTTCTTTATAGGTTTGTAGTTAGATCTCCTTGAGGTTGAGTTTGTATCTTCTTCACTCTACTTTGCATGTCCTTCTAGATCTACATAGCAGCCTTATTCTAGCTCCTCTACTATGGTTGATCCTTTTTTGATTCTTATGGTTGGGTATCCTTAAACACTGAAGCTTGGTCTTCCAAAGCCTTTGCTTATGTGATCGTCTTGTCCAACAAGTTTTATCATGACTGCAGGTTATCTCTTCTGAGTTTGAGTTGTTGTGTTGGCTTCTTTATTGGGACACCCCACCTAATTAAATACCGGGTGATCAGTCCTTTATTAAAATTAAAATAGAATGCTTGGTGGGTTCATTCTCAGCATCACCGTCGCAAACATTTAATATTATTAATCACCTAATAAATAATTAAGCTAAGTGTCAAAACATTTTTTTCTATTTAATTTTACTCAATTAATCCATTAATAAATTTCCATATTTTAAGATATAAGCTACTCACATTCCACAAGAATAAAATAAATACTGGACATGAATCAAATACTGAAATAAATTGGACTGGATAAAACATTCCAGTTCAAAGTCACAAACCCACAAACCATAATATCCTCAACGGTAATAGAAATAAAATACTAAAATGAACTAGGTACAATCTCTAATAAATGAATGAGAATGGGTAAAACATGCCCTAAATGGAATATCTGAATAGAGTGGAAAGAAATGATAGAAGCGTGTAAGTGCAAAGGCCTGCGATTCTCACAACTGCTGCAGCTCGCTAAAAGATCCATGCGTCTAAGTTTGGTAGCCCTGTGGTTGGGCACCAGATAAATAAATATATATATATAGCGAAAGAGAAAATAATAGCAAGAAACGGGTTAGAGCCCGAGTTGTAAAAATATTTGTTTTAGAAAGTATTTAAAACGACAATAATACAATTATTATGTGCATGTTAGTTTCGAACTCTCACATGAGATTCTCACCTCTCCACTATAGTACACGCCTAACGTATGTCTATCCTAACCTAGTTATCCATAATTTTATCAACTATATCATAGACTTATACTTCTAACTATATCTCAAAGGAGTAACCCGTATCGCCCATACAATACGCTATTAAGATCATCTATTCCATTTAATCGTATATTACATTCACTGTTCTGATAGTAAATCTTTTACCCACTGAAAATACTTTGCTTACCAACATTTACAAGTTTGATAATTCCACACGTTAGAATCATTCTCAAATATAGATATAGTCACATAATCCTTATACACACACACACACACACACACACACATATATATATATATATATATATATATATGTGTGTGTATATATATATATATATATATATATATATATATATATATATACACACACATATATATATATATAAATCCTGCGCCCCTTGGTTAGGACCACTTGGCGCAATGCATACTCTGCTATCATGTCCCGATACATCGCTCACTGCGTAAAGGAAAATTGGCTCGGCGTCTCTCACGAACCATAAATCTCATAGCACAAATATTGGAGGCGAGCATACTCACCATCCAATTGGGTAACGCACATACCTATGCTCCCATTCAGCCGTCGAAACTATCCCGTGTCTCAGATAGCACGTACCCAAGTTCATATGCTCTGGGTACAAGTCAAATATCCCCCCATTGGGTCACCCAGGATAATATTGTCCACTGCGCTATAACCTCCTCCCGATAGCCAGCAGCGTAGGTATGCTATGCACACATTAATAATAATCATATAATAATAGGTATTCCCACGTCCTATTAAAGTCCGGGTATTCACCCAACCCATACATACATTTTTACACGTAGTGTACTTCCCAGTATTACTTATTATGAAATTAACTCGATTATTCACACTCTCGAAATTCCCAAGACTATTTCACCTATCTAAATATTAAAGTGTTATCCTAGGAATATTTCTCAATAAATTCTGCACTATACTACAAATCCTCAACTGGTAGTTCTCCCTCACTCAAAATAATCGTGCAATTAAAGTTAGATTATACTAGGAATTTTCTAGATTTGGAACTATCATTCCAACCAAACCTGATGTCATTCGAACAACATCAGCAGGTCGTTTGAACGAACTTGCTTCTCGTTCAAACCAAACTCCATCTCGTTCGAACGAGATGGAGCTTTTCCTTATTTCGACCAGATGCGCTACTTCTTCGTCCACACCATATTTCCAGTACTAAAACCTCTAAATTTTTCAACCCAACCACCAAAACATCAAACCTAATTGATGTTCTAACATGTATAAAGGAGTTCCCTTAACTTTGAAACATTAAATCATCATAAATCAGTTATAAAATCCAAAATCCCCAATTTAACAATTCAAAACCCTAGTTCATCAAATTTCTATACAAGAACATCAAAATCAAATTTCGTCTATCATAAATAATCATCAATTTGAGGTCTCTAACCTATCTACATGAGGGATTAATCCTAATTAGATACCAGATTTTAATTAATGTTCTTAATTCTCCAATTTCATCAAAATTTATGAATCATAAATGGGTATTATATATCTACACTAACATGAACATGATTGTTGCTACAATTTTGCAAGGATTAAACACTTTCCTCAATTTCGAAGGTTTGATCTTCTGGTGATGTTGATATAGGCGCATTCCTCGTCTCCCGATCTACACTTTGATGAGATTTTTGGTGTGTGTTCTTGAGTTATGCACTAAGAACTCCTATGGCTTCTTCTTCCTTCTTCCTTCCTCTGTGCCTCTCTCTTTCTCTCTCCTAGGTTTAGAACTGATAACGCCCCTCTAACCCACGTACATCCATATTTAATTTCCTAATTTTCATCCATAATATTTCCCCAAAAATTCAAAGGATAAAAATACCCCTACGGGTGGCCGGTTAGGCCTAAAAATAGCCCGGAGTCCAAATGAAATACCCGGGTAGAGTTTTCTGACTATCTCAACTATTTCGGACTCAATGACACGCTCGAAAATACGATATTAGTTACTTAAAAATATTTTACTTCTTTAATACATTATATTAGTCCCGGCACGACTCACACGCATGTCCTGACATAATATACCAAACTGTCGTATTTCCCACTCTCGACAATTTATAAAATTTCATAATTCCGTATTACGTATTCACACAGTAATATTCCAGAATTCTCAACAATAACTATTAACCATTGTAATATTTATATTTAATCCGGATTAATTAATAATCAATTTTCTCAGAATTTTAATTTAATTAATCCAATAATAATAATTAATCCCATAATTATTTAACATAATAAAAATACGGGGTGTTACATACTTCCCCCCTAATAATGGAATTTCTCTCCGAAATTTGAAAAGTAAGGCATACCTCATAAAAATAAGTCTGGATATTTCTCGCGCATATCCTCCTCTCTCTCCCAAGTAGACTCGTCTACATTATGATGCTCCCACTGAACCCGCATAAGTGGAACTACCTTTGACCTCAATTTCCTCTCGCTACGGTATAGGATAGTCACCGATCTCTCCTTGTAGGAACTGTCAGGCTACAAGTTAATCTCCTCAGTCTCAATATGGGTGTGGGCCAACTCATCCCGAAGATACCGCCTCAATGATGAGATGTGGAACACATCATGAATATGAAGTAAGTGCTCCAGTAACCCAAGTTTATATGCCACCGGTCTGATCCTTTAGATAATGGAAAATGGTCTTACGTACCTCAGAGACAATTTCCCTTTCTTCCCGAACCTCATCACTCCTTTTATAGGAGACACTCGCTGTAATACTTGGTCCCCCATGTTAAACTCCTTAGAAGACCACTTTTCATCGGCGGAGCTTTTCTACCTGTCCTGGGCTACCCATATGTGACTCCTGATTAACTCAATCCTGGATGACGTCTCTTGAATTGCCTCTTGCCCAAGTAGTTTGTTGTCCCCCACCTCTAGCCAATAAGTGGGAGAACGAAAAGGTCTGCCGTACAATGACTCAAATGGGGCCATGCCGATCGTAAACTAATAGGATTTATTATAAGCGAACTCCACCAGTGGAAGGTACTGCTCCCAACCCCCTCTAAAATCAATGACACACATGCGTAGCATATCCTACAACATCTGATTCGTATGCTCAGTCTGTCCATTTATCTGCGGGTAATACATCGTACTCAGCCATAGCTCGGTACCCATAGACTCCTGAAAGCTCTCTCAGAAGTGCGACACAAAAATCTTATCTCTGTCCGACACGATATCCAGGGGCACCCCATGCAACCTCACTATCTCGATAATAAATAACTTGGCATACGGTCCCGTAGTGTAGTCTGTTCGCACTGGGAGAAAGTGTGCTACCTTATTCAATTAATCCACCACTACCCACATAGAATTGTGACCCCTCTGTGAGGTAGGCAACCCAATGATGAAGTCCATGAAAATGATCTCCCATATCCGCATAAGGACCTCTAGCGGATGAAGTGACCCTGACGGTTTCTGATAGTCCACCTTTACTAGCTGACACATGGCACACTTGGACATGAACTCCGCAATGTCCTTCTTCATCCCACTCCACCAGTACTGTCGCCTCATATCCTGGTACTTCTTATCCCCTCTGGGATGTACCACAAATCGATATCCATGCGACTCAGTCATTACAACATGACGTAAGTCCTCACCCTCTGAGACCACTGACCTCCTATTAAATCCCAATCCTCCATCTAAACTCACTGAATAGGACTCTGCGCCTTTGGCTAGAAGCCGTACAATCTGGTCCTGGCAAAACGAATCATTTTCTTGGGCCTGGATCACCCTCGTAACAATATCTGGCTTAACAGTCATGACGAACATAAAGGATCGGGCCACTGCATCCTCCTGATGTCCCAACTCTTTCCACTTTGCCTTTCATACTTTTGTCACCTCACCTATTGGCCTACGGCTCAATGCATCAACAACTATGTTAGACTTCCCTGGGTGGTACTGTATCTCAAACTGTTAATCTTTCACAAACTCCAGCCACCTGCGCTGACACATGTTCAACTCCCATTGAGTAAATAAGTATCGTAGTGACTTGTGGTCAGTGAACAAGCGAACTTTCTCCCCCAACAAGTAGTGTCTCCAAATCCGTAGGGCAAACATGACTGCTGCTAGCTCCAAGTCGTGGGTGGGGTAATTCCTCTCATGAGTCTTAAGCTTGCATGAGGCATAATCTATATCCTGCTCCTCCTGTTGAAGTACTCCACCAAGCCCTTGTAGAAAAATGTCAGTGTATACCAGGTACTCCACCCCTAGCCTGGGTAAGGCAAGAACTGGCACCGAAGTTAACTTATCCTTTAGCTCATCGAAAGCCAACTGACAAGCATCATCCCAAATGAACTTCACCCCTTTGCGAGTCAAATTTGTCAATGGGCCCGCAATCTTCCAGAACCCTCAGATGAACCGCCTTTAATATTCGACTAACCCCAAGAAGCTATGCACCTCCATCGGTGTCGTGGGCTGTCCCCACTCCCTCACCGCTGACACCTTGCTCAGGCCCACTGATATCCCCATCTCTGACACAACGTACCCCAGAAACTACACCTCTCATAACCATAATTCTCACTTTTCATACTTTGCATACAGATGATGCTCTCGCAAAGTCTGAAGAACTCATCTCAAATGCTCAGCATGCTCCTCCTCAGTCTGGGAATAAATCAGGATGTCATCTATGAAGACAATAACAAACTTATTTAAGAACTCTCTGAACACCCGGTTCATTTAGTCCATGAATACGGCTGGATCATTTGTCAGCCCAAACGGCATGGCTCGAAACTCGTATGACCCATACCTTATCAAGAAAGCAGTCTTCGACATATCCTGCTCCCTAATCCGTAGCTGATGATATCCCGATCTCAAATATATCTTTGAGAAGAAGGTAGCTCCACTCAACTGGTCAAACAAGTAATCGATTCAGGGCAACGAATAATTATTCTGTATCGTGACTTTGTTTAACTAACGGTAGTCCACACACAACCTCAATGAACCATCTATCTTTTTTACAAACAGCACGGGAGCACCCCAAGACGAGGTAATACTATAAATGAAGCCCTATACCAACAGCTGCTCAATCTGATCCTGTAACTCTCTCATCTCAGTTGGATCCATACGGTATGGTGCGCAGGCTATCGACCGAGTGCCCAACATCAAATCTATAACGAAATCTATCTCTCGACTAGGCGGTAGTCCCGGTATATTCTGGAACACATAAAAAAACTCATGAACTAAGGAATCGAATCAATAGGAATCACTATCTCCTTAGAGGTCTCATCCTCTATATAATATAAGTGGGTGAACGATCCTCCCTAAGGATGAGGCATCGCCACCAGAAACATCTCCTAGCCCGGGATAGCAAAAATAATGGTCCTACTGAAATAGTCTATCACGGATCTATAAGAAATAAGCCAATCCATGCCAATAATGGCGTCATGTTCATGCATATCTAGGACTAGCATATTTGCAGGCAAAATCAAACTATCAATCTCTATACCTACTCCCCATTATATAAAGAAAATCAACAACCCATTACCCAACGGTGAGTCTACACATGTCACTGTACTCTCTGCAGTATCTAACAACCCCGTGGCCCGTGAAAAACTAATGGCTATGAAGAAGTGTGATGCCCCAGTGTCAAATAAAATGTGCCCTATAGTACCATGAATAGAAAAAGTACCCTCAATGGCGGGTGGTGCCTGCGGTGTTGCTGCCTGGTGGACGTTATCAACACGTCCATACTCTAACTGTCCTTGTTGAATTGGGGGTGCGGTAAAAGCTAGGACTGGTGCTATTACTGGTAGAGCGGTGGGAAAAATGGGTCTCTGAGGCTCTTGTTGAGCACCCTGCTGCTAGGGGAACCTGCCCTTGTCGGGGCAATCCTGTTTTCTATGACCAGTCTTGCCACAAGAAAAACACCTACCGCTAAAGTTACCTCCCCTCTGCCTTGTTGGCCTCGGACCTAATAGCCATTACAGCCCCTCCACTGGCCCTTATGATGCCTCTATTGGCCCCGCTGATAATGAGGTTGGCCCTGCTAGCCATGCTGACTAGACCGGCCCTTCCTATAACCCCCATATCCCTACCTAGAATCACCAGATCGAAATCTCTTATTAGGGTCCCCCTGCTGGGAACTATGTTCACCCTGACGGACCTGCCCCTGAGCTGCTGGTGCCCCACTGGCACTACTACCTTCGGTCCAGCCCTGCTGGTTGTTCTTCCCTACTCGTTTGCTTCCCTGCTCATAGAAGTGGTGGTCCTGTCAATATAACAGGGCGGTATTGAGCACATCAGTGTAAGTACCCAACGATAAATTACCTATGAGGTGATGACGATCAATCCATTCATGAACATCTGAATCTTCTTCTCTTCAGTAGGTGCCTCATCTGACACGATAGTAATCATTCTCGTGAATTCCTCCTCATACTCCGCGACAATCATACTCTCCTACTTGAGATTCAACAGCTTTCGCCTTATCCCAGTCTGCACAGAGGAAGAAAAGTATTTACGGTCAAATCGCACCCAAAAGATCTGAATCATCATATTATACCTCTCCTCCAAGGTGGTAATGGACTCCCACCACTGTACGACGACCCCCACTAGCTTGTAGGAAGCCAGTAACTGTCTCTAAATATCTGTGCACTCGTACATGCAAAGATGCCTCTGGATGTCTTTCTTCTATTGGCTCGCGGTGACAATATCAGAATTGCTCGAGAACTCTAAGGAGTGTGACCTATGAAAGGTATCCCTAACCCTCTCCCGTGTAGTGGGAAACTGAACCAAAACTGGCTCACAACCTGTACCTAGGGTGGGGCCTGCTGCACCACCGCTAAAGCTGTATTTATTGCCTGAGCAACTATGGCGACAACTTCAACTGCGTTCATCATTCCCTAAGCCTGAGCTGCTGGCTGCTCAGGCTGGGCATTTCAGTTCCTTCGGGCTCGTCTCAGAAGCATCTGAAATAAGGAAGGATTTATTAGTCCATAATTATTATTAAATCTCAAATAGCTCAAGACGTAAACACATAAATAAGAGTACAACAATCATAAAGATATGACTCTAATACTACCAGTGACACCCCTAAGCCTGATGCTCTGATACTACCAGTGACACCCCGCCTAATTAAATACTGGGTGATCAGTCCTTTATTAAAATTAAAACAGAATGTTTGGTGGGTTCATTCTCAGCATCACTGTCAAAAATATTTAATATTATTAATCACCTAATAAATAATTAAGCTAAGTGTCAAAACATTTTTTTCCATTTAATTTTACCCAATTAATCCATTAATAAATTTTCATACTTTAAGATATAAGATACTCACATTCCACAAGAATAAAATAAATACTAGACATGAATAAAATACTGAAATAAATCGAACTGGATAAAACAATCCATTTCAAAGTCACAAACCCACAAACCATAGTATCCTCAACGGTAATAGAAATAAAATACTAAAATGAACTGGGTACAATCTCTAATAAATGACTGAGAAAGGGGAGAAACATGCCCTAAATGGAATATCTGAATAGAGTGGAAAGAAATGATAGCATCGTCTAAGTGCAAAGGCCTATAACTCCCACAATTGCTGCAGCTAGCTAAAAGATCCACGCGTCTAAGTCTGGTAACCCTATAGATGGGCACAAGATAAATAATATATATATATAGCAAAAGAGAAAAGAATAGCAAGAAACGATTCAGAGCCCGACTTGTAAAAATATTTGTTTTAGCAAGTATTTATAACTGTAATAATGCAATTATTATGTGCATGTTAGAACTCTCACATGAGATTCTCACCTCTCCACTATTGTGCACGCCTAACGTACGTCTATCCTAACCTAGTTATCAATAATTTTCCCAAATAGATCATAGACTTATACTTCTAACTATATCTCAAAGGAGTAACCCGTATCTCCCATATAATACGATATTAAGATAATTTATTCCATTTAACCGTATATTACATTCACTGTTCTGATAGTAAATCTTTTACCCACTGAAAATACTTTGCTTACCAACATTTATAAGTTTGATAATTCCACATGTTAGAATCAATCTCAAATATATATATATATATATATATATATATATATATATATATATATATATAGTCACTTAATCCTTATATATATAAATCTTGCGCTCCTTGGTTAGGACCACTTGGCGCAATGCATACGCTGCTATCATGTCCCGATGCATCGCTCACTGTGTAAAGGACAATTGGATCGGTGTCTCTCACAAACAATAAATCGCATAGCACAAATATTGGAGGCGAACATACTCACCAGCCAAATAGGTCACGCACATACCTACGCTCCCATTCAGCCGTTGAAACTATCCTACATCTCAGATAACACGTATCCAAGTTCATATGCTCTGGGTACAAGTCAAATATCCCCCCATTGGGTCACCCAGGATAAGACTGTCCACTGCGCGATAACCTCCTCCCGATAGCAAGCATCGTAGGTATGCGATACACACAATAATAATAATAATAATCATATAATAATAGGTATTCCCACGTCCTATTAAAGTCTGGGTATTCACCCAACCCATAAATACATTTTTAAACGTAGTGTACTTCCTTGTATGACTTATTATGCAATTAACTCGATTATTCACACTCTCAAAATTCCCAAGGCTATTTCACCTATCTAAATATTAAAGTGTTATCCCAGGAATATTTCTCAATAAATTCTGCACTATACTACAAATCCTCAACTGGCATTTCTCCCTCACTCAAAATAATCGCGTAACTTAAGTTCGATTATACTGGGAATTTTTTGGATTTGGAACTGTCATTCGAATCAAACCTGATGTCATCCGAATGACATCAGCAGGTCGTTTGAACGACCTTGCTTCTCGTTCAAACTAGACTCCATCTCGTTCGAATGAGATGGAGCTTTTCCTTGTTTCGACTAGACCCGCTAGTGCTACGTCCACACCAGATTTCCAGTACTAGAACCTCTAAATTTTTCAACCCAACCACCAAAACATCAAACCTAATTGATGTTCTAACATGTATAAAGGATTTCCCTTAACTTTGAAATATTAGATCATCATAAATAAGTTATAAAATCCGAAATACCCAATTTAACAATTCAAAACCCTAGTTCATCAAATTGTTATACAAGAACATCAAAATCAAACTTCGTCCATCATAAATAATCATCAATTTGAGGTCTCTAACCTATCTACATGAGGGATTCATCCTAATTAGATACCATATTTTAATTAATGTCCTTAATTCTCCAATTTCATCAAAATTTTTGAATCATAAATGGGTATTGTATATCTACACTAACATGAACATGATTGTTGCTACAATTTTGTAAGGATTAAACACTTGCCTCAATTTTGAAGGTCTGATCTCCTGGTGATGTTGATATAGGTGCGTTCCTCGTCTACCGATCTACACTTTGGTGAGATTTTTGGTGTGTGTTCTTGAGTTATGCACCAAGAAATCCTATGGCTTCTTCTTCCATCCTCTATGCCTCTATCTTTTCTCTCTCGTAGGTTTTGAACTGATAACTCCCCTCTAACCCACATACATCCTTATTTAATTTCCTAATTTTCTTCCATAATATTTCCCAAAAAATTTAAAGGACGAAAATACCCCTACGGGTGGTCGGTTAGGCTTGAGTCCAAATAAAATACCCGGGTAGAGTTTTCTGACTATCCCGACTCTTCCGGACTCAATGCACGCACTAAATTACCTTACGAGTTACTTAAAAATAATTTACTTCTTTAATCCATTAAATTAGTCCCGACACAACTCACATGCGTGTCCTGACTTAACGTACACTCTCGACAATTTATAAAATATCATTATTCCGTATTATGTATTCACACAGTAATATTTCATAATTATCAACAATAAGTATCAACCCTTGGCACACTGATTAATATTTATTTTTAATTCAGATTAATTAATAATCAATTTTCTATCATTTTTAATTTAATTAATCCAATAATAATAATTAATCCCATAATTATTTAACAGAATTAAAATATGGGGTGTTACATACTTCCCCCCTAATAGCGGAATTTCGCCCTCGAAATTCGAAAAGTAAGGCATACCTCATAAAAATAAGTCTGGATATTTCTCGCGCATATCTTCCTCTCGCTTCCAAGTAGATTCCTCTACATTATGATGCTCCCACTGAACCCGCACAAGTGAAACTACCTTTGACCTCAATTTCCTCTCGCTACGGTTTAGGATAGCCATAGGTCTCTCCTCGTAGGAACTGTAGGGATGCAAGTCAATCTCCTCAATCGCAATATGGGCGTGGGCCAACTCATCCCGAATATACCACCTTAATGATGAGATGTGGAACACATCGTGAATACAGAGCAAGTGCTCCATCAACCCAAGTCTATATGCCACCGGTACGATCCTCTCGATAATGGGAAATGGTCCTACGTACCTCGGAGGCAATTTTTCTTTCTTCCTGAACCCCATCACTCTTTTCATAGGAGACACTTGAAGTAATACTTGGTCCCCCACGTTAAACTCCTTGAAGGACCGCTTTGTATTGGCGTAGATTTTATTCCTATCCTGGGCTACCCGTATGCGACTCTTGATTAACTCAATCTTGGCTGACGTCTCCTGAATTACCTCTGGCCCAAGTAACTGGTTGTCCCCCACCTCTAGCCAACAAGTGGGAGAAGGACAATGTCTGCTATACAACACCTCAAATGGGTCCATGCTGATCACAAACTGATAGGAAATATTATAGGTGAACTCCACTAGTGGAAGGTACTACTCCCAACCCCCTCCAAAATCAATGACACACATGCATAGCATATCCTCCAGCATCTGATTCATACACTCAGTCTGCCCACTGGAGAAGCTTATTTTAGCGGAGATGACAAACTTATTAATGGATTAAAGTGATAGTACAGAAGACTTTGCTTACATTCCTACCGCCATTGTGACTCATTTTCGGATCGAACGGGGAGACTATCCTTTCTCGAAGGTAGAATTTGAGTATACCTCCGGTGCCTGTGAGGGTCTGGGCCTGTGGACTGAATATATTCACACCAAATTCTACGTGCAACTGGACTTAGTCGATTTATCTTCCACCAGTTGGCTGGGTGAAGTCACGCTTACCAAGAATAAAAACACTCTCCAACTGTTTGTTTCATGGTGGAGCCATCAGACTTATACGTTTATGGCTGCTTGGGGTTAATTCACTATCACCCCGAAGACGTTTGAGATCTTCTGGGCTTGGAAGCAGCCAACTTCGATAATTTCTTCGAGGAAGCCATCTCTAGTGATGAGAAAACTTCCCGAGCTAAGTTGGAGGTAGTAGTGAAGGATTGTATGGTAACCTACAACAAGTGCACTGATTCGAAGGTTATTAATTACTTCTATTTTATAAAGGACAAAGCAGTGATTAAAGCCCGCGAGGCGGCTAAGAAAAACCAAAAGGAAAGCTGGTGTTCGAGAATCCCTCTGTTGGGAAAGGTTTTGGTGCAAAGATTCAGTTGGTGAGCTATATTTGGGTTGTTCTTTCTAAGATATTTCTTCCTGGTAAGCCCCAGGATTACCCAAGGAAAGACTTAATCAATATGGCCGTTCGTATGGCCTATGGTATTAAACTCCCCTTAGATGCAATCACCTTGGGTTCAATGTACACGTGGTTGGATCGCGTGCAGGATAATTTTACTAGAAGCATTAGTAGGTTTGATGTTTTGAATTATGCCAACCATGTTCTGCTGACTACTTTCCTATATGCCCACTTTCCAGAGTATGCTCCAGCTGGTAGTTTCCCTCGTTCTAATCTCATTAAAGTGCCCTGAATTTGTTACTGGAACCACAAGAGTTCCAAGAAATCATTTGCCTCTTTAATTGATAAAGTTGATAAAATTTTCCCTTGCCTCTATGTTGGGTTTGATCAGTTTTTTACTAACCATTTCTTTACAGACGAGGAACATCCTGTTGCCCCGCTCAAGGAATCAGTGGCTAGGAAATTTCATGTGAACAACATTCCTTTGCTCTTGGTTCCTTCATACCTTCCCTCGTATACTTAGTGGTCCTCTTTTTATTCTATCTATTGCCCCAATCGTATGGCTATGTAGTTCGGGTATGAACAAGGCAACACGATGCTGAGTCACTTAATTCGTGAGAAGCCCACAAATTTTTCCTTTGATCATAGCAATTTTTTGACCTCGACTGTTATTAACCTTTGCTCCAAATATGCTGCCAACCCCATTATCCCAAGTAAAAAATCCCGAGGAGGTAGGTCATCCATATATTTGACTGCGTTTTGGCAAAATCAGTTGGGCATGTTTTAAAGTAACCACCTCAAGGATCCCCGTTACCCTGTCATTGAGAGATATCCTCCTAAAGAGCCAGGATTGAGGAGCTGTACTACTTCTAGTTCTTTATTTCCTTTAATTACCATTAATGCTTCAACACCTTTGAGTTGCCTCCCTTAGCCTTTGAGCAGGCCATAGTGAAGAAGAAAAAGAGTTCTCCTTCATCGGTTCTGGTCGAAGAAGCTGATGTTGCCCCTGGTCCCTCGAGATAAGCTGAAGAGGGTGACACTCCTTATGCTTCTTCTACTGGGGTAGATATGAGGGAAACTAGGAAGGCCCTAAGGAAAAATCCTAAGGTTACTCATGAGGTTTCTCATTTGTTGACTCCTGACTCCAAGGTGTCTCAACAGGTTAATCAGATGTTTGAGAAACTTCAACCAACTTTGGAAAACTTTTTTGTGGAAGATAGGGCATTTATATTAACACAGACAAATGCTCGAGGTTTTTACTATGCACCCCCAACTGCTGAAGGCAGTAGATAATGTATAAGGTCTTTGGCTGGGTTGACCAGTCATATTAAAATTGTTTTTGAAGAAATTGATGAGGTAAGTGATGAGGAAAACTCTAAAGAGGAAGCCATTGCTAAAGAGGAGGAGGAAGGTGATGGAGATGGAGAATAAGAGGAAAAGGAGGAAGAGTATGGAGAGGAAGAGGTAGATGACTCCCCCTTATTCAAAGGCGCAGACTTCATAAAATGGTTTCTTCCTCAAAGCCCCCTTTGCCTCCTTATGACTACAAAGTCTTGGAAGATATCTTTGAAGAAAAGGTATAGCCCAATTTCCTTTCCTTTTACTTGTAACCTCCCCTATATCTTCTTTCAATATTGACCCCTATTTTGTATCTTCGGGTTGGTGCGCGAGGTGATTCCCAAGAGAGTGCTGGAGCAGATGATGATTTTGAGGGCCCTCAAGTGGAGACAACTGAAGTTTTGCCCACCTCCAAGGACGCTCTACCAAAGAGAATAGTTACCCCTATAACTTAGCAGGCAACTACTAATTTCCCCCAAGGGGAAGATAAAGATATTTGTTCTGTTCAGTCTAGTAGTGGCTATTCGCCTGACTCTGTCTTCTTATGTAACCAGGCTGGCCTTGAGGAGGGTGTCCCCAAAGAAGGTGTTGTGAAGTTCCGTGTTAGAAAGTCTTTTGTGGATGTACCTCTGTTATGGTAACACTTGAACTCATTCGAGCTTCTTAGTCTTTTATTTCTGAACTCTTTTCCTTATGTTCTAAATATGCTCATCACGTTCTTTATTGGTTTTCACAGGCTTTGTTCCCCGAGCAAACTGCCCCGCTGACGCCTCCTCCTATGAATAACCAGGTCTTAGTTACTCTTTTAGGGTCGTCTATCCTCCATCCAGAGGGAGGCGAGGTTGTTTCTTCTAGCCATGTAGGAGCCAGGCAAGAAGGAGTTGTTGTCCTTGAGGGTGTTGCTGTTGTTCCGCTGGGGAAACATCCTTTGGTGGTTCAAGGAGCTTCTCATGAGGAAGAAGACATGGGGAAGATGACCACCAGGAAATTCACCTATGTTCCTCAACCATAGGTATGCTAGTGCTCCCCTTTTGGGCAATAGCTCCTGTCATGACCCCAACCTAAAAATAGTAGGGAACAAGTGTCTTGACATGCCGCCAAGGCATTCAATATTCTAGCCTTAAAATTTTCCTCTTAAAATATATGTAGTGGAAATACAATCACATGGTTATGAATTGTAAAGTACTAAAAGTGAAGGAATTACATCATCAGAGCTTTCTAAAGGAAACTTCATTTATATTAAAATATCAACGAGTTACAACTTGACACAAAATTTAAAACCTATTAATAAAAGAGCCAAACATGCTCTATCTAATAAGACAAACTTCTACTTAATGTAACAAAAAGATTTTTAAAAGCTAAAGTATTCAACATAGTCCTTTTACGTTCCATCCATGAGCTTAATTATTTCCTGAAAAATGGTTCTTTATACACCGTCAGCTAAAAGATGAATGAGATTCAATCTCCAGACATTCCAGGGTTTTTCAGAAAATTGATACCTATTCAACTTTGAACATAAGGCATATACATAAAGATAAGAATTTCCAGTAATATATATAAAGTAAATGAAAATATATATATATATTCAGAATAAACAGTTCAGAACAGAGCAGATGAAACAATTGAGCATATGCCAATTATTTAGTTTTAGCGCCCATGTATGCTCTGATACCCAGACAAATAGTGTTACTAGATGTTTCCACCTCATAACATCACAAACAAAAAATCATGATTTCTAAAACAACGCTTTGTTTAGGGCACACCAGCGATAAATCAGTTGGGAAGATACCACCCAAATATTTCCACCCAGTAGTCAAGACCAACATAGTAAGAGAGTTTCCATAGGCAGAATCAATAATTTCAGAATTCAAATAAGATGTTATATCGAGAGATATATACATATAACAAATGACGGAATCACCGGTATCAGATCTATTTTGAGAATAAAAGAATTTCACAAAATATACAGAGTTTGCATAATATATAATCAAAAGGCACAAGAAATTGCATAGAGTACTCACCTAAAATAGAGGCTCGAAAATACAGATATTGAGTCTTGGATCACACGTTAATCTAATAAATACAATAAAGGTTTAATTACGTATTCTAAATAAACCAAATTCTAAATATTGTGTTTTAATCCTAAACTAACTTGTTGTAAAAGGTTACTAAAACCATTTTCTCAAGTTTTAATATTCATTCATCATTTTTAAAGAATTCAATTCATAGTTCTTCCTAATCAGTCGGTTCCCAATAGAGATGGATGGTTGCAGGGGCACCACTTAAATGCCATCTCATCTAGACATAACATTTTTGGATTTATTCCTAATAGAGATGTAAGGTCACAAGGAAACCACTTAAATACCATCTCAACTAGACAGAATTTCACCGGGACTAACTTTGGAATTACTAAAATGAGATTCCATAATAACGAGCAATTACTTACAAAAATCATTTTAAAATGCGTATATATATTTTCTAACAAATTTACATATTTTAAAAATAAAATCAATTTAGATTGTTTTCAAATTTTAAGTTTTGATTAGTGGAGCCATTAGTGTATTTTACCAGCATAAATACTAAGTAAATCTATGAAACACAAAATTAAAACTATAAAAATGCATTACAACACTTAAATAAAATCATACCTACGAAACAAATTATTTTTTCAAAATTATAGAACTCCTTCTTAAGATATTTCTCAAGCTTTTTATCACTCTTTCTTACCATAGTTCTCAAGGAATTGGTGTGAGTTATAAATGATCCCAAAGGCCTTATTTATAGGTTTCCAAGGATATTACGGTGTTGACACGTGTCTAATGACTTGGCTTTTTAGAGTGGTGATTAAATGCCGAGGTGTCGCGATCCGGAGTGGTCTTGCAGTGTTAATATCACCAAATAAGAACACGACATGTGTAAGGTGGAGGTGACCAGCATGTTGTGGAAAGGTGATAAGGGTAAGGGTCATTTTACACATGAAGGGTATTTTGGTAATTTCACACTATATATTTGTAATAACCCTTTTTATAATTTTATTTTAGTACCTAAAGTTTCATAAAATTATATTTTCTACCCCAAAACTTATTATTTGCCTTAAGATATGTCATAAGACTTCGATTTGATCCAATTTACAGTTTGATGATGCTGTAAACAACACCACCAGATGAGGTGTTGATAAACTGAAGCTAGTAGTAACAATGATATAACGATAGTAGATACCTAGTAGAAGGAGGTGAGGAGAAGAGGAGAAACACTGGTATATAAGTGGTTCAGCCAATCTGGACTACATCCACTGTGAGTGTGTGAGTAAGAATCACTAAAATGAGGGCACTAATGGCGTGTGATACAATCTCTCCCTTTCTCTCTCTACTGTGTATACAAATAGAGTTTCTGCTAGGGTTGTAGTTTCGGATCCTCCCCAAGGTAGGGGAAGATATGTATTTATAGTACTTAGGGGGTGTAGTGTACCCCCAAGCATGCCATGAGCATGTGTGAGTTGAATACACTAATCATAGGTGGACACCTGGCTTGGCCACATGTAAGGATTGATGACTAAATATTCCCTCATGTGAACGGAATGATTTGGCTATAACTGATTTGCTCATGTGTTCCAAGTCTTCCATATGCTTGCGTGTGCTTGAACTTGTGATATTATCTGTACCAACCTCGGCCTGTCCGAGTATGAGGTTGGGGAAGTCCGATAGTGCTTTGTCCTCTCAATCATCAGCATGACCTCGGCCTGGGAGACTAGCCGAGGTTAGGCCTGAGGTAGGATGTAACGTCTGCTGAGGCAGAGTACGATGTTGGCAATATCTTAAGCTCATAAGATGCTATTGGCCTCAGCTACTAGCCAGTCGAGGTTGGTCAATGAACAGCTAACCTTGTAGAAGATGACCTTTCTGATGGTTGTTGTAAGCTTCCTGTCAACTCGGCTATGAGACATGCCGAGGTTAGTGACCCTGAGTACGAGGGCGACTTTTGGGCATATCAATCACCCCTAGCCCTTAGTCTTCTATGTGAGTAGGTGACTGAGGAGTATAAGAGTCAGGTTAGTGAAGGGACGTTTTGATATCTTGGGGTTTGGAGTGGTTCCTTGGACACATGTCATTCACTGGAGTGACTAGCATTTTACCCAAGATATGAAAGTTTTATCGGCACCTTTTGGGTTTCCTAGGGTAATGATGAGGGTATTGGAAATCGCTCCCCATCATTGAGAAGGTTTAAAAGCTCTTTCTGTTTCCTCATTTCTCTTTCTGCTCCTCACTTCTCATGCTAAGGCTTTCATTGCTGCAAAAACCTTACAAACCCTCCATAGCCAAAGCTTGATCACTTCTCTGGTTTCTTGCACATATTGGGCTTGTAAGACTTTGCTCTTCGATCTTCATTGCTCAGGTAACCTCCTTTGACCATTGATCTCCCCTTTTGTCGGTATATTTTCACATTGGTTCATTTTTTGTTGGGTTTTTTGGTTTTCTGACGAGCAAAACCGCCATTGTCTGGTGGTTATTAGGCCAGGATTGGTAGGGTTGGGTGTTTTGGGGGCTATTCTAGGCTGATTCGAGGTTTTTTTAGCCAAACCCCCTTATGTTCTGCCCTTCGGTGGCCTTCTGGTCATCTTCTCCAGTGACCCAACTTTGAGTGTTCTTTGTGTTCTTGTTTGAAACCTTTCAATTTCCAGCCTTAAATCTTTAGTTTAGGCAGCATAAGTTGTGTACCTGGTTGCAGTTTGAGTTTTTCCCACAAGTGTAGTGTCATCCACCATATGCTTAGACCTTTGTATAAGCTTGTTGAAGAGTTTCCAACTCTGCGCGAGAATACCTTTGAGAAGATTAGACATATAAAGCTAGCCCAAGCAGAAGCTTGTAGGGCCGAGGCATTTCCCCTCAGACCCATCTTTCCTCCACATTTTAAGGTCATATACCATGAGCCTACTAAACCTGCTAAACTTCCTGAGGTTCCCGAGCCAATGTTAGCGGCAGCTTCTTTAGACCCTATGCCCACCTCTGAGGCTGCTGAGGCCATAGACTTTTTCCAAGAGGCTATGGATTTCCCTCCCAAGGGAAGTGGGATCTATGAAGAAGCAGAGGTTTCTAATCGTTCTTCGTCTCACTGAGACGCTAGTACCTCTCGTAGGTCTCCCTACATAGAAATCTTAGAACCTAGTGTAGCTTTCCATGACCCTATTAAGGCAATTCATTTAACAGCTTTTCCTAAAGCCCCCTCTGAGGCCCATCCTTAGACCGTTAAGGGATACGACGATGATCATAAAGGGAGTGTACGTGACACTTCTAAGGTTGACGTTCATGAGACTTCTATCACTGAGTACGGCCTTCTTATCTTCAGACATCTGTATGCCATTCCTTTATCCGTTACTTTAAGGAAACCCCTGAAGGATGAGAGGGCCCTCGACGGTCGAGAGGGAGAGCTCTGCATCTATGAGCAGATGTTTAAACTCGACTTTTGTCTTCCGATACACAATGTTATCCGAGTTGTCCTCTCTCATATCAACCTCGCTCCTTCTCAACTTTTTATCAATTCCTGGAGGGTCTTGGTTGGGGCTATCGTTCTTTGAAAGGTTGTTCATCATACCTACCTTATAGTTAGGGTATTCTTAGTTTGTTACATACCCTTGTCCACTAAAAATCATCTTGGCTACTACCACTTTATAGCTAGGAAGTATGAGAAGAAGATGTTGCTGGTGACCCAAACCTCTAACCACAACTAGAAGCCTCGGTTCTTCTTTGCCTCAGGGGCTTAGAAGTTTGGCCCTAATAAGGTTGGTGGAACGTCTATTTCAAGGACTCCCCTTAGGTGGGCCAAGGTCTCTATCTCGGCCAAGACCGATCTTGGACTAAGATAGCAGAACCGTAAAAGCGTTGAGGACCTTCATAATCAGGGTGAAGATGATAACCTCGTCAAATACGAGCATCTGATAACCCCTTACCATTTGTCTCAGACAGGTCTTGGGAGTGGCCCTTTGGCCGAGCTTCGTAAGTATTTTAGAACAAAACTTTTTTACACCAAGTCCAGTCTCATATTTTTCATGTGTCTGATCTTATGACTCCGATATTTGTATTTTTGCAGAGAGACCAGAGGGCATTTTTGAAGATCTTTGGAATATTTCTTCTCCAATCATCACAAAACTGTTGGAGAAGCATGGTGGTAAGACTATACCACCCCCTGCCCACACAAAGAAGGGGAAAGCTCCTGCTAACGCGGCTACGAATGACCCTCCACATACGAGACCTCATAAAACTCCAACCATGGAGTGTAGCATCCCCATTTCTACTGACGAGGATCTGGCTGCTCGTATCTCTGCTTTGAAGATCGGTGATAGCATCATTGGTCACAGTACTAAGGCTTCTAATGCCCTCAGCCAAATGATTACCCTAGATGATAAACACTTCCCGCAATCACTGGACGTACCTCTTTTGGATGAGTTTGCTATTTATAGGGTCGTTCAGGTATTTATTTGTAGTTTTTCTTCAAGTGTTACCTCTGAGTTTAGCCAGACACAAAGGGTGTTATTTCTCTTCACCGCTTGGCCAGCTATACTCTGAAGAGGTTGCCTCTGATTAAAAAAGGAGAGGACACTGAGAAGCTTTAAGCGAACCTCAGGAAGGAGATCGTTGACCTGAAGCGGGGTTTGAAGGAGAGAGATGCTAATATTGATAAGATGGAGACTGATCATGCCCAGGCTCTAAGGGACAAAGATCATAGCCTTCAATCCAAGGTCAATGCTGCTGTCTAGGCTGCCTCAGAGAAATTCGTCCAAGAGTACCAAGTTGTCGATGAGTTTGTCAGCTTTAGCCTTGAGTATCTGGATAGGGTCATAAAGGCAACTAGCCGATGGGCTACCATGAAGCAAGAAAGTTCTAGTAGTCTGTCGGTCAAGGACTTTATTGGCCTCGACTTTGGTAATGCTCAGCTTGCTAAGGCCCTGCAGGAGGTTGAAGAGGGTGGCCTAGCCGAGATGAGCCAGCTTGAGGTGATTGAGAAGGAGGATGGTGGGAATCAGGATGACGAGGTTGAAGTTACCAATCAAGTTTTAGAGCCAAGTAACCCTGCTATTGGTGGGTCGGCTGAAGCCGAAGGTGAAGCTGAACTCGGAGTGTCTCTTCTGCATGCCTGAACTTTTATGAAGGTTTTTATGTAACTTTTATTTAATGAACTGTGACCTCTTACCTTGGAATGATGTAATACTTTTTTGGTTCAAATGAATGCAATTCCATTTCCTTCACTTGTGTTGCTTTTCTGTTTCATGTCTACGATGTTTCATTTATCCACCATATCACAAAATTTGGATAATGGGAATAAAAGCAAGTAACAACAGACATATATAATTCACCAAATAAATGATGTTAAAAGATCTGAGGTCACGAGGTGGTTCACCTCATACTTTGATGTTGAAGGTCTGAGGTCACCAAGTTAATGATGTTTCACCTCATATTTTCACCAACTAAATGATGTTAAAGGTCTGAGGTCACCAAGTTAATGATGTTTCACCTTATATTTTCACCAACTAAATGATGTTAAAGGTCACCCAATTAATGATGTTCCACCTCATATTTTCACCAACTAAATGATATTAAAGGTATGAGGTCACCAAGTTAATGATGTTTCACCTTATATTTTCACCAACTAATGATGTTAAAGGTCTGATATCACCAAGTTAATGATGTTTCACCTCACAATTCACCAAATTAATGATGTTAAAGGTTTGAGGCCACCAAGTTAATGATGTTTTGCCTCATAATTCACCAAATTAATAATATCAAAGGTCTGAGGTCACCAAGTTAATGATGTTTCACCTCATATTTTCACCAACTAAATGATGTTAAAGGTCTGAGGTCACCAACTTAGTAATGTTTCACCTCATACCCCACCAAATAAATGATGTTTAAAATATATACATTGTAACAAAAGTATCAGGACAACATTGCTATTTTTTTTTATTAACATCCTCTGTTTAAACTGATACATGTATTACAAAAAGATAAGAACAATTGTAACATCATAAGTAACATTTCTTTAAGTGATCCGTATTCCAACGATTGGAGAAAGTCTCTCCTTCAAGATTTTCTAACCGATAGGAACCTGGTACGACCTCATCAATGACCCTATAAGGACTATGCCAGTTGGGATGGAGTTTATTGGTTTTCTGCCACGTCTTCCTTAGGACCAGATCTCCCACAGCTATCGGCCTTGACTTTACCCTCTGATTATAGAACCTCGCAGTTCTCTGCTCATAGGCTACAGGTCTTATCTATGCATCTTCTTTTCTTTCCCCAATCAAATTAAGATCAAGTCTTCTCTCTCCCCCATTCATCTGAGGGTCATATGTATGGACTCTATGAGTGGGGAACCCTATCTCTATTGGGATGACAGCCTCTGAGACATGAGATAGCATAAATGGGGGTTCCCCTTCTTGAAGAGGCATCTCTCTTCCTCATTCTCAACTATTCTTTGTCTGGATGTGCTTGACTCAACCTCGTCTGAAGCTCGAACGATGCTTCTATCGTGTGGCTCATCTATGGCCTCATGACTCTTCTCAACATCGGCCTCATCCCAAGTAAACTCAGCCACAAAATCTGCATGTGCTTGTACCTTGATGGTAACCTTGGGTTGATAAATAATATTGTACTCCCCCAACTCGATAGCCCAGGTCATTAGCCTTCCCGACTTCTCAGGTTTATGGAGGAATTATCTGAGTGAGGAATCAGTGAGGACGACCATGGAGTGGTCCTAGAACTATGGCTTCATTTTCCTGGAAGCATGTATCAAACGATAGGCTAACTTTTCAATCCGATGGTACTTATGCTCAGACCCCTGAAGTGCTTTGATATTGAAGTACACTGGTCTCTGCACACCATCATCTTCTCTTACTATTGCAACACTGATGGCTGACTCCGAGACAGCTAAATATATGTACAACTTCTCTCCCTGAATTGGCTGAGATAGGAGTAAAGGGGATTCGAGGTAGGACTTGGGCTCTTTAAAAGATTTATCACATTCCTCATTCCATTCGAAGGATTTTCTAAGAACTTTGAAAAAAGGAAGACATTTATCTGTAGCTCTTGAGATGAACCTGTTAAGTACAGTAACTCGTACGGTTAGCCTCTGAATGTCTTTGATGGTTTCGGGTGTCTTCATTTCCAGCAAAGCCTTTATCTTCTCAGGGTTAGTCTCTATTCCCCTTTGGTTGATGATAAAGCCCCAAAACTTTCCCGCTCCTACCCCAAAGACATATTTGGTAGGGTTGAGCTTCATTTTGTACTTGTCCATGGTGTCAAAAGTTCTATCAAGGTCGGCCACATGAGTGTGACTCTTCGTCAGCATGTCGTCCACATAAACTTCCATGGACTTTCCTATCTGATCCTCGGACATCTTATTTATAAGACGTTAGTATGTAGCCCCTGTATTCTTCAGGTCGAACGGAATGACCTTGTAGCAATAGGTCCCCTTGTCTGTAATGAATGCTGTCTTCTCTGAGTCATCCAAATTCATGAAGATTTGATTATATCCATAATATGCATCCATGAAGCTCATGATCACATGCCCTACTGTGGCATCCACCATCTGATCTATACAAGGTAGGGTAAAATTATCCTTTGGGCAAGACTTGTTTAAATCAATGAAGTCTACACACATCCTCCATTTCCCATTAGCTTTGGGCATTATGACAGCATTAGATAACCACTCAGGGTATATAACTTCTTTGATGAACTTGGCCTCTTTAAGCTTTCGAACCTCATCTCTAATGACACCGTACTTCTCTCTTGAGTATATTCTTCTTCTCTGCTTAATAGGCTTGGCCTCCTCTATAACATTGAGTTTATGACACATTATCTCAGGATCAATACCTGGCATGTCTCCATGGCTCCAGGCTAAGATAGTTTGTCTATTCCTTAACAACTTCACTAATTCCTCCTTGATCTCAGGCTTTAGGGCTTTGTCGACTTGGATCATTTTTTTTGGCTTATCCTCATTGAGGACGATGGATTCTACCTCCTCCGTGGCCACTCCCTTTTTGAGTTTTGTTTCATCTCTAAGATCAAGGGTGTCAATGTTGTACGTGGTTGTTGCTCTCTTATGAGCCTCTCTCTCTCTTCTGCAGAGTTGAAGTAGCATTCTCTTACCGATGTTTGGTCACCTTGCACTTCCCCTACTCCATAGGGAGCTAAGAATTTTAGCATCTGGTGGACCGTTAAAGGCACGACCTCAAATTCCTTAAGGGATACTCGTCCTATGATGAGGTTGTAGGCTGAGAAGACATTCTCATCCATCATAAAGAAATTAATTTTCTTGGTCAACCTCTTAGGCCATTCATCTCCCATTCTCACATCCATTTCATACATACCCAATGGATGGACCTTTTCATCGCTGAAGCCAATCAAAGGATGATGATAAGGGACAAACCTAGCTCTGCTGAGGCCCAAGATCTTGACATAGGACCAAAATATAACGTCTGCAGAACTGCCCCCATCAATAAGGATCCTCTGAACTTCACACCCTTGCACCCTTATGGTGATGACTAAAGGGTCATCGTGGGGAGCTAAGATACCCTTGAAATCAAGTCGTGAGAAGTCGACTACGAGGGTGTCCATATCTACCTTATTTTTCTTCTCATATTTAACCTTTGTAGAGGCCAAGTTCATAACCTCGGCTTTAGTCACTGCTTTGGCTTCTGCCATGTGAGCCTTGCGATCAGCTACCTCTGAACCACCCCCTGCTAGTCCTCCGCAGATGGTGCTCACACCAAAATATATCATACATACCCTCTTTATTGGGATATTATCGTCCTTTGGTGGGAGGTCAGGGTCATCGTCATCATCATCTGAGTCATCAGCTCTTCTGATAGGGGAATCTTCCCAGAACTTATCATTTCTTTTCTTTTTAATGTCATCTCTTCCCCCTAGAAGCTCTACTATCCAGATACTTTCTGAGCTTTCCAGACTAAAACATTTTTTCGATCTCGTCCTTCAGGGCAAAACATTTATCAGTTAGATGGTCGTGATCTTGATGGAACTCGCACCATAAATTATTATTTCTATTATGTGGAGGAGCCTTCAGCTTATCCGACCATCTCAGAGACCTATCATTCTTTATTTCATTGAGGATGTGTTTACAGCTCCCAGTTAAAGGAGTATAGTTTGCAAACTTGTCATCTGCAGTCCTTTTATTTCCATCCTTTTTTCTTTTGAAACTTCCCGCTGCTACTTCCATTCTCATCCTCATATTTTGCAACCATTGCTTCTTCTGCGTTCATCACCTTTCCATTTTTTGCTAACAGCTCATCCATAGACTTAGGAGGGTCTTCAACAAGCTTCTTAAGTACATTTCCCATATGAAGTCCTCCAATAAAGGCTGTCATGGCTATACTCTCTTCATAATCTTCTACCTTCAACTTTTCCTTGTTGAACCTCGCAGTATAGTCTCTAAGGATTTCATTCTTTCATTGATTTACATAAAGCAAGTGAATTATCTTCTTCTGAGGTCTTACCCCAAAATAGAAGTTGTGAATAAACCACTCGGCCAAACCTTTAAAACTCTCAACCAAATTTTTAGGAAGAGAAGTGAACCAGATATGTGCAACCCCAGTTAGAGTGCTTGAAAGAGCTCGACACCTCATCTCATTAGAGATTGAATAAATGTCTACTGTAGACTGATACATTTAAATATGATGCACTGGGTTGGCACTTTCATCGTACTTGGGATTTGGCAGGGGTTGGGAAGTTGACAATCCTTGCCACAAATGGTGAACCCTCTGAGTACCCCCTCTGTAATGGGTCTCAGCGTTTTATGAGATTCCCTATCTTCTCTTCCAACCTTTGAGTAGAGTCATTACATGGTTTAGTAACATCGGCCTGGCCAAGGTTACCCCCAATCACCTCCAAAGGGTGGACTGATGGTTCCCCAACTACTGCACAATGTCGGTTGTTGACCTCTCCCTGACCACAGTCTCGGTACTGTGGGGGTCATCCATTATGGGGATGATAGTCACCTCCTTCTCTTCTAGAGCCAGTGAGACTTCTTGATCTTTACAACCTTTACCTTAGATTATTAACTGGGCCAAGCCTTTTAAAGGCCGACCCTCTACTCAAGCGATAAAAAGCCAATCCTCTTTAGCGTGCATCATAATCTCGTCTCTCATACTGACCTCTGCTCTGATGACCTCTGATCTGCTGAACAGGTCTCACTGTGCTGTTTGAGACCTCATATGGCTCCCAACAGACTGCTAGAGCATCCTTTGCCTCAATATCATCGTACATATCCTCAGGATAAGGGTTTCCTTGCCTCTCCAAGCATAAATGCCTAGGGTCAGCAACATCCCTCCTCCATCGAGGAGTAGGTAGGCCCTTTTGCGGTGCCTGGGGTGGTCCCCTGGCCTCATGATGTGGCTGAGCAACTGGCAGAGTAATCATCTACGACGAGACCCTAGGTGGTCTCATTATTATATTCTGGCTTAGCTAGGCAAATTTCTCCTGCATCGTTTATTGAGTTACAGCCAAGGACTTCAAGGCTACTACCACTTCAGCCATCTCGGACTGGGGTGGTGCTTGGCTGGAACCAGTCCGTCTAACACCAGATGGTGGAAGTGGTAAATCTGGTGCCATGGAAAAAAACTAGAGAGCTTGTAAATGAAAACACTAGATATATTGATACCTTTAAAGATCTCTTTCAATGGTGAAATAACTCCACATGATGGAGGAGGACTGGTGCACCACCTGAGTCTCCTATGAGTCCAAGATCCAAGAAGGAAGAAATATAGCTTCTCGTTCCCACAGACAATGCAAAATAATGATTCTGTAAATAGCACCACTAGATGAGGTGTTAATAAGCTCAAGCTAGTAGTAACAATGAAATCACAAGAGTAGATACCTAGTAGAAGGTGGTGAGGAGAAGAGAAGAAGAGGAGAAACACAGGTATATAAATGGTTCAGCCAATCTGGCCTACATCCATTTTGAGTGTGTGAGTAAGAATCACTAAAATGAGGGCACTAATGGCCTGTGATACAATCTCTCACTTTCTCGCACTACTGTGTATACAAACAGAGTTTCTGCTAGGGTTATAATTTTATATCCTCCCCAAGGTAGGGGAAGATATGTATTTATAGTGCTTGGGGGATGTAGTGTACCCCCCAAGCATGCCACGAGCATGTGTGAGTTGAATACACTAATCATAGGTGGACACATGGTTGGGCCACATGTAAGGAATGATGACCAAATATTCCCTCACGTGAGGGGAATGATTTGTCTATAACTGATTTGCTCATGTGTTCCAAGTCTTCCATGTGCTTGTGTGTGCTCAGACTTGTGATATTATATGTCCCAACCTTAGCCTGGCTGAGTACGAGGTTGGGGAAGTACGATATGCTTTGTCTCGTCAATCATCAGCATGACCTCGACCTAGGAGACTAGCCGAGGTTAGGCATGAGGTAGAATGTAACGTTAGCTGAGGCAGAGTACGATGTTGGCAATAGATTGAGCTCATAAGATCTTGTTGGCCTCGGCTATTGGCCAACCGAGGTTGGTCAATGAGGATCCGACCTTGCAGAAGATTACCTTTCTGATTGATGTTGTAAGCTTCCTGTCAATTCGACTGTGAGACAGATCGAGGTTAGAGACCCTGAGTACGAGGATACACTTTGGTCATATCCCAGTTGATTCTTCATATTTAAAAATTGGGTTTGTTATATTGATAGCCAATAATACCACATATCTAATAATACAATATTTATAAGATAATAAGTAACACATGAGTGTAAAAAAAACTATATACATATGAGCATATAAAAGTAGGGTCATTATATCTTACCCTCCTTATAAAAATTTTAGTCCTCAAACTTGACTCATATTAATTTACAAATAAGTATGGATATTTCTCCTTTATTTCAGCTTTTCGATCCCATCTTGCTTCTTTAATTGAATGATTTCGCATTAATACTTTGACTAGTGGAATTACATTCGTTCGTAATATTTGATCTTTATGGTCCAAAATTTCTACCGGATACTCAATGTATGACAAATCTTCTCTGACTTGTAGAGGTTCGTGACTTAAGATATGTGTTGGATTTGGGACATATTTCTTTATCATTGATACGTGAAACACATTATGTACACTAGAGAGTTCAGGGGGTAAGGCTATTTTATACATAACAGCTCCAATCCTTTCAAGGATTTCAAAAGGTCCTATGTATCTTGGGCTCAAATTTCCTTTCTTCCCAAATCGTATTACTCCCTTTGCAGGCGATACTCACAAGAACACATAATACCCTCTTTAGAATTCTAATTGTCGGTGTCGATTGTCAACATAACTCTTTTGACAGCATTGAGAGATTCGAAGTCGGTCTTGTATCAATTTCACCTTCTCTGTTGTGATCTGAATCAATTCTGGTCCCAACAATTTTCTTTCCCCAACTTCTACCCAATATGTAGGGGAACGAAAACTTCTACCATAGAGTGCCTCATACGGAGCCATTTGAATACTTGCTTGATAACTATTATTATATGAAAATTCCACTAACGGTAAATGATCATCCCAATTCCCTTTCAAATCAAGTGAACATGCCTAGGCATATCCTCTAAGGTTTGAATAGTTCTCTCTGATTGTCCATCCGTTTGAGGATGAAAAGGGGTACTGAAATTCAATTTTGTTCCCATGGCTGCTTGTAGGCTTTTCCAGAATCGAGACAAAAATCTAGGTCAACGGTCAGAAATAATAGAAATTGGGGTTCCATGAAGCTTAATAATTTCCCGCACATACAACTTAGCTAACTTGTCTAAAGAATGGGTAATCTTAATGGAAATAAATTGAGAAGATTTAGTTAGCCTATCAATAATTATCCAAATAGAATCATTACCATTTGAACTCCTTGGTAAACTTGTCACAAAATCCATAGTGATATGTTCCCATTTCCACTCAGGGTTAGGTAGGGGTTGTAGTAATCCTGATGGTTTCTAATGTTCAGCTTTTACTTATTGACAGACCAAATGCTGAGAAACAAATTCCGCTATCTCCCTTTTCATGTTATTCCACCAAAACACTTCTCAAAGATATCTATACATCTTGGTATTTTCGGGATGAAACGTGAATCTCGAGTAATGATTTTCTTCCAAAATTTGCCTCTCCAGTTGGTCATCATGTGGAAAACACACTCCATTTCCAAACCTCAATATATCACCCAGTATCGCAAATTCCATTCTCTTCCCTTAAATAACCTCTTCTCTAATCTTCTTCAGTTGTGGGTCATTTACTTGTGCAATTTTGATCCTTTTCATCAATGTGGGTTGTACTTGTAAGTTTGCAATTATTCCACCTTTATTTTAATATGAACATTTATTTCCATACTTCTTAAATCCTTTAATAGAGCCTCCTGGTTTGTAATAAGACATGCTAAATTTGGTATAGACTTCCTACTTAAAGCGTCAGCTACTACATTAGCTTTCACTGGGTGATAATGAATATTTAAATCATAATCCTTCATCAATTCTAACCACCTCCTTTGTCTCATGTTCAATTCTTTATGAGTAAATATATATTTCAAACTCTTATGATCGGTATAAATCTCACAAGTCTCACCATATAAATAGTGTCTCCAAATCTTAAGAGCAAAAATTACAGCTGTTAATTCTAGGTCATGGGTTGGATAATTCTGCTCATATGTTTTTAGCTGTCCTGAGGCATAAGCAACTACTTTTCCATTTTGCATTAACAAACATCCTAAACCATTTTTAGAAGCATCACTATAAATCACCAATCCTTTCGTACCTGAAGCAATAGTCAAAATTGGGGCAGTCACTAATCGATTCTTAAGTTCTTGAAAACTTTTCTCGGCTTCCTCAGACCATTCATATTTTACCTTCTTTTGTGTTAACCTAGATAGAGGTTTGACAATGCTAGAAAATCCTTCAACAAATCTTCTATAATAACCTACTAATCTAAGGAAACTACGAATCTCCCTCATATTAGTTGGTCTAGGCCAATCTAATATAGCCTCGATCTTTTAAGGATCAACCGACAGTCCCTCCTTAGAAATGACATGTCCTAGAAAAGAAATGCTAGGCAACCAAAACTCACACTTCTTTAATTTCGTATATAATTTCTCCTTCCTAAGGATTTGTAATACTATCTCTAAATGCTTCTCATGTTCTTCCATACTCTTGGAATAAATAAGGATGTCATCAATAAAAACCACACATTGATCCAAATATTTCCTAAACACTCTATTCATCATATCCATAAATGTGGTTGGTGCACTAGTTAGTCCAAATGGCATTACAAAAAATTCATGGTGACCATATTTAGTACGAAAAGATGATTTTGAAATATCATCTTCCTTAATCTTCAATTGATGATAGCCTGACCTAAGGTCAATCTTAGAAAATACTTGCGCACCTTGTAATTGGTCAAACAAATCATCTATACAAGGAAAGGGGGTATTTATTCTTAATGGTTACCTTGTTCATTTCACGATAATCTATATATAACCTCATCGTCCCATCCTTCTTTTTAAGAAATAATACTAGAGCACCCCAAGGCCATATACTTGGTCTGATAAAACCCTCGTCTAAAAGGTCTTCTAATTGCATTTTTAACTCTTTTAATTCTAAAGGTGCCATATGATATGGTGGTTTTGATATTGGTATAGTTCCAGGAATAAGGTCAATGGTAAATTCTATTTCTCTATTGGGAGGTAGAGAGGGTAAATTATCAGGGAAAACATCCATAAATTTCTTAGCAATAGGAATATCTTCTAATCTAGGATCTATCGTCTGCAAACTAGTAACAACTATAATAAATTCTTGGCATCCCTTCTCAAGAAAACTATAGGCTTGCATTGCATAAATAATACACATCGAAGATATGATGCCAGTTCCTTCAAAACTAAATTTTGGTTGGTGATGGATTTGGAAAGTAACACTCTTCTCAAAACAATCCACCTTAGCATGATATGATGCTAACCAGTCCATCCCCAAAATGACTTCAAAATCTCTAATGCTTAAAATTATCAAATCAACAAATAGTTTATGACTATCAATGTCTATGGGGCAAGCCTTGTATACTAATTTACCCATCAATAACTCACCCGAAGGAGTAGAAACGTGTATGTTATAATTCAAGGGTTCAGGAAATTTATGAAAGCGATTTAATACATGTATAGATATGAACGAATGGGTAAAAGCAGGATCTATCAAAGCTTTAAAAGGTTTTGCACATATAGAAAGTGTAACCGACACTACCACATTAGAAACTTGGGAATCAGAAAGTGAAAAAACTCTACCCTGTCTTCCTTGATCCTTATTTGCACTTAGAGGCTTTGTCGGAACCCTTGCTGGGTTTGGGAAGTCTTTTATCTGATGTCCTTTCTGTCCCCATCTAAAACAAGCTCCTTAATCCATATAACAAGGTCGTCCTCCATGCATCTTTCCACGTTGCTGACATATCCGATTATTATACTATTTGTTACCACTCGATCCTAAAAAAAATTATGTTATTTGGGTTCTTTCCTTTTTGTTCCCTAAGCTTCCTCTTACCATCTCTAATTTGATTGCACTCCTCACCATCCCTCTCAGCTATTGTCGCCCTAGTCACTACGTCAATATATGATGTCAACTTCAGGATGGAAATTTGACTACGAATATTCAAACTTAACCCACATTCAAACTTCTTCGCTCTTAAAACATCGGTTACTATAACATGATGGGAAAAATGTGATAACTCGGTAAACTTTGCTTCGTATTGACTAACCGTTATATTTACTTGCACTAGACTCATGAAGTCAGCTGCCATTTCATCTTTCACCATTTCAGGAAAATATTTCTCGTAAAAGATTACTAAGAAATCATTCTAACTTATGTAAGTATTCCTTTCCTCATGTATTCTCTTAGTCATTCTCCACTAATGTTCGGCTTCACCTTCCAACATAAACGTTGCAAATAAAACCCTTTGTTCATCTGTGCACTAAAGAACATCGAGTATATTTTCCATCTCCATCACCCAACTTTCGAATTCGATGGGGTTAGGAGTACCTTTAAAAGATGGCAAATTCAACTTTTGAACTGTTCAATAGTACTTAGTTCAAGATTCTTTGGTACTCCATTATTTACCTGCTGCTCCACAATCTCTGCTAGACTTTCAATTGCCTTGTATGAACCTTCCAGTCCTTCTATACTCAAATCACTAGTTCCCATAGATGATCTTATGTTGGTAATTTTCAACAGTCATGGCCAAACATAAGATCTACTATACTATATCAAGATTGAAAACTAAAAGACAAATTTATAAATAATATAACACATAGGGAGGGTTATCACATAAATTTGATAGTTAATACTATCTCCTAAGGATGGAAACATGAAATCTATAATGTTTAAACCCACATTCAGTAGTCTATGGGTTCATAACCTACGCTCTGATACCACCTCTGTCACGACCCCGACCCAAAAATAGTAGGGAACGAGTGTCTTGACATGCCACAAAGGCATTCAATATTATAGCCTTAAAATTTTCCACTTAAAATATATGTAGCGGAAATACAATCACATGGTTATGAATCGTAAAATACTGAAAGTGAAGGAATCACATCATCAGAGCTTTCTAAAGGAAACTTCATTTATATTAAAATATCAACGAGTTACAACTTGACACAAAATTTAAAACCTTTTAATAAAAGATCCAAACAAGCTCTATCTAATAAAACAAACTTCTACTTAATGTAACAAAAAGTGTTTTAAAAGCTAAAGTATTCAACATAGTCCTTTTATGTTCCATCCACGAGCTTAATTATTTCCTGACAAATGGTTATTTATACAACGTCAGCTAAAAGCCGAATGAGATTCAATCTCCATGCATTCAAGGGTTTTTCAGAAAATTGATACCTATTCAATATCGAACATAAGGCATATACATGGAGAGAGGAATTTTCAGTAATATATATAAAGTAAATGACAATATATATATATATATATATATATTTAGAATAAACAGTTCAGAACATAGCAGATAAAACAATTGAGCATATGACAATTACTTAGTTTTAGCAGCCATGTATGCTCTAATACCTAAACAGATAGTGTTACTAGATGTTTCCACCTGATAACATCACAGACAGAAAATCATGATTTCTGGAACAATGCCTTGTTTAGGGTTCACTAGCGATAAATCAGCTGGGAAGGTACCACACAAATATTTCCACCCAGTAGTCATGGCCAACATAGTAAGAGAGTTTCCATAGGCAGAATCAATAATTTCATAATTCAAATCATATGTTTATATCGAGAAATATGTACATATAAAAAATGATGGAATCACTGGTATCAGATCTATTTTGAGAATAAAAGCATTTCACAAAATATACATAGTTTTCATAATATAGTGTCAAAAGGCGCAAGAAATTACATATAGTACTCACCTAAAATAGAGGCTCGAAAATACAGATATTGAGTCTTGGATCACACGTTAATCTAATAAATACAATGAAGGTTTAATTACGTATTCTAAATAAGCCCAATTCTAAATATTGTGTTTTAATCCTAAACTAACTTGCTGTAAAAGGTTACTAAAACCATTTTCTCAATTTTTAATATTCATTCATCGTATTTAAAGAATTCAATTCATAGTTCTTCCTAATCAGTCGGTTCCCAGTAGAGATGGATGGCTACAGGGGCACCACTTAAATGCCATCTCATCTAGACATAATATTTTCGGATTTATTCCCAATAGAGATGTAGGGTCACAGGGGCACCACTTAAATACCATCTCAACTAGACAGAATTTCACCGGGACTGACTTTGGAATTACTGAAATGAGATTCCATAATAACGAGCAATCACTTACAAAAAATATTTTAAAATGCGTATATATATTTTGAAACATATTTACATATTCCAAATTTTAAGTTTTGATTAGTGGAGCCTTTAGTGTATTTTACCAGCATAGCTACTAAGTAAAGCTTTAAAACACAATTAAAACTATAAAGATGAATTACAACATTTAAATAAAATCGTACCTACGAAACGAATTCTTTCTTCAAACTTATAGAACTCCTTCTTAAGATATTTTCCAGACTTTCTCTCACTCTTTCTTACTATAATTCTCAAGGAATTGGTGTGAGTTATAAATTATCCCAAAGGCCCTATTTATAGGTTTCCAAGGATATTACGGTGTTGACACGTGTCTAATGACTAGGATTTTTGGAGTGGTGATTCAACACCGAGGTGTCGCTATCCGGAGTGGTGTTGCAGTGTTAATATCACCAAATGATAACAACTATTTTGGCTTTCTCTCTGAAGACAACATGTGTAAGGTGGAGGTGTCCAATATGTGGTGGAAAGGTGATAAGGGCGTAAGCATCATTTTACACATGAAGGGTGATAAGCACCCAAAACTGTATAATTTATACTCCGAATAGATGTATTTTGGTTGCTAATTCTCGGCAATATGGGTCTTATGTGCTTAATTGTTCAATATGCAGGTTTAATTGCAGTTGCGGTGTCAAAAGCTATATTTCGATGCAATTTGCAGTTAAAATGGAGCTAATTACCAACCCTGTAATCCTAGCCTATCCTAAACCTACCCCAAACCCTGTGTGTGTTTTGTTTGTGTCCTTTTATTATTTTTTTTAGATTTTTAGTTTAAGTAATTTTTATTTTTAGGATTTATTTTAGATTTATTTAATATTTTCTATTTTTATTTTTATTATTTTATTTTATTTTGATTTTGATTTTGATTAGCTTTTAGTTTAGTCTTATTTTATTAAGATTAGTTTTTAGGAGTTTGTTTTTTATTTTTTTTAGGACTTTAATTTTCATTTAGATTTTTCATTTTTATTTCTTTTGTTTTATTGTTTTAGTTTTTAGTAGCTTAGGATTTTATTTTTTCTTGTTTTAACATTTATATTTTTATTATTTTTAGTTTGTTTTATTTTTAGTTAGATTTTATTTTTAGTTTTATTTGATTTTACACTTATTTAGGATTTTTGTTTTAATTTAATTTAATTTTTTATTTTTTTTTAGTTTCAATTTTATTTGAGTCTTTATTTTATTTTAGAATAGAATTTTAATAGAATTTTATTTTATAATTTTATTTTTATTAATTAGTTTTAGTGTTATTTTTATTAGGGGTCCAAATTAAACACACACCCTCACACCTAAACTAAACCATTACCCACACCTTTTTTCCAATACACCTTACCACACACTATTACCCCTTACTTCTTCTTCAACCTCCCATCACCCCCTCTCTCCTCTCTCCTACTTCCATTACAATGAAACCCACTAACACCATTAACAAAATCCAACCACCATTAAACCCATTTCTCTCATCACCTACACAACCCCATAAACCTACCAACAACATCACCCACTGCCACCAACACACCTCCGAGCCCCACCGTCGACCTGCTGCTAAACCCGTCGGCGCAGCCAGCCTGGCCCCTTCCGGTGCAGCCCGAAAACCACCCCGACGCTGCCCATCCTAGCCGACTAACCCATCAGTGCCTCCGCCGACGAACCTCTCTCTCCCTACCTCCATCCTTGGCCGCCCTCTCTCTCTTCGCCGGCGCTACATCTCTTTCTCCGTCCGGCGACACGCCTCTATCCTCTCCAAACCCCGGCGACCTGAACCCATTCATGCCATACCCTTTACCCATCCAATTCAACCCAAGAACCTCAAAACCCATTTTGTAAAACACAAAAACCCATTTCCCATTTCCCAAGCCTTTCTACGACTTCATTACCTGCACAAAACAAACCAAAGTCAAACTCAATAAAATGCTAGATGTGTTAATACACCCATTAAGCCTTTTACCCATTATGCCCCCAACTTAACCTACTTTACCCTTTTTTCCATATTACCACCATAAACCATTTATAAGCAAGCTGTATTGTTTCCACTCCTCACCTCACACCACCATTTAAAATACATGTGTGTCCAATTCCAAAAATACCCCATGCACATTTTAACCCACACCTCACCATTTCCAGGCCTACATGTACTTTAAATTCCCAAAATTACCCTTACTCCATGTGCCTACTATAAATGAAGATGAAGACCCTAATCTTAAGGGAGCTTTCAGATAGGAAAATTCTAAAAAGAGAATTGTAGAGAAAAATACCATTTGTAAATTTTTCTTTTTTTGTTAGATATTTGTGAGATTAAATATTGTAAGAGAGTTACTTGAGTGAATATTTAATTTCAAATCATTTGGATGCTCAATTGGAGGGATTGTATGCTTCAATTTGGAAGAGTAGAGTTCAACTTTCTCAAAGAGATTTGGTTTGATTGTTCTCTTCTCTTCTAATTTATTTTATGGCTTTGATTATTAATTTGTCATGTTTCATATCATGTTACGCTAAAACCCCTTTCAAGGGGTGGGGTAAAACCCTTATTTGATGTTATTTTATTTTTATTAGTTTAATTACTTGAAAAGTCCATTTGAATGTTACTTTTGATTCCTCAACCTTAAATTTACGCCTCGAGAGAGGGTAAATGATTTTCGAGAGAAAATCAAAATTCTAGTTATAATACTCATTTTAGATTCGAACTAGAGATAGGGGTTTCTTAAGTGGGGTATTATAACTTGAATTTAACTCTAAATTTATTTTCTAAGATTTACATAATTTTTAATTGATCGATCCTAGCGGGTGATTAATTAAAAGGAGTGTAGATCTATTTTTCTAGAGTTGTGGGGTGTTAAACTTAATATTCTAAAAAGTTACTATTGAAATTACATTTGCAACGAGAGTTGATTTGTAATTTTAATATTAATTTGGGAGAATTCAAATAATTAAATTAATTAATTAAAATAAGTAAAATTTGTGGTGTAATCCCATTCCTTGATTGTTCTCACAATTATTTATCTCACGTTATCTCTTATTTTAGTGTTAGACTTTGTTTTCATTTTAGTCACTTTATAGTTAGTTATTTTCATCTTAGTTTAGTTTAGTTTAACCCCCCCCCCCCCCCACCCACCCTCACCCATTTGTTTTAATATTTAAAAAGCTAAAAAAAATTAGAAAAGCAAAAAAGAACAAAAAGAAAATAAAAAGTGAATTTGTCTCTAGCTTACTCCCTAGGAAGTGGATTGATACCCTTACTTACCTCTACACTTGAGAATGTTATATTTGTAGGTATTTGAGGTTTTGACTAGAAGGACTTTTCAAGCAACGACAAAAGAAGAAAAATACACCGAAAAGTTCTTTCTATCAAATGGCATTCTTAGGAGCATGAAGCACTCGGAGCGGATTCAATTTTTTGATTCACTTGTATTGCATTTTTTTTTCTTCTTCATTTTTAGTATCATTTTTTCTTTATTTTAGAAAGATTGTATTAGGACTTTATTATTTGACTTGTATTGTGGTGCTTAGAGGCACCATTTATTTTCTAATTAAAAACTATAATAATCAAAGACAAGCGTGATAGGGAAACTGGACAAGGTAGAGAGAGGGCGTCCATTGGTGAGGATTTAGAAGCCTCTCTACCTTGGGTCAGTAGGACTCCCGGGGACGACTGAGATTGGCGTATTCTCCCCCCGGTCGACTCAAATTTTTCGGCACCCCACGGCCTAAAAACCGTGGGAGGTACATTTTTCAAACCCTCGCGCCTCTCCTGTTAGCGAGTCAATGATTGTGTGTGCTTTGTGTGCTCTTACTTGATTTTATTCTCGCATTTATTTTCGAATGGTGTGATGAATTAAATTACTAAGACCTACACCAGGTCACTCACGAGAAGGGATTTCATCACCCGACTCACTCGCTTACCAATGTGTGCTACCCTAGCCATCACTAAATTTAAAATCCATTAACTAGGGAGCCCAATAGAAGAATATTTCGCAAAAGGCGATCACAAAGAGATTTCCGTGATTTTTTATCGCCCGCGGACTTAATTAAAATTTGACTACCCTTTCACTAAATATAAAGATAAAAATTGGCTATGTGCTAGTTAGGAAATTTTCTTGACTTGTGTGTGTGTCCAATTCCATTTTTTCGGTAGTCGGGTTTTATTGAGTTCGTTCAAAATTCAAAGAGTCCACATATTTTTCCCCACCTTTTCTTCCAAAAAAAAAATCCAAAAATATTTTATTTCCTTCTTTCTTCCAAAAATATTTTCTTCCATTATTTTTAGAAAAATCCAAAAATATTTTCTTCCATTATATTTACAAAACTCCAAAAATATTTTCTTTCCATTTGAAAAAAATTAAAAATTCCAAAAAAATATTTTTCCCTCATGACCGAAGAACGTCCTTTACGGGACTACTTTGGTCATTTTTCATTGCCACGTGACACATGTGAGAGTGCTCCTGTGCTGTCTTTCTATGAGATACTGAGTGGTTTCACCTCTCTCACGAGTACTCTTGGTACTCTTGAGCCATCTATTCACACACCTCCTATTCCATCACCCTCGGTGTCAAGTGTCGGTGTGTCTCCTCCTTTGTTGTGCACCCACTATTATTATGCCGATCGCATATCCCATGAGTGCCCTTACATTACATATCCATTTGCACCCACAATGGAACATGTGTATCCATATGACACTGTTTCAGAACCCACCTCGGCCCATTGTCATGATATACCCAATTCCGAGTTATGTGAGTACCCGAGTTATTCGTGGAGGCCTGATCAACCTTTCACGCAATACGAATTCCAACCCGATGTTGTGGATCCTCACACATTCCAACAGTCGTCATGGCAACCTTGTGCACCTGTTCACGATCAGTTCCCTCACTATGCACCCCATGAGTATCAACCATTTGTCCATCACGAAAGCGATCCTTTCGTGTATAATGTACTTGGCCCCACCCCACACACTTCATATGAGTTTTCTCCATATAGTCCCGATTATAGCAAGTTGTGTCCACCTCACCCACCGCCACCACCCATCATTCCACCAACACCTTCATCCACATCCGCTCTCGAAACCCTCTTGCAAAAGTTCATATTTGAGCAAGAGCAATCAATTCAAACTCAAGCTCTCCAAAGGTTTGAAGAACGTTTAAATGAATTGGAGTGTGAGCGAGAGTCGGATATTCCCATGGCCCCACCCATCATTGCCACCGAGTGTGACGATGATGTGTCCTCTTGTGATAGCTATTCACCCTCACCTTTACCCTTTTTCCAACCCGCCCTTCGTCCACCGATGCTTTGCATCGTGTGATCCACTTTTCCATACAGGTGCATTGACCCGTTTTAGCCTCTATCCAGCAAGACTGACGCTTCAGTCTTATTTGGGGGTGATTCTCATCACCCCAATTTTTTTGCCACCCCGCACTTTCATAGATCTTATCTTTAGGGTGAGAATGGTTCGGTCTGGCTGAAGACATTAAACTTAGCGCTACCGGGAGGCAGCCCGCGTTTTTTATATGAGTCTCATCCTGTTTGGGGTGGTGTTTCACATCACCCAATGCTTTATCATGCTTATAGACTTGTACACATTTTTTCTCTTATCATTTATTCAGGTTTATTCTTGGCTACATCTTTCCACTTCATTAGCGGTTCATTCTAGTAATCTCTTTCCTACCTTATGCTCTCAATTTTAAAAATTCATTTTATCTAACATCGAGGACGATGTTCCTTTTTGTTTGGGGGTGGGGAATTTTATCAAAATTGTACCTCTTTTGAAAAATTTTGATTTTTAAACCTGATTTTTAAAATTTCATGCAGTTTCTTTCATCTCAATCATTGATGTGAATTTTCTATCATCTATATTTTTAAGTCTAGGAATCGAGCTAGAGGATATATCTTTTATAAATAGCTTATGTAATACATAACAAGGCATTTTGCACCATGAATTTCTAGACTCAACAAAATGTGTGAACTTATCACGTCATTACGTTTAGAGTTGAGGAGTACTACAATTCTAAAGAGAACCTTAAGGATCACTAGTAGAGACTTTAGCCTGTGAGATTCGTGCCTTTCACCTTTTTGAGAGTTTTACGCAATCTCCGAATCACAAGTTGATTCAACTTCCTTTGGATCCTCACTTAAATTGTTGTATGATCTCATTATTCTTCATTTTTGGCTTGATCATTGAGAATGACATATTTTTCGAGTTGTAAGAAATGCGTGTCTTGAAATTTGTCCCGATCACTAGGATTTTCATCTATACACCTACCACTTTTTGCCCATATCATATTTCCATTCACTTCACCCATATTCTTCCATATATTACCCACACCATCCATATACATACCGCACCTCATTTCATATATCATCCATCATCATTTTGAGAAAAAGAGTGTGATTTCAAATATAAATGTCTTCAGTGTTGGTTTGAAAAGTGAGAGAAAAAGAAAAAAAAAAGAGAAAAATATAAATATAGAAAAAAGAAAAAAAATAGAGAAAAAGAAAAGAAAATTCGAAAAGTCGAAAAAAAAATAGTTGTAGTTAATTTTTGTGTAATAAAGACATTTGTGCCTAAAGTGTATACACTCTTCTTTCGCATCCATATCACATCCATCTTTTACCCTTCGCATATCATCACCCCATCTTGTTTCACTATCACCATCCATATTATCCCTCATATCATCATATCATTCCCATCTCATTTTCCCCTCACCCATAATCATTCATATTTTTCCTAGGTGTTCGGACAAATGATAGTCAACGTGGTGAATAACTCAACGTTCTCACCATAGTGATTAGCATTTCTTTCATGAGATCATTTTTCTTTCAAATTGTTCGTTCTTTCTTATGTGTGTGTGAGACGTTTGAACTTTCTTACATTTACTCACCTCCTCACACACAAGAGCGATACACTAACACATATCTCGAGAGTTCGATTGAGAGAGATATATCCGTGAGATTTGAAGTTGAAGCGTTGATTCCGAAGAGGCAATCTAGGAATTACTCTTATGATTCTCGACCCGTTTTGACTGATTCACACTACACACGTTGAGTTTTAGGAAGAATGTGCCTTGAGTATTTACTTAGCTAAACTTTTTACACATTCTAGCTTGTATTTCTGAAATCTAATATTTCACATCTGATGGATTGTGCGATCATTCTACGTCTAATAAGATATTGACTGCCTTTCAATAAATCTTTGCAAATAAGAAGTTTGTGGGTATATTTCCGGCAAACCCTCACGAGACATAACTCGTCCTATAGGGCTATAGGTTTAAAGGCTTGTTGCACATGCTAAGTGCAATCGCAAGTGCCAGCGAAAGTGGTACACTTTTGGTTTCTTATCTTTCTCTTTCTCTCTATCTTATTGCTCGAGGACTAGCAACGCTCTGTTTGGGGGTGGTGTGATAAGCATCCAAAACTGTACAATTTATACCCCGAATAGATGTATTTTAGTTGCTAATTCTCGGCAATATGGATCTTATGCGCTTAATTGTTCAATATGCAGGTTTAATTGCAGTTGCGGTGTCAAAAGCTATATTTCGAAGCAATTTGTAGTTAAAATGGAGCTAATTACCAACCCCGTAACCTTATCCCACAATCCTAGCCTATCCTAAACCTACCCAAACCCTGTGTGTGTTTTGTTTGTGTCTTTTTATTATTTTTTTTTAGATTTTTAGTTTGAGTCATTTTTATTTTTAGGATTTATTTAATATTTTCTAGGTTTATTTTCTATTTTCTATTTTTATTATTCTAATTTTATTTTATTTTGATTTTTATTAGCTTTTAGTTTAGTCTTATTTTATTAAGATTAGTTTTTAGGAGTTTGTTTTTTTTTATTTTTTTTAGGACTTTAATTTTCATTTTTATTTCTTTTGTTTTATTGTTTTAGTTTTTAGTAGCTTGGGATTTTATTTTTTCTTGTTTTAACATTTATATTTTTATTATTTTTAGTTTGTTTTATTTTTAGTTAGATTTTATTTTTAGTTTTATTTGATTTTACACTTATTTAGGATTTTAGTTTTATTTTTATTTTACTTTATTTCTTTTTTTTTAGTTTCAATTTTATTTGAGTCTTTATTTTATTTTAGAATAGAATTTTAATAGGATTTTATTTTATAATTTTCTTTTTATTTATTAGTTTTAGTGTTATTTTTATTAGGGGTCCAAATTAAACACCCACCCTCACACCTAAACTAAACCATTACCCACACCTTTTTTTCCCATACACCTTACCACACACTATTACGCCTTACTTCTTCTTCAACCTCCCATCACCCCCTCTCTCCTCTCTCCTACTTCCATTACAATGAAACCCACCAACACCAATAACAAAATCCAACCACCATTAAACCCATTTCTCTCATCACCTACACAACCCAATAAACCTACCAACAACATCACCCACTGCCACCAACACACCTCCGAGCCCCACCGTCGACCTGCTGCTAAACCCGTCGGCGCAGCCAGCCTGGCCCCTTCCGGTGCAGCCCGAAAACCACCCCGACGCTGCCCAGCCCAGCCGACTAACCCATCAGCGCCTCCGCCTACGAACCTTTCTCTCCCCAGCCATCACCGAGCCGCCCCTACCTCCATCCTCGGTCGCCCTCTCTCTCTTCGCCGGTGCTACATCTCTTTCTCCGTCCGGCGACCCCCCTCTCTCCTCTCCAAACCCCGGCGACCTGAACCCATTCATGCCATACCCTTTACCCATCCAATTCAACCCAAGAACCTCAAAACCCATTTTGTAAAACACAAAAACCCATTTCCCATTTCCCAAGCCTTTCTACGACTTCATTACCTGCACAAAACAAACCAAAGCCAAACTCAATAAAATACCAAATGTGTTAATACGCCCATTAAACCTTTTACCCATTATGCCCCCAATTTAACCTACTTTACCCTTTTTCCCATATTACCCCCATAAACCATTTAAAAGCAAGTTGCATTGTTTCCACTCCTCACCTCACACCACCATTTAAAACACATGTTTGCCCAATTCCAAAAATACCTCATGCACATTTTAACCCTCACCTCACCATTTCTAAGCCTACATGCACTTTAAATTCCCAAAATTACCCTTGTTCCATGTGCCTACTATAAATGAAGATGAAGACCCTAATCTTAAGGGAGCTTTTAGATAGGAAAATTCTAGTGAGAGAATTGTAGAGAAAAATACCATTTGTAAATAGTTTTATTTTATTATTTTTATTTTTATTAGATATTTGTGAGATTAAATATTGTAAGAGAGTTAATTGAGTGAATATTTAATTTTAAATCATTTGGATGCTCAATTGGAGGGATTATATGCTTCAATTTGGAAGAGTAGAGTTCAACTTTCTCAAAGAGATTTGGTTTGATTGTTCTCTTCTCTTCTCATTTATTTTATGCCTTTGATTATTAATTTGTCATGTTTCATATCATGTTAGGCTAAAACCCCTTTCAAGGGGTGGGGTAAAACCCTTATTTGATGTTATTTTATTTTTGTTAGTTTAATTACTTGAAAAGTCCCTTTGAATGTTACTTTTGATTCCTCACCCTTAAATTTACGCCTCGAGAGAGGGTAAATGATTTTCGAGAGAAAATCGAAATTCTAGTTATAATACCCATTTTAGATTCGAACTAGAGATAGAGGTTTCTTAAGTGGGGTATTATAACTTGAATTTTAACTCTAAATTTATTTTCTAAGATTTACATAAATTTTAATTGATCGATCCTAGCGGGTGATTAATTAAAAGGAGTGTAGATCTATTTTTCTAGAGTTGTGGGTTGTTAAACTTAATTTTCTAAAATGTTACTATTAAAATTACATTTGCAACGAGAGTTGATTTGTAATTTTAATATTAATTTGAGAGAATTCAAATAATTAAATTAATTAATTAAAATAACTAAAATTTGTTGTGTAATCCCATTCCTTGACACAATTATTTACCTCACGTTATCTCTTATTTTAGTTTTAGACTTTGTTTTAATTTTAGTCACTTTCTAGTTAGTTATTTTCATCTTAGTTTAGTTTAGTTTAAACCCCTCCCCCCCCCCCCCCCCCCCCCCTTCACCCATTTGTTTTAATATTTAAAAAGCTAAAAAAAAATTAGAAAAGCAAAAAAGAACAAAAAGAAAATAAAAAGTGAATTATAATTGAATTTGTCTCTAGCTTACTCCCTAGGAAGTGGATTGATACCCTTACTTACCTCTACACTTGAGAATGTTATATTTGTAGGTATTTGAGGTTTTGACTAGAAGGACTTTTCAAGCAACGACAAAAGAAGAAAAATACACCGAAAAGTTCTTTCTATCAAAGGGTATTTTGGTAATTTCACACTATATATTTTCTATATTTCTTAAAGGTTCTTGAAAATATTTTATTTACAAAATGACCCTTTTATATTTTTATTTTTGTCCCTAAAATTTCATAAAATTATATTTTCTACCCCAAAACTTATTATTTACCTTAAGATATGTTATAAGACTTCGATTTGATCCAATTTACAGTTGATTCTTCATATTTAAAAATGGAATATTGATAGCCAATAATACCACATATCTAATAATACAATATTTATAAGATAATAAGTAACACATGAGTGTAAAAACAAACTTTATACATATGAGCATATGAATGTGGGGTCATTACAGCTCCTGCAATATATATTATTATAAATGCCTATTATATAGGATTTTTAAATATCCCATTAGCGAGGGTCAGGCGCGCCAAGTAATATTGGACTTTAATCTTCCATAACCGAGGGTCAGACGGGCTAAGTAATATTGGACTTTAATCTCCTATAACAAAGGATCAGGCGGGCCTAGTAATATAGGACTTTAATCTCCCACAACCGAGGGTCGGGCGGGCCTAGTAATGTAGGACTTTAATCTCCCATAACCTCCTCAAGTAAGGGACTTTTCCCAAGAAGCTCTTTAACTCCCTCGCCGACTTTGGCCTTGGCATACCAAGGATGGTCCACTTCTTTTCCAAGTCCATCTAGACGCCTTCGCGGTTTACCACAAACCCAAGGAACTCCCACTTGTCACCCCGAACACACATTTGAGAGGGTTTATTTTCAACTTGTACTTTCTGCATGAGGTGAATACCTTTCTCAAATCATATAAGTGGGAAGCCTCCTTTCTGGACTTGATCACTAGGTCATCGACATAAAACTCCATGATCTTGTCGAAGATATCATGGAAGATAGCCATCATGGTCCTCTAATAGGTAGCTCATGCATTTTTCAAACCGAAAGGCATGATTGTGTACATGAAGTTTCCTAAAGGCGATCGAAAAGCAGTCTTCTCGACGTCATCCGGGCCCATCTTGATCTGGTTATACCCCACATAACCATCCATGAAGTTATGCATCTCATGCCCCGTAATTGCATTTATGAAGATGTCTATGGAGGGTAGTATAAATTCATCTTTTGGGCATGCACAGTTCGGGTCCTAAAAATCCACTCATATCCTAATTTGGCTCTTGTCTTTCTTTCCTACTGACACAATGCTAGACAACCAAATGGGATGTTGAATAGGGATAATGAAATCGGCTGCGAACAGTCTTTGAGCTTCTTCCTTGATCTTTAAATCCAATTCTTTTTTATATTTTCGGGTGGCTTGTTTCACTAGGATAGCAGGTGGAAAAACATTCAGCTTGTGGCAGCTCACCTCCTTATCAACTCTAGGCATCTCAGTGTACTTCCACACGAAGATGTCCTTAAACTCTTATAGCATCTCGATCAAACCCTCTCGCGATGACCCTTCCAGGTCCTTCGAGATAAAGATAAGGCTAGAGTCATCGCCCTCCTTAGCCAGATCTATATTTTTTAACTCTTGGATCTGTGGCCTGGGTCTGTCTTTCATGCACTCAAGTTCCTCCACCACCACTTCTATAAACTCTTGGATGCTCGAGTTATAAATCACCAAACATTTTCCTACCTTGTCCACCAATAAAAACTCATAGACCGGGTCAGCGTCATTATCCAATCGTTCAGCTACCCGCCCACACATTCATAATTTGTAAATAATTATGCCGCTAGGAAAAACTACTCTTTTACACTGCCAATAGTTTTCTTCTCTATGAGACCTTTTTTGGAAATTTTCTTTTAACTCTCTCTCAGAGTGTATGCTTAGCACGCTTTGGCATTGAACTTATTGTTCTATAGGGTCAATACATGGAGTCATTTGGTCCTGAAGCTGCCTCAACAAATAAGGAGGACTCACCGCATCTTGCTCGCATTCTTCTTCATAGGTCACCATCGTTCAAGCTGGTGCGCACACTCTTTATCGACTACTTGGGGCCCTGATGCCCCCAGTATAACTTGTAACAACTGTAGCCTCTTCGGCCATCTCAGTATAGAAGGTTGCGTCTACTAGGTGGGCTTTCTCTTTTGCGAATGACTTCTTGGATGCTCGAATCACCACCTTCTTGACATTTACATTTGCTTTGGCACATTGGTGGTAAGTAGAAGGCACTAACCCGTGGTTGTGCATCCACACTCTTCCCATTAACAGTTGATACGATGGTTCACAATCCATAATGTGGAATTTTATGTAGGTAGTAATATTCCCCATCGTAATACCCACGTTAAGTGACTAGTTGTCATACGCCAAGATTGACAAAGAATGTTGTACTAGCCTTTTCTACGATAGGCCAGTAGCATAGAAGGACCCAATGGGCATGATGTTGATGGATTCCCCACCATTCAATGAAACACTATTAAAAACACAATCATTCACCGTGGCTGTAACAAAAAGAGGCCGGTTGTAAGGGTACCTTATTAATCTATTACCCTCCGAAAACGTAACCTCGGAGAGGTACTTCCATACAAGATTGGCCATGGCCCCCTTCTATTTCAAGTGTGGAACCATATTCTTCTTATTAATGAATGGATGTTTATATGATTGGAATAAACCTCATGGAGATTGAAGAACAAATTTGAAATTTATAACAATTAAGGATTGAAAAATTGATGATAAAGCCGCAAATTGAATGATCATATTGACTCGAAAAGAAACCTTAGAATCTCATGTTGTAAGAATGATAAACCTGATGTAAATCAATAAGAAATAAGGGTTCTTGAATGGGTTAAAAGAGAAAAGGTTCAATCTTGGAAATTAAAGTTTTTATAGTTAATAATTCTTGACATAGGTGTTACTGGATGAATTCAATATGTTTTAGGAACGATTTTCATGTAGAAAACTGTTATTTCATGATGGGTAATAGATTAAAGTTCATATATAAGTTTTGGGAGAAGATTAGAGATACTTTGGTTGAAGGGAGAAGACCAAATTTCATCATTGTTCGTCTTGGCAGCTAGTAAAAATGAATTGACTCGCTGGTAGGGGTGAACTGGCCAACCACCGAACTAGTTCGGTTTGCCTAGTAGGTCCCCCTTGGTTTTTATGATTTTTCGTGGATCGTTTAGGTTACGACATGGAGAATAGAGTTAAAGAGTTAGAATTGAACTTCTGGGAATATAACAGGAAGGTTAGGAAGTGCCTTAACTTAATCGCAAATGAATACAATGTAAAGGTTGTTCAATATTTAAGTTTGGAAGTTAACAATTAACTAGATGGTTAACTCTTAAAGTAGAATTCTTAATTGGAAATCAATAAGACTTCTTGGGTGTAATTATATGGTTAATTACCTATGCATATTATGTGTATAAATATTTGGTTACTTATTTGTGTGGATAAACCCATGTTCGTAGACGGCCTGTTAGTTGGGGTTATGTGCGTCTCAGAACCGTAGCACATGTCGGCACAGGTGGGCTAAGCATTGTGTAGGTATTTATTATAAGTATTACGTGGCAGCACCACTTATAAGAGGTAGGTGTAGACGCTGTGATCCATTGTCACCGTCGGGGTATAGACCGTAGAACGGTGTATCACGTAGGGACCACCCCACTTGTATGTGTTTTGTGATGTCGATTTGGATTAAGGACTCCTCCGAACTTATCGATATATCAAGAATGGGACACTGAAGGTAGATTCCTTTACATGTCTTATATATGTAAGAACATATATAATTATATAAATTAATCGAGAACTAATCCTTAGTGTAATGACGTAGACAGTTGATAATGAACCCAATAATACATAAATGCATAATGGATGTTATGTTACATTTGTGGGTAGTATAGTAAAGGTATCTTGGGAAGTATAAGCACATGTGTCGACGATTAGCTTATGTACATGAATTATACTAGATGCATAAAATATTTTATTGTCATAGTTATCAAACTTCCATATTTGGGACTTGGGTGGGTATGCGTATAGTATTGAACTTAAATGAGGGTGAGATACTTCATTCATGCATGTGTCGATGGGAAGTAATACTTTGAATTAACTGGATTATTTCATTTTAATTTCGTAAGATAATTCTTGCAACTCTAGGGTGCTGACCCAAATTATAAAATGTTTTCCCCCAAGTTTGCTTAGACAGGAACAACAAGCTAACGAGATATTAGACTTCCTGTCACACATTAGTCATTAATCATCATCTCATTTGATTCTATTTTAGGTTGTCATTTCCCTTTTAGTTATTTATTATTTCGAATATTGTAAGGGCATAAACCCAAAGTCTATTATTCAGTCTTTTGAGACTAGTTGTACTCATGTTGGAGTTTTAAGATTTTCCTAATGTTTGATTTATTATTTACTATCAGTTATTAATTAAATAGGTTTTTTCGTGCATGTTATTTGAAACTACAAATGGTTTATTATAGTTTGATGCTGAGAATGATATAGATTAATACACAAGCCCCCATCTTCAGCGTAATGTATCTTGCCAACCTTACGTGGAAAATAGGGGTTGTTAGATATTCTAGCTTTAGGTACACTTCGATCCTTTTCACGTTAGGAGGAAATATCATTAAAATCCCCCCAAAACATCATGGTGTTATTAATGGTCAAACTTATGAGGGAGAGTCTGCCCCATTGGTCTCTTTTAACCTTAAAAAGGGTTACCATATACCAAAGTTACTCTCATACTAAGATTATAAGGCCAACAACCATGCAAACAGATATCGATCAAATCTTTAGAGCATTCTAAAATAGAAATTGAGGTATTTCTATTTCAGAAAAGGAACATCCCCCTAGATAAACTAACTGAGTCGACCCAAATAACTTTATTAAATATGAGAACTTTTTTAACAAACATAACTCTTTGACTCTTTGCCTTTGTTTCAAATGGAAAACAAGATTAGGTTTCTTCAAAACACGAAGGTTTTGTAGAGAATGAATTGTCAAGGACTTGCCCAACTGTTGACAATTCCAGGGTATGATGCTCATTGATTCTGAGGGGTCCATGTAGGCCACCCCTCTGATTTGAAAGAGTCTTGATTAGGGTAGACATTGATGGCTATATGAACTAAATCTTTTGTAGAATATTCTACTACTTCCATTTCCATGTATGTTTGCTTCCTGATTCTACTGGATACAATTCTCCTCTGACCTTTACGTGACACCTCGCCTAATTAAATACCGGGTGATCAGCCCTTTATTAAATTAAATCAAAGTGTCCGATTGGAACATTCTTAGCATCACCGTCAAAAAACAATTTTCATTATTAATCACCTAATAAATAATTAAGCTAAGTGTCAAAACATGTTCCCAATTAATTACACCCAATTAATCAATTAATAAATTCCATGCTTTAAGATATAAGCCATTCCCATTCCACAAGAATAAATACTGAACATGAATCAAATACTGAAATAAATGATACTGGATAAAACATTCTAGTTCAAAGTCTAAAACCAATAGAATCATAATACTCAATCCAACAGGAAAAGAAAAGCTAATAAAAAAATACAATTCGAAAATAACTAAGCTGGAAACGGGTGACACATGCCCTAACTGAAATGTCTGAACTAAGAACTGAATGAAAAGATAGAAGCGTCTAATATCAATAACCTACAACATCCACAACAGCTGCATCTCATCGAATGATCCACGCATCTAAGTCTGGTGGTGACCCAGTGGCTGGACACCTCGTATAATATATATATATAGCAAAAGTGAAGAGAAATAGCAAAAAACGAGTCAGAGCCCGATTTGTAAAAATATTTGTTTTAGCAAGTATTTAAAACTGTATTAATGCAATTATTATGTGCATATTATTATGTGCATATTAGTTCCAAACTCGCACATATATATACAAATCTTGCGCCCCTTGGTTAGGACCACTTGACGCAATGCATACTCTACTATCGTTTCCCGGTGCATCGCTCACTGCATAAAGGACAACTGCTTCGGCGTCTCTCACGAACCATAAATCTCATAACACAAATATTGGAGGCGAGCATACTCACCAGCCACGCACATACCTACGCTCCCATTCAATCGTCGAAACTATCCTACGTAACAGATAACACGTATCCAAGTTCATATGCTCTGGATACAAGTCAAATATCCCTCCATTGGGTCACCCAGGATAAGACTGTCCACACAAGCAGTGTAGGTATGCTATACACATAATAATGATAAACATATAATAATAGGCATTCCCGAAGCCTTATAAAAATTTAGGTATTCACCCAACCCATATTTATATTTCTACACGTAGTATATTTCTCTTTACTACTTACGCAATTAACTTGATTATTCACTCTCGAAATTTTCAAGGTTAATCCACCTATTCAATACTTAAGGTATTATCATAGGAATGCTTCCCAAATAATTCTGCACTAAGCTAATATCAGTAAATGGTAGTTTTCCTAACACAATTAACTGTGTAACATGATTTGTGGTAAAATAGGAATTTCTGGGCTTTTCCGGGACTTGTCGTTCGAACGATTTAGTAGGTCATTTGAACGACTCTGCTTCTTGTTCAAACGAACCCCATCTCATTCGAACGAGATGAACTCTGTCTCTGGTTTGGCCAGATCTGTTACGTTTTACTATTCATACTTCGTCTTCCTCAAAATCTTAGTCCTAAAACCTCTAAATTTCTCAAACCCAACACCAAGACAACAATTCTAATTAATGTTCTAATGCGTATAAATGATTTACCTTAACTTTGAACCATTAATTCATCATAAATCAGTTATAAAATCCAATATCCCCAATTTAACAATTTAAAACCCTAGTTCATCAAATTTTCATACAAGAACATCAATTTCAATTTTGTCCATCATCAATACTCATCAATTTGGGATTTCTAAATATCTACATGAGGGATTCATCCTACTTTCTCCAGATTTTAATAAATTCCACAAATCCTCCAATTTCATTAAAACTTATGGATCAAATAGTGAATATAATATACCTACACTAATATGAACATGCTTGTTGCTATAAATTATAAGAATTAAACACTTGCCTTAATTTTGACGGTCTGATCCGCTATTGATATGGGTATGGGTGCGTTCCTCGTATCATGATCTATACTTCGGTATAGTTTTTTGTGTGTGTTCTTGAGTTAGGCACCAAGAACACCAATAGTCTCTTCTACCTTTCTCTGTGCCTTTCGCTTTTCTCTCTCGTAGGTTTAGAACTGATAAATCTAATCTAACCTTAGTGCATACATATTTTATTCCCCAATTTTCCTCCATATTATTGCTCCAAAATTCCAAAGGACAAAAATACCCCTATGGGGTGTCGGTTAGGCCTAAAACTACCCCGGAGTCCAAATTAAATGTCCGGGTAGAGTTTTCTGACTATCTCGACCTTCTGGACTCAATGGTACTCTCGAAATTACTATACGAGTTATACAAAAATAATTTATCTTTTTATTCCATTCATTTAGTCCAGACATGTCTCGCACAGGTGTCCTGATTTAAAATACCAACTGTCGTATTTCGCACTCCGACAATTTATAAAAATTATATAATTCCACATTACATATACCCATAGTAATAATCAATGATTTACATCAATAAGAATTAACCCTTGGCACTGTAGTTAATAATTATTTTAAATTCGAATTAATTAACAACTAAACTTCATGACCTTTTTAATTTAATTAATCCAACAAGAATAATTAATCCCATAATTATTTAATATAATAAAAGGGCGGGGTATTACATACTTCCGCCCTAATAACGGAATTTCATCCCGAAATTTGAAAAGTAAACCATACCTAGTAGGAATAAGTCTGTATATTTCTTGCACATATCCTCCTCTCGCTCCCATGTAGACTCCTCTACATTATAATGCTCCCACTGAACCCTTACTAGTGGATCTACCTTTGACCTCAATTTACTCTCGCTACGGTCTAGGATAGCCACAAGCCTCTCCTCATATGAATTTTCAGCCTGTAAATCCATCTTCTCAATTGCAATGTGGGTGTGGGCCAACTCATCCCTAAGAAACCGTCTCAATTATGATATGTGGAACACATCGTGAATCCGATGCAAGTACTCCGGCAACCCAAGTCTGTATGCCACTGGTCTGATCCTATCGATAATGGAAAATGGTCTTACATATCTTGGAGCCAATTTTCCATTCTTCCCAAACATCATCACCCCTTTCATAGGAGACACTCGCAGCAATACTTGATCACCCACGTTGAACTCCCTGAAGAACCTCTTTGCGTTGGCGTAGCTTTTCTGCCTGTCCTGGGCTACCCGAATACGGTTCCTGATCATCTCAACCCTAACTGATGTTTCCTGAATTATCTCTGGCCCGAGTAACTTATTATCTCCCACCTCTAGCCAACAAGTAGGAGGACGATAAGGCCTGGCATACAACGCCTCGAATGGGTCCATGCTGATCGTGAACTGCTAGGAGTTATTATAAGCAAACTCCACCAGTGGAAGATACGACTCCCATCCCCCTCCAAAGTCAAGGACACACATGTGCAACATGTCCTCCAGCATCTGATTAGTATGCACAGTTTTCCCATCTGTCTGTGAGTGATAAGTCGTACTCAGCCACAGTTCAGTACCCATAGCCTCCTGAAAGCTCTCCCAGAAGCGTGATATAAAAGTCTTGTCTCTGTTAGACACAATATTCAAGGGCACCCCATGTAATCTCACTATCTCGACAATAAATATCTGGGCATACTGTCCCATAGTGTAATCCATCCGTACCGGCATAAAATGAGCTACCTTGGTCAATCAATCCACCACCACCCATATAGAATCGTGACCTCGCTGTGAAGTAGGAAGCCTAATGATGAAATCCATGGAAATGTTATCCCATTTCCACGTAGGTATCTCCAGCAGCTGAAGCAGCCTCTGGTGGTCCACCTTTACCAGCTGACAAGTGGCACACTTGGACACGAACTCTGCAATGTCCTTCTTCATCCCACTCCACCAGTACTGCCGCCTCATATCCTGATACATTTTATCCCCTCCAGGATGTACCGTAAATCTGGATCCATGAGACTGTGTCATCACTGTATGATGTAAATCCTCACCTTTCGGGACCACTAATCTACCATTAAATCCCAATCCCCCATCTGAGATCACTGAGTAGGACTCTGCGCCCTCCGCTAGAAGCCGTACAATCTAATCCTAGCAAAACGAATCAACGGCCTGAGCCTGGATCACTCTCATAAAAATCTCTGGAATGATTGTCATGATGGACATAAAGGATCGAGACACTTCATCTTGATGTCCCAACTCTTTTCACTTCGCCTTCCACACTTTCGTAACCTCATCTACTGGCCTACGGCTCAACGCATCAGCAACTACGTTTTCCTTCCCCGGGTGGTACTGTATCTTAAACTGGTAATCTTTCACAAATTCCAGCCACCTACGATGATGCATGTTCAACTCTCGATGAGTGAACAAGTATTGTAGTGATTTGTGGTTTATGAACAGGAAACATATCTCCCTCAATAAGTACTGTCTCCAAATCTGTAGGGTAAACACGACTGCTTCTAACTCCAAGTCGTGGGTGGAGTAATTCCTCTCGTAAGGCTTAAGCTTACGGGAGGCATAAGCTATAGACTGTTCCTCCTACTGAAGTACTCCACCAAGTCCCTGTAGAGAAGCATAAGTATACACCAAGTACTCCACTCCTAGCCTGGGTAAAGGCAGAACTGGCGCCGAAGTCAACTTATCTTTTAGCTCATCGAAAGCAAACTGGCAAGCATCATCCCAAACGAACTTCGCCCCTTTGCGAGTCAAATTTATTAATGGGCCTGCAATCTTCAATAACCCTATGATAAACCACCTGAAATATCCTGCTAACCCCAAGAAGCTACGCACCTCCGTTGGTGGGTTGTCCCCACTCCCTCACTGCCAACACCTCGCCCGGGTCGACTGATATACCCAATTCTAATACAACGTGCCCCAAAAATTATACTTCTCGTAACCAGAATCCACACTTTTTAGACTCGGTATACAACTGATGCTCTCGCAGAGTCTAAAGAACTCGTCTCAAATGCTCGGCATGCTCCTCCTCAGTCTGGGAATAAATTAGGATGTCATCAATGAAGACAATGACAAACTAATCTAAGAACTCTCTGAACACCCCATTCATTAAGTCCATGAATACCTGAACTCATAGGACCCATATACCATCAAGAAAGCAGTCTCCGACACATCTTTCTACCTAACCCGTAGCTGATGGTATCCCGATCTCAAATCTATCTTTGAGAAGAAGGCAACTCCTCTCAACTGGTTGAACAAATCATCGATTGGGGCCAACGGATACTTATTTCATATTGTGACTTTGTTCAACTCTCGGTAGTCCACACACAACCTTAATGAACCATATCACTTCTTTACAAACAGAACGGGAGCACCCCAAGGCGAGGTACTCCTACGGATGAAGCCCTATCCCAACAGCTGCTCAATCTGATCTCGTAACTTCCTCATCTCAGCTGGAGCCATATGGTATGGTATGTGGGCTATCGGTCGAGTTCCTGGAATCAAATCTATAACAAACTCTATCTCTCGACTAGGCGACAGTCCCGGTATATCCTAGAACACATCGAAAGAGTCACGAACTACAGGAATCGAATCAATAGGAATTACGATCTCCTTAGAGGTCTCCTCCTCTATATAATATAAATGGGTGGACGATCCTCCCTCATGGCGAGACATCCCCACTAGAAACATCTCCTGCCCGGAATAGTAAAAATAATACTCCTACTGAAACAGTTTATTATGTCTCTATAAGTAGAAAGCTAATCCATGCCAATAATGACGTCATGCTCGTGCATATCTAGGACTAGCATATCGGCAGGCAAAATCAAACTCCCAATCTCTATACCTACCCCTCGACATATAAAGAAAATCAAAGACACATTCCCTAGTGGTGAGTCTACGCATGTCACTGTACTCTCTGCCGTGTCTAATAACCTCATGGCCTATGAAAAGCTAGTGGCTATAAAACACTGTGATGCCCGATTATCAAATAAAATACTCCCCATAGTGCCATGGATAGGAAACATACCCTTAATCGAGTGTGACGCCTGCTGTGGTGCTTCCTGGTGGACGTTATAAATACGTCCATACTGTAACGTTCCTGCTGAACTGGGTATACTGGCAAAGTTAGGACCGGCGCTGCTACTGGTAGGGCGGATGGAAAGATAGGTCTCTGGGGCTCCTACTGGGGAAACCTTCCCTTGTCAGGGCAATCCAGCTTCCTATGGCCAGTCTTTCCACAAGAGAAACACCTGCCACCAAAGTTACCTCCTCACTGTCCCTGTTGACCTTGGCCCTGCTGGCCATTGCCGCCCCTCCACTGGCCCTAGTGACCTTGCTAATGCCTCTGTTGGTCCTGATGGCCCCGCTGACGGGACTGCCCCTGCCTATAACCCCCATATCCCTTCCTAGATTCACCAGATCGAAATCGTTTAGCACGGTCCCCCTGGTGGGAACTCTTCTCACCCTGACGGGTTTGCCCCTGAGCTGATGGTCCCCCACCAGCAAAACTACCTCCTCTCTGGCCCTACTAGCTGGACTCCCCTGCTCGTTTGCTCCCCTACTGATGGAAGTGATGGTCCTAGTAATGTAATAGGGCGGATTTGAGTACATCAGTGAAAGTAATGAACGGCAGATTACCTATGAGGTGCTAACAAATCCTCCAAGTCAATTCATCCATGAACATCAGAATTTTCTTCTCTTCCATAGGTGCCTCATCTGGCACCATAGTAACTAGCCTCGTGAATTCCTCCTCATATTCTGCCACTGTCACACCCTCCTACTTTAAATTTAATAGTTTTTGCCTCATCTCTGTCTGCACTGCGAAGGGAACGTATTTGTGGTCAAACCGCACCCAAAAGCTCTGAGTAATCATATTATCCCTATCCTCCAAGATGGTAGTGGATTCCCACCACTGCAAAGTGGCCCCACTATCTTTCAGGAAGCCAGTAACTGCCTCTGAATGTCGGCACACTCGTACATGTGAAGATTCCTTTCGATATCTTTCTTCCATTGGCTCACTATGATGATGTCAGAACCGCCCGAGAACTCTGGGGTATGTGTCCTTTAGAAAGCATCCATGACCCTCTCCCATGCAGTGGGAAACTGAACCGGAACTAGTGCCACAGCCTGTACTTGGGGTGGGGCCTGCTGCACCACCGTTAAAGTTACATTTACCGCCTGAGCAACAATGGCGACAATGCCAGCTACGTTAATCATTCCCTGAGCCTGAGCTGCTGGCTGCTCTGGCTGGGCATTTCTGTTTCTCGGGGCTCGTCTTGGAGGCATCTGAAACGAGAAGGGATTTATTAGTCCACAATTATTATTAAATCTCAAATAGCTGAAGACGTAAACGTATAAATAAGAGTACAACAGTCCTAAAGATAGAGCTCCATATCAAAGAACGCTAAGAGGAAAACGTGTTAAGCCATACAGATCCTAAAGGATACTAGAACCCGATGCTCTAATAACACCTATGACACCCCGCCTAATTAAATACCGGGTACTCAGTCCTTTATTAAATTAAATCAAAGTGTCCGGTTGGTTCATTCTTAGCATCACTGTCGAAAAATAATTTTCATTATTAATCACAAAATACATAATTAAGCTAAGTGTCAAAACATTTTCCCAATTAATTATACCTAATTAATCCATTAATAAATTCCATGCTTTAAGATATAAGCAAATTCCATTCCATAAGAATAAATACTGAACATGAATCAAATACTGAAATAAATGAAACTGGATAAAACATTCTAGTTCAAAGTTTAAAACCAATAGAATCATAATACTCAATCCAATAGGAAAAGAAAAGCTAATAAGAAAATACAATTTTTGAAATAACTAAGCTGGAAACGGGCGACACATGCCCTAACTTAAATGTCTGAACTAAGCATTAAATGAAAAGATAGAAGCGTCTAATATCAATAACCTACAGCTTCCACAATAGTTGCAGCTCGTCGAATGATCCACGCGTCTAAGTCTGGTGGTGACCCGGTGGCTGGACACCTGGTATAATATATATATAGTAAAAGAGAAGAGAAATAGCAAGAAACAAGTCAGAGCCCCCGATTTGTAAAAATATTTGTTTTACCAACTATTTAAAATCTCATTAATGCAATTATTATGTGAATATTAGTTCCGAACTCTCACATGAGATCCTCACCCCTCCACTAATGTGCGCACCTAGAGTACGTCTACCCTAACCTAGTTACCCAAATTATTCCCAACTAGGTCATAGACATATACTACTAATTATAGCTCGTAAGAGAAACCCGTATCGGCCTTACAATACGTTACTTAATACCTCACACCCATTAACTGCATTTGATATTCTACGTTCTAATAGTAAATATTTTATTACTTTAAGTTATTTTGTTTACCCACATCTACATATTTGCTAATTTCACACATTAGGATTATTCACAAATATAACTATATATAAATAGTAAAAGCATCCCTACACATATATATACAAATCTCGTGCCCCTTGGTTAGGACCACTTGGCGCAATGCATACTTTGCTATCGTGTTCCGGTGCATCGCTCGCTGCATAAAGGACAACTGGTTCAGCGTCTCTCACAAACCATAAATCTCATAACACAAATATTGTAGGCGAGCATACTCACCAGCTAAATGGGTCACGCACATACCTACGCTCTCATTCAACCGTCGAAACTATCCTACGTAACAGATAGCACATATCCAAGTTCATATGCTCGGGATACAAGTCAAATATCCCCCCATTGTGTCACCCAGGATAAGACTGTCCACACAAGCAGCGTAGGTATGCTATGCACATAATAATGATAAACATATAATAATAGGCATTCCCGAAGCCTTATAAAAATTCAGGTATTCACCCAACCCATATTTATATTTCTACACGTAGTGTATTTCTCTTTACTACTTATACAATTAACTCGATCATTCACACTCTCAAAATTTCCAAGGTTAATCCACCTATTCATTACTTAAGGTATTATCCTAGGAGTGCTTCCCAAATAACTCTACACTAAGCTAATATCAGTAAATGGTAGTTTTCCTAACACAATTAACTATGTAACATGATTTGGGGGAAAATGGGAATTTCTGAGTTTTCTGGGACCTGTCATTCGAATGATTTAGTAGGTCATTTGAACGACTCTACTTCTCATTTGAACGAGATGAACTCTCTCTGGTTTGGCCAGACTTGTTACGTTTTACTGTTCATACTTCGTCTTCCTCAAAATCTCAGTCCTAAAACCTCTAAATTTCTCAACCCCAACACCAAAACAACAATCCTAATTAATGTTCTAACATGTATAAATGATTTCCCTTAAATTTGAACCATTAATTCATCATAAATCAGTTATAAAATCCGAAATCCCATATTTAACAATTTAAAACCCTAGTTCATCAAATTTCCATACAAGAACATCAATTTCAATTTCGTCCATCATCAATACTCATCAATTTGGGATTTCTAAACTATCTACATGAGAGATTCATCCTACTTTAATCTCCAGATTTTAATAAATTCCATAAATCCTCCAATTTCATCAAAACTTATGGAACAAATAATGAATATAATACACCTACACTAATATGAGCATTCTTGTTGCTAAAAATTGAAAGAATTAAACACTTGCCTTAATTTCAATGGTCTGATCCGCTGTTGATATGGGTATGGGTACGTTCCTTGTCTCGCGATCTACACTTTGGTATAAATTTTGGTCTGTGTACTTGAGTTAGGCATCAAGAACACCAATAGTTTCTTCTACCTTTCTCCGTGCTTTTCTCTTTTCTCTCTCGTAGGTTTAGAACTGATAAATCTTATCTAACCTTAGTGCATTCATATTTTTATTCCCCAATTTTCGTTCATATTATTACTCCAAAATACCAAAGGACAAAAATACCACTACGGGATGCCGGTTAGGCCTAAAACTACCCTGGAGTCCAAATAAAATGTCAAAGTAGAGTTTTCTGACAATCTCGACCTTCCGGACTCAATGACGCACTCAAAATTACTATACAAGTTACACAAAAATAATTTATCTTTTTATTCCATTCATTTAGTCCCGATACGTCTCGCACGCGCGTCCTGACTTAAAATACCAACCGTCGTATTTCTCACTCCGACAATTTATAAAAATCATATAATTCCATATTACATATACCCACAGTAATAATCAATGATTTCCATCAGTAAGTATTAACCCTTGGCACGCTAGTTAATAACTATTTTAAATTCAGATTAATTAACAATCAAACTTCCCCAACTTTTTAATTTAATTAATCCAATAATAATAATTAATCCCATAATTATTTAATATCTTAAAAATGCGGGGTATTACACTTTACATTGCCAACTCTTGTTTCTATAGGTTGCGAGACATGGTTTCCAAAAGGAGTTTTATTATCATCATTGATCAAAACAGATGCTTCCCCCACCCTACTGAGTTATCTGGAATGCTACTTGAAAGTTTCCATAAAATCAACACAATTTGGAAGTACCCTATTTTGTATTAAGAGGTTGTTGAAAGTTGTTACCAAGGTAAAACCACTATCAAGTTCAACAGTGGCTTGTTAGGCACATGGTATCTCAGGTGGGTCAAGATCCTCTATGAACCTTTTATTTTTACCCTCCAATAGAGATAGAGGGTCAAAGGTGAGATTGGGAGAATGAAAGGTAGTGAATGGATGGTTATGAAGGGTTTCATCAAGGAAATAAATAATGGACGGTGTTGTGAGAGTGATATTTGGTGACCTGGGTTTAAACGTTTCATGGGTAATATGGGTTGGTGTATTTTATTTATTTCGTGTGTAATGTGAGTGCAAGAAATCATAATTAATAATTTTAAAGAGAAAAATTATTAGAAGAGTACAGAAATGGTCACAACACATAATATTTACATGGTTGGGCAACTGCCTACATCGACTGAGGGGTTTCTCAAATTTTATTAATTCGCCAGAGGTTCAGAATTACAGGCTCCATTGCCCCAGAGTGAGGGTTGTATTATAGTAATAAAAAGTAGTTAAGTTGTAAGAAAACTCTCCTAGCTCTTCATTGGCTCGCTGGTGATTCTTGTTTATCTCCTCCGAGAATGTAGGTAACCAAAATGAGCCTTTAACTATCCACGTGATATACTCTTATGCTTATATATGCAACATTGAATTTGACTAGGGCAGCGTGCTGGGCCTATTTGAACTTTCAGAAATTAGGCCTCCATGATTTTGCATCCATTATTGCCCCTAAAATTCTTTGCCAAAGATGGACAAAAGAATTTCACATCCTTTGTTGGCCAAAGTTGAATCCAAAGCCTGATATGTGTGCTTAGACACATCCATAATTATTTTAAATCGGTAGGTGACGCTGGTCTACGTAGAAAAATGAACCGCTAAAATAGATCTTGAGTGTTATTCCTTATGATTGAACTCATGGAACTCGATCCTCACTTGCTTCAAACTTTGTACTGTCATTTAACTTCATTTTCTTGCTAAAAAAGACTCTCCGAAGCTCATTTTTTCTCGTTCATTCTGTAATTCCTCTTTGTCCTCTATTGCTTTTTTCTAACTTCATGTTCCTTCTACTTGCATTCACTGCGTATTTTTCTTCCACTCTCTTCTTCTTTTTCTTCTTCTTCTTCTTCTTCTTCTTCTTCTTCTTCTTCTTCTTCTTCTTCTTCTTCTTCTTCTTCTTCTTTTAAGATGGTTTTTACCGTTAATGAGTAGAACTTGGATGCATTTAGAAAAACTTATTCAATTCCTTCATGATTTACGATCGAATGTGCCCTCGTGCCTAGAAATTGCATCACTATAGATGGTGGCCATTGGATCCACACTTTCAATTGTTCGAGGGGAATAACATTTCCACCAAACCAATTTTTTTATTTAATTTTGTGAGTTTGTTTATGTTATTCCCACCAATGTACTTCAAATACATGGCGGATTGTAAATGGGGTTCATAAAATAAAAAATCTCTATTGGACCAACCTAGGGATCCCTGAAATAAGATTTTTCTATTCCTGGTCTTGCATAATGGATAGTATTTTATATCTAAAGGAGAGGAAGGCTGACTGGGAATACCAATGACCAGCTAAAGTCCGAGCATGATCGTTTAAAGAAAGAATGTGAAGACCTTTCTTCGGTCAAGGAGTCTAGTTATAACAAGGGCTACATTAAGGCCTTTGAGTATGACAAGCACCAGTTGGCCTACATCAGGAAGTCTAACTTCAAGAAGGGCTGGGACGCTATTTTGGTAAAAACGAATGTCCCTGCTGACTTAGATTTTTTTGGCGAGCATGACCCTAGTTATCCCCCAAAAGATAATGAGGAGGCTACCATAGATGCCCCAAACCACTGATACAGTTGCCAAGGGCAAAGCCCAAGAGATCCAGGAGCAGGTGTAGAGCAAGGAAACTTAGTTATAAATGATTAAATTTTATGCTCTCTTTTTTTTTCTCTCCGTATGTTAGGGATTTACCCATTTTGATAATCAATAAAAGATTTTTATACATTTCAATTTTATCTTGAATTATTGTTGAATATCCCTTCTTTGCTCTTAGTTTCTATAGTATATAAATATTACCTAGGACATTCTTTCTTTTTCTCATAACCTCGACGCCATCCTTGGTAGGGATGCAAGTGCTCAATCTCGTTGCGCGTTTGTTTCCATTCGCAAGGCATTAAAAAAGATGACCGGTGCCTAAATGGACTAGTCTACCTTAGTGGTCAAGTTAAAAAATGATGTGAAAAAATTAGGGGATGTGGTCAGCCTTTTGGAGGAGGAGGTGAATTCCTTGAAAGCCCAGATGGTGGGGGAAAAGGTTGTTGGAGATAATGTTGCCCTCCTCCAAGCTGAAAATGATGATAATAACAAGAAGCTTGCTAAGGCAAAGGGTGGCAGCTGAAGAGCTCATGTTATGGTGATGGGTCTCAGTCGCGACATCGTTAAACTGCGCTATGTATTCTGAATAGGTCCCGAAGCAGCGTGGTTTTCTGGTTATGAGGAAGGGTGGGAGGATGACCATGTCAGGTTGGAGGAGGCAAAAATCATAGGTTATAAGCATGGTTGGATAAATTCCTTAGGGTTTTTGAAAGTTTCCAAGGTCTCTCAACTTTGGTATATGTACTAAGTTGATTGTCCGGATTATCGGCATCCACCCTTTGACAGCGAAGAATGTTGGTTTTTTTTTAGACAATGTCATACTTCAGCTGGCTAAGTACTATTTGTCCTATTGTGAGAGTGATGATGAATACCAACCAAATCCTGATGACAACCGATGAAGATCCATAGTTATTGTTCTCGCCAACCGATCATAACATGTTTTCTCTTTTTGTAATTTTTCTATTATAAATGATATTTTTGTAACCTATAACTTTTTTTTAACAAGTTATTTTCTTAATATCATTCTTTTACATTTTTCCATTCCATTATGCCGATTATGTGTTTATTGTCTTATCTTACCTACCTTAAGTCTAGAACAGACGATGGAAAAAATGCACCTAATTTAAGGGCCATCCACACATTCAAGATTTTATCTGACCAAAGTTGTGTTCATTAAATGCCTAAGGATCCCTCGTAGGTCTTTCTTTTGCCTAGGCAATTCATTAGGTCTTCGTGTTTTTCATGATGAAAACCTGTAGTCCTTAGATTTGATAATAATTAATCAATTCGCAATTGTAATTAAGCTAAGGTAATGATGATCGGCACAACTATCGTTGATTTAAAATATAAGCCTGGCATTTTGGAACAATGCTAAGTAATTAACTATACTACTTGGCCTTTTATTAAAAATGTTAGATCAAATAACGAGCATCATAAGTTATGAAATAAAAAAATTCAAAAACTAAGTACGCTAGAAATAACTTAAACTTAAGAAAGTGGGAACTCATACGTAAAACTTCTTGAGATTAGATGCATTCCAAGCTCTAGGTATCTCCCCGCCTTCATTTTTTTCTAATGATAGGCTCATTCAAATTCATCTCCGATCCCAGTTAGGTCCCAACTTACTATCTGATGGTTTTTTGGTGCTCCCGAGGACTTTATGAGGATAAAATTTCCAATGTGGAATTTTGTCAGATTAACGCCCTTGTTGTACTACTTGGCTTACTGTTGTTAGTAGGAGGATAGTTTTATCATGGCATGCTCCCTTTTTTCTTCTGCTAGGTCAAGTTTAGCATTCATAGCTTTGTCATTCAAACTTTGCTCAGCAATGGTGAACCTCTTGGTTAGCAGACTAGCTTCCAGGGGGATTACAGCTTCCATTTCATTAGTTAGAGCGAAGGGCGTTTTCCCATCGGGCCTCCTAGGTTTAGAATGATATTCCTAGAGAACATAGAGAAGCTTGTCCACCCAAGATTGTTTTGTTCATTCTAACCTCATTTTCAAGCCGTCGAGCATCGTTTTGTTAGAATCCTCTGCTTGGTCATTGCTTTGGGGGTAGGTCACATAATTGAAATGATTTTTGATTCCATGGTTGTCGCAAAATTCTTGAAAAGTTAAGATTTTAAACTGTGCCTCGTTGTTCGTGATGATTGTCGTGGGTACCCCAAAGCGTGTTATGATGCTCATTCTGATGAATCTGGTCATATCAGTATCTACGATGTTAGCCAGTGGCTCTGTTTCAATCCACTTTGTGAAATAATCCATACTGACCAGTAGTACTTGTGATTTTTTGGTGTTGTTGGCAGTGTCCCTAAAATATCCAACCCCCACTGGGCAAACAACCACAGACTAGTTAGTGACTTTAAGTCGTTGTCTAGTTGGTGAAGCATGAGGGAAAACTTTCGACACTTTTTGCACTTCTAAACATAAATGCTTGCGTCTTTTTGCATGTGTGGCCACCAATAGCCTTCTTTGACTGCTCGAAAAGAAAGAGATCTTACTCCTATGTGGCTCTCACAAATCCCAACATGTAGTTCGTAGAGAACTTGGTCGACATCTTTTGGATGGATGCATTAGAGGTAAGGCCCTGTAATGATCTTCTGTAAAAGTTTCCTTAAGGTCAGAGATAGAATCGTTCATCTTTTACCCAGACTTGATGAGCTTATTTTTTGTTGATCGACAAGGTATTATTCTGCAGATAGGCAATTATTGGATCCATCTAGCTCGAACCTTTTTCCACGACGAGAACGTGCTTAGAGCCAACCATCTTCATAATGCCGAGTTTGTCAAGAAATTTCACTTCAATTGTTCTCCTTAGATTTGAATCCACTGGTGAACTTAGATATACTAAGACATCAATGTGGTTATTATTCCGCCGAAGGAACTGTTGATTGTGGACTTCCTCAAATTTTAATACAAATCGCGAGCCACCTATAGGTATGTTTGTGTCCTTTAATTCTTGCCATTGAAGTCTCCAGTAACTTGGTTGGACACCAACATTGAATCGTAATAAACTTCAAGGTGATTTTCCCCAGCAAGTGAGCCTTATGTAGTCTAGTTATAAGGGCTTTATCCTCAGCTTCGTCGTTGGAGCCTTCAAAGCCAAGAATGATTTCTTGCTCAATCATGGCGCTCTCTGGTGTGATGAGAACAATCTATACTCCAGCTCCTTAAGAGTTTGAGGCACCATTAACATACAATATCCATTTCCTAGGTTGGTCAATCCTATAATATTTTGATTAATCGAAAGCCTATTGGTCTCTAGGTGCTTCTTCTCCCACAAACACTGCTATGAAATCAGCTAACACATGTCCCTTGATTGATGTTTTTGGTTGATTGTGTATATCGAACCTCTCGAGTTCGACTGACCATTTGGACATGTGTCCTGATCAGTCGTCCTTACGTAGAATTGCTTTAAGGGGATTGATATGATGATTGTGATGGAATGGGAATCAAAGTACTGTTTTAACTTTCGAAACGCGATGACCAAGGAGTAGGCTAGTTTTTTCAGTGGGAGGCAGCATTGCTCGGCGTCTAGAAATGTCAAACTAACATAGTAAATGGGGGACTGTCTTTCTTCTTTCTCGCAAACCAAGGCTGAACTAACTGCGTGGCTTAAAACTACTAGGTATAGGTACAGAGGTCCCCTGGATCTGGAATGGCTAACAGAGGATGTTTGCTCAGGTAAGACTTTATTTATTTAAGGGATGTTGTACACTCGTTCTAGGTGAGGCTTTTTTCCTTCTTCAACAGTTAAAAGAATTGTGTGCAATGCTTGGATGACTTAGAGATGAACGTTATTGATGTCTTCGGTAATTGCTAGCTTTTGAATTTCTAGTAATGGCTTCGGCAGCTGAACTTTATTGATCATAACTATTTTGTCATGGTTTGCTTCAATCCCCCTTTTACTGACCAGGTAGCTAAGGAACTTTCCAGACTGGACCCCAAAGGAGAATTCACTCACATTGAGCTTAATCCGGTAGTGCCTAAGAATTCCAAAGGTTTCCATTAAGCTCTTAAGATGATTGTCTTTGTGCTTACTCTTAACAAGCATATCGTCAATGTACACCTCCATTGTCTCTCCCATTTGTTCTTTAAACATCTTAGTAACCAATCTCTGGTATGTGGCTCCAACATTGGCATGACCTCGTAATAAGACAAGCCCAGTGGAGTGATAAATGAGGTTTTATCTTGGTCAGGTCCGAATAATGTAATCTGGTGATACCCCGACTAAACATGTAGGAAGCTCATCCTCCCGTGGGTTTCTGTAGCATCCACCAACTGATCTATTTTTAGCAGAGAAAATTTGTCTTTGGAACAAGCTTTATTGAGGTCAGTGAAGTCCACACATACTCTCAATCTTCGTTGCTCTTTCGAACCACCACTGGGTTTGAGATTCATTTTGAGAATATAAGTTCTATGATAGACCTTGCCTCCAGAAGTTTCCTTACCTCATTGTTCACTGCCTTGGCATTCTCTAGGGTAGGGCGGTAAGCCTTCTGTGTGCTCGTGGGAAATGTTGGGTCAAAATGAATTTGATGGCAAGTGACTTTGGGATCAATTCCTAGTATGTCACATGGCTCTCATGTGAAAACATCCAGGTTTTGCTCAAGAAAATAAATTGATTTGTTTCTTTCTTAGTCAGACAATGTGGTGTCAACTAGAAACTTCTTCACTGCTTGGCTCTCATAAAAAACTACCTTCTCTAGTGTTCTCCACAACCCTGTATACGGGGGTTAACTCTTTGTAAAATGTCATGTGCGATATTAATTCAAATGGATTCACGAATTTCCAAATTGAACTTATTTAATTGGATGTCAAAATTTGCTCAAACCAAACTCCAATTTTATTCAGCCCCTAATCATGCATCTACCTGTCAAATCAATTCAATAAATTAAACCATGTGATGAATAAGCTGACAAACTCAGATTTCAGGAAAAAAAAACCTTTCCGATAAAACCCTTTTTATTTCCACTATAATTTGTAAAAGACGGTTTACATGGATTATAATGAAAATACAATTGACATACGAAATACCTGCAGGTGTTGGTTCATAGTAGTCAACCTAGGAACACCGCAACACTCCCTATGGCACGCAGTCGATCAACCCAATACCTCCCGAGGGTGGCACCTATTGTCAGCCCAATACCTTCCAAGGCACCTAGTGTAGCAACATTCCCAGCAAATTTATTTTGGGTTCCACAAAACAACTCACACAAAAGTAATTAGGATTTGTCAATTGTAAAACAAAAGCTTTGAACCTTTTAAATGGTTGGAGAAGAAAAAAAACACTCAAAAACATATTCTGTTAAAAATAGTGTTTATCCACACATAAAACCAGTAGTCTGACACCCTTTCTATAGAAATATTTAAGACGGTGACATGTTAGCCTAAAAGTCCTATCGTTCAGACGACATACGTTGTCGTTTGAACAAAACAACATCTCGTTCAAACGAGATACGTTGTCGTTTGAACGACAGTGGCACTGATCCTAAAAAGTCTTTAGACTTTGAATATAGTTGGAAACCTCATAAAGAAAAACTGTTACGGTATCAAAAAACTTTTATAAAAAATATTTTATAGGAAAATGTTTTTATAAAAACCATTTATAAAAAATTCATAAAATATCCCAACACTGTTAATGTGAAATGTAAATGGAACTTAAACACAAATTTACTAAAATTTCTCTTGTTGGGCATAAATATTGAAGTTTTCTTGAAATTCAGATCAGTCTTTTGTAGATGTTAGTTTCCTCAATTCTTTGGCGACTTGTGGCAGTATACGACATAATTAATTGTGACGGACAATGTCCTTACAAATCTCCTCCTATGTCTATGCCGCTACAAAATAAAAATATTCGAATTATCAACTTAAAATGACCTATACAAATCTAGCCTCCCAAAAACAAAAGTGGAAAGATAAAATGACAAGTCTTCGAACTTTGGTTCAACAATCAACTTTTCAAACCTTCAAGATTTTCTCATCAGGGTGTGCAAACCAAAATTCTTCAATTGTACCTACACACATGAGACAAAGCAAATACCTCGTGACGTATCGAATTTGAAAAGATATAAAGCATAATCAATTCACCCACTTACTTGAACTCCCCCATAAAAATCATAATTCGTTCTCCCCATTTTTATTTGTCCGAAATAGATAAGAAAAAGAATAAATAATATAAATCAAATTGGGGTCTCACGGTAAACCAAGGCAAACAAACTATTTTTGATTTTTCAAATTTTTCATACAAAAATGCAAAAATGATGTTACAAAAAAAATCACACACCATGAATTTTCACTAAGATAACCAAATCATGGAAATAGAATGAATGGGTGTGAACAAATTCGATAGGAAAATTGACTCAATCATGACATGTGCGCACGATGCATAAGTGTACTCCTAACGAATGAACATCAAAATAGTCCGTAGGTGTAAAAATTATTGAATTTAGATGCCATTGTCTTAATCATATCAACAAATCAAAGTATACATGATTTCCACACCAATAACGTCCAAAACTATGTAATACTTTTTCATGACTTTCAAGGATGTGCAAACTGTTATAAATTCCATCCAAACTCCCTCATTAAAAGATAATGCTTTTTTATTTTTCTTATAAGGTGATGAAACTAAAACCTAATGGCCCTTTTTGGCATCTATTACTTTTATTACCTTTCAATTTTTTCGGGCTCTTTTAAACCTCATTAGACCCCGAATAATTTTCAATTCCTCACTTTTTGAGGGCCATTTAAACGGTGACTTTATCGCAAAGGAAAAAATGAAATACCTTTCGCAAACCTTTTCCGTTTCCCAAAATAAATCACACAAACTCACAAATGGTTTATAAGATGCACTACTTTTTATCAAGTTTTATCGCATTTGGTTCATTGTATGGACTAAATTGAGATAAAACAGTCAACCAACATGTGCTAGACAAGCACAAAATTCAAACAAATTCGTGCATGTGTGCAATAAAGGATAAATGAGTCAAACATATAGGTAGCAACACTATATATCATCTCAAAGACTCCAAACTTTGTAAAGAACGTGAATGACACAACATATTGTCTCAAAACACTATCAAATAGTCACATGGATAAATTGAATGAAATTGTGACTCGGTCATCCTAAGTGTCTATCCATAAACGGTGTAAAATAAAATATAAAGCTCTTTTTGGATTTTTCAATTTTTTTTAAAACAAATGAAAATCTTTTTGTATTTTTCAAAAATGATCCCAAAAAAATATATGAATGGACATACAAAAAGTATACATGTCATAACACTGGCAAGAATATATCAAGAAGCACAACTATCGTATGACAAACATGCAAACGCAATCATCTATAAGATATAGCAAGACAAGAATCATGTGCAAGCAATGGAGAATCAACAAGTCTCACATCTAGTGTCTCTAAAAGTGATTTCCTAACCCAGATAGATGTACAACGACTCATGGGGGTTACGAGAACCAAGGGAACACTAGACTTTAACTTCCTAGTACCTTTTCGAAGATTAAAACAAAAACACTTAAGGTGACCTTTCCTACCACAATATGAACATGTGTAAATGGGTGGAACGACACCTATGGGTTGACCTCTTCTAATGTCCTTTGAAATGGTTGACCCTCTAAAACAAACTATGGTTTTGGTTATGACACTTGAAGCATTAGAACAAGATGAGTCATTACCATCACTACACAAACTACTCGAGTATTTCAAATCAATTTTCAACTTCAAAATTTTAGACTCAAGCAAAGAATTAAACTCTTCCAATTTGAGGGACTCCGTTTTCAAACCATCAATCAAACCTAAAAGGTTATTCTGCTCACTCTCGATTAAAACAAATTTATCCCTAAGAATCTTTTCACGTGCCATAAAATCATTAATTAAACAATTATCCTCAATGGAACAAATAGGAACCCTAGTATTTTTAAAGTCCTCCAACTCTTTTTCTCAAACAAGGACTCTATCATCACTCTCCTTTTTGGAAAATTTTAAAGCATTAAAGTTCTGGTCCAAAGAAACAATTTTTTCACGATAAAATCTCTTTGATTTTAAACCGTTTGCAAAAGATTCATCGCGGATTTAAAACGAGAATTTTCTTTTTCCAAAACTTCAATTCTTTTCGCAAACGTCAAATTCAAACTATTTAAATCGTTAAAACTTCGACTTGTGTCAATAGGAGGGGGCGTCGAATTACGTAAGTGTTCCACTGAAAAATTGTAATTTTTCTAAAAAAAATCAATATCACACAATATATGCGAAAAATAGGAATACGCGATAAATTAGCGCAAACTGCTCTGATACCAATTTGTAAAATGCCATGTGCGATACTGATTCAAATGGATTCACAAATTTTCAAATCGAACTTATTTAATTGGATGTCTAAATTTACTCAAACCAAACTCCAATTTTATTCAGCCCCTAATCATGCATCTACGTGTCAAATCAAATCAATAAATTAAACCATTTGATGAATAAGCTGACAAACTCATATTTCAAGAAAAAAAGCCTTTCGGATAAAAACCTTTTTATTTCCACTATAATTTTTAAAAGACAGTTTACACGGATTATAATGAAAATACAATTGACATACGAAATACCCACAGGTGTCGGTTCGTAGTCGTCAGTCCAGGAACACCACAGCACTCCCTATGAAATGTAGTCGATCAGTCCAGTATTTCCTGCAAGTAACACCTATTGTCAGCCCAGTACCTTCCAAGGCACCTAGTGTAGCAACATAAACTCTCAGCAAATATGTCTTGGGTTCCAAATAATAACTCACACAAAAGTAATTCGGATTTGTCACTTGTAAAACAAAAGCTTTGAACCCTTTAATTGGTTGGAGAAGAAAACAAACACTCAAAAACGTATTCTGTTAAAAACAGTGTTTCTCCACACATAAAACTAGTAGTCTGACACCCTTTTTATAGCAACATTTAAGGCGGTGACGTGTTAGCCTAAAAGTCTGTCGTTCGAACGACATACGTTGTCGTTTGAACGAAACAACATCTCGTTCGAACAAGATACGCTATCGTTTGAACGACAGTGGCACTGATCCCAAAAAGACATTAGACTTTGAAAATAGTTGGAAACCTCGAAAAGCAAAACTGTTACGGGATAAGAATACTTTTATAAAAAATCTTTTATACGAAAATATTTTTATAAAAACCGTTTATAAAAAATTCATAAAATATCCCAACACTTCTAATGTGAAATGTAAATGGAACTTAAACATAAATTTACTAAAATTTCTCTTGTTGCGCATGAATGTTGAAGTTTTCTTGAAATTCGAATCCGTCTTTTGTAGATGTTAGGTTCCTCAATTCTTTGACGACTTCTGGTGGTATACCACATAATTAATTGTGACAAACAATATCCTTACACTCTTGTTTCTTCTACTCCTGGTCTGCCATAGTTTAGTTTCTAATTGTATGGAGTGACTCCATCCTGAGATGTTTCGAGGATGACTTTCTTTTTTTCTTTTCTTGCTTAGGCCTGAAAGAAGCGATGTAGCACTTCTGAGCAGTGGCATGATCGCCTCTGATATCCATTATCCCCCGCTCCATGATGCACTTGAGTTTTTAATGGCAAGTTAAGGGTAGTGCCTTTACGGCGTGCAACCACCCTCTCCTGAGGATGGCGTAGTAGGGTGAGTCAATGTCCACCACCAGAAACACAATGAGTTTAGATATGTTTCCTATCCTTATAGGTAGAATTTCCTTTTCCAACGACGTGGCCATCTTTTCAACGAAGTCGACCAGTGGAACGGTCGCTTCCTTCAAGTATGTCGTCTTGAGTTTGAGCTTATGAAAAAGCTCTAGGTACATCACCTTTGGAGAACTACCTTGATCCACTAGTAGCTTATCCACATTCTAGTTTATAATACTGAGAGTAATTACTAGGGCATCATGGTGTGGGGTTCTTACCCGGATCAAATCGACTTTCGTGAAGACTATGTGATTGTTGTAATCCACATCTTCTGGTTGTTTGCATTTGCTAGATAGGCTCTTAGTGGTATCAATCTGGAAGGCCTCCATTATTGTGATGACCTTTTTGAGTTCCATATGAACTGTGTTGTCTTGTATCTTCTTGGGGTCAAAGTCCCCGTGAATAATGGAAAACTCATGCCCTACTTTATTGTCCAGCACATTATCTGATTTTGGGTCACCGTTGGTACCGACCTAATAAGCTTTCTTCTCAATATATTCGTTCAGATTCCCCGCCTGGGGTAACTCCTCCAAATGGGATTTTAGGGCCTTGTAATTCTCTGTCTTATGTCCATTCTCTTTGTGTTAGGTGCACTTGAGTGCATTTTTCATCTTGCTCGGATCACCTCCCATCTTCTTTGGCCACTTAATTAATTACTGGTCTTTGACCTTGCCCAGGATTATATAAATTGGTCCCTTGAAAATCGTGTTAATGGCTTAGAATGCCTTGAATGAAACTGCCTTGCTCCCGTTCTTGGCTTCTCAGTTCTTCAATTTGTTTCCCTTCCTTGGGGTATTTTCTTTGTCGTTTCCTTTGATCGCCTTTGCGCGACCAATTTCTCGTTGGCTGAGGTTGATCACGTCCTCCACTTTGGCGTACTTCTCAATCTGCGACATGAGATCATTTATGGTGTGTGCCTCCTTCTTGGTGAGAGAGTGATGCAACATGGATCTAGGGGTAAACCAATTGTGAATGACTCTATGGGAACTTTCTCTAAGAAATCTTCCACCTCATTGAAGGTTTCCAAATAGCATTTGGCATATTCCCGTAATGTCTTTTGCAGATTATTTTTGTGGTGAAGAGAATGTCAATCCTCTTTAGATGTCAGCTGCTAGTTATAAAGAGAGATGTCAATGCTTTTGTAAGCGACTTGAAGCTTTTGATTGACCTATAGGGTAGCCTCTCGAACCACTTTTGGGAGACTTCTCCTAGGCTAGATGGGAATATTCGACACATAAGTGCGTCGTTTTGGTTCTATAGACTCATTGCTTGCCTGTACTTGCGAACATGATCTATGAGTTCGTCTTCCCATTGCAAATATTGAACCATGGGGCTGTGAACTTCTTTGGAGGCTCCCCCTCCTCAATTTCCTTTGAGAGGGGGGAATGCATATGCGTGATGAGGGCCCTTCTCGTCAGCTCTTTTGTGGATCTAGATCCACGATGTTCTAGGTGTTGATCCATCTCTCTTTTGACCAAACTTCTTATATCCTACTTGTGATGTTTTTTATCCCTATTTCATCTCATCAGACGACTTCGTGCTCCGAAACTTCTCACAGTTAGTAGTACTCCTCCCTCGGTTGCGAATTTTGCTCACCTGAGGGATAGGGGTCTGAGTACGGCATTTGCGATTTCCCTCACGGAGTTCTTTCTCCATCTTCTCTAATCATCGATAGAGAAGTGCATTCTCTTCCATTTATAGGCGAGTTATCTCCTCTTCCTGGTGGAATCGTTCTTTATAAGCGTCAACTAGCCGTCAGATTTGTGTTAATCTAGGCTTCTCAGTGCTCTGCTCAGAAAGCTGCTCTTTTGGATGAAATTTAGGATTTCTATCTCGATGAACCTCGGATACGACTCTAACTGGGGATAGATCGACTCATACGTTGCCAGCGAGGGGTGCACTGTATGGGTGATGAGACATTGTGTTCACTAGTTAGTTCTAAGTTACTTTTTAAAAATGAGAATCGTTTCCACAGACGACATCAATTATGAGTGCAAGAAATCATAATTAATAATTCTAAAGAATAAACGAATTAAAAGAGTAAAAAAATGGTCACAACACACAATATTTATGTGGTTCGGCAACTACTTATGTCCACGAAGGGATTTCTCAGTTTTTATTAATTCGTCAAAGGTTCAGAATTACATGTCCCATTACCCCGGGGTGAGGGTTGTATTTATAGTAATAAAAAGTAGCTGAGTTGTATGAAAACTCTCATAGCTCTTCATTAGCTCGTAGGTGATTCATGTTTATCTCCTCTGAGAATGTAGGTAACCAAAACGAGTTTTCAATTATCCACGTGATATACTCTTGTATTTACCCATGCAACGTTGAATTTGACTGGGGCGGAGTGTTGGGCCTATTTAAACTTCCAAAAATTGGACTTCCATGATTTTTCACCCAGAGGTAATATGGGTTGGTGCATTTTATCTGTGGAGCTTTAGGGGGTGTGAGTTTGGTTTTGATGCTTTTTTAATTTTGGAAAAACAATGGTTTTAAATTTTGGGTGGTTTAAAGGAATAGGGGGAGTTTTTTTTTTACAAACTTTGTTTTTGGATGTAGGTTCTTATTTTGGGGTGGTTCGTAGGTGGTGTGGAGGGGGGCAAAGTTTCTTCAAGTCCAAATCTATTGGAGATTTTGATGGGATGAAGTTTCCCATCACCGCAACTAGGCAGAGGTGTTTCATTTAGGATTATGGGCTTAGTTGTTAGGTAGGTGGGAGAGGAGACATTGTGGAAAATGGTGATGTAACATTCCTTATCCAATATCCATGCAAGTTTAGAAATATTTATTGTGGGGGGTACGGGGTTGGTGGGTAGATTATTGAGATTAGGCTTAGGTTGAGTAATGTTGGGGTAGGGGTTTGGTATTGGGGTACACTCTTGAATTGAGTAGTTTTGATCTTGGGTTCGAGACATGGGTTGGGAGTGTTAATGTTGTTGCAAAAAAACACTATTGATGAAGGTGCTAAACATTGGAACGTTTGAAGAAAACTATCCATGGCATCTTTGAATGAGCAGTCATTTATTGCCCAAATTCAACAAGCTTATCACCAACTTTGCTTACACATACTACTTCTTCACATACTTCTCTAGTGTGATCTATCTTTCTACATGAAAAGCAAAATCTTTTAATTTTTTCATATGTAAAATATATCCATTTCTCACCATCTTCCCTTTGAAGATTAAAACCTTTTAAAAAGAAGGCATTGACATGATTACTTTTAAGTCTCATGTAGGAGTATTAACTAGGTCCATTGTTCACTTTAACATTAAAACCCAACACCTGCCCAATAATGTGCCCACTCTCCAGGTTGAACCTGTCTTTTAGCAAGCCATGCACTCTTAGACAAACCTCCATCAAGTAAAAGCTAACTCCATCCACCGACAAACTTACATTCCACATCATCAAAACTAACAAACCATTTGAAATAGTCCAAGGTGATAGTTCAAGAATTCTGACTTTACCTCTCTGCTTAAGTCAAAGTTAAAAGTGTTAAAACTTTTTTGAGACTTCGATGTTTCTTCAGACATTCCAAGTTTTTTTAACCCACCCTTCCACTTGGGATAGATTAGATTTTTTCTTGGATAAAATTTTCCCAATAAGTGAGAAGCATTTGTCTACAAACAATTTTTGGTAAATACAAGGAAGACATTAGTGGATCTAAAAAAATTAATTTTTCCAATAACAAGGTAAGGGAAGACTAAAACACTTGAAGGTGATCAAGGGACCAAACCCAAATATACAAAGAAACAAATCCACCACTCACGCTAGGACAAAAGACAAAACAGACCCAAAAAGAATATAGGTGTTGAAAAGAAATAAACTTAACTTGTTAGGGGACAAAAGTGTGGTAGTTAAACAAAGATGTGGATAAAAAAGAAGACGGGAAGGAATATGTTGGATTAACTAGTAAAAGTAAGTTCCTACTGAGAAGGAAAGCAGTCTCAAGTAAAAAAAAAAAAAGGAGAGAAACTCTAGAAAACTAGAGAGAGATACTCTAAAAACTATATAGAGAGTCACAAAAAACTAGCTAAACTTATTTACTTAATGTAAATGATGTTATTAATGGTTGTCCAATTTCACAAATTCTGCACAATTCATGCAACGAAGTCATGCAAGTATTTTTTGGCCAAAACATAAGCCTTATTCACAAGAGAGGTATTTTATAGGTGATATCCCTCACTGCATACCTGATCCTAGTACTATTACAAACATCACTAAATAAAAAAGAAATAAAAAACATGGAACCTGAACAAAAAGTTTAAAACAAACAAACATGACACTGATGCTGCAGCGAGGACATCAGCACACACATTAGCTTCACGAAAACATAAATAGAGTGTTGATACAAAAATTAGTCAGCTGACATGGATCAATTATATGAACACATGTATTATCCTCCGTGGCATAAAATATATTCATCGAACAACTCAGCATACCTAGCTACTCAGCATACCGAGCTACTCAATGTACAGAGCATCTAACCAAGAAGATCAAATGAAAAAAAAGATTCAATGAACATTCTTATTATGTACAGATGTATATGTCTATTAAATAACAGCATATTGTCTATTCATATTGACAGCCCAAGGCCTATAAATACATTGTAACCCCCTCCATAACGGGGCAATCGATCACTTGCGATCATAATTGAAATCAAGGAAAAACACCCAGCAATACAAGACAGTGGACGTAGGCAATTTTCATTAAGGCTGAACTACTTTAAAAATCCTTTGTCTTATTTCTTTATTTATACTTATCTGTGATTAATTAATTAGATAAAGTCTAGTTTTTTACATCAACAGATTGGCGCCGTCTGTGGAAAACGACTATACGTAGCGTTTTTCACTAAAAAAATCATCATACATGGTTGAGATCCCAGAATCTAGCAATAGGAACAATGACGGAGTTCCTCCTAACCCGTCCGCTCCTCCAACTATCCATGATCTCACATGAATAGTGGCAAACTTAGCCAAAGGACAAACAGCTATGCAGGAGACCATGCGACAACTTATTTAAACTATTCAAAATGCAACGCCTGCCCGGTCAGGCCAGTGAAGCTCTCATAGAAACGTGCACCTGTCGTCTTCACGATCCAGACGTACTCTATTCCCTCATGCTTCCTAGTCCAAACATACCGAATCCCATCATACTGAGAGGTCCAGCGATCCCTCCTATCAGCCTGGCCGAATATCTCCCATAAGAGTTATGGGCTCTCAAGAAAATGTTACTCTAACTCCAAAACGAGCAAGTGATCTTGAGAGGTTGAGTAGAGTCTCCCCCTTTGACCATTTGGGCCCTAAGAGGAATAGAAACCCTCCTCGGATTGCGTCGAGAAATTCTCAACGACCAATTGATCTAAGGAAAGGTTCTGCCCAATCACGCCCTGCAGCTCGTACAGAAGGATACTAAGAGGAGGATTCAGTGCGATCTATTGCTCAGGCAAATAGATCAAACGCTGAAAATGATGCATGAAAGGGATCCATTCAGAGGTTGAAAGATATGTTAGGGGAAATGGCTAAGGCCAAAAACCCTCTCCAAAGAACCTTTATCAAAGGGTCTCCATTTATACAAGCAATTGTGGACTTTCTCACACCCTCAAAGTTTAAGGCTCCTGTAGTCACGCTGAAGTACGATGGGAAGATTGATCCTATTCTCCATATAGAACAGTACCAAGCTGCTACAGATATTTATGCGGTCGTGGAGCATGGCGTTTTTCGAAACCATCACTGGTTCTGCTCAAATATGGTATAACAGCTTTCCTCGGGGGCATATCACAGCTTTCCATCAGTTGGCTGAGCTCTTCATATGGAACTTATGTTTTGGTGCAAAGCTAGTCAAGAGGGTAGCCCACCTGTTAAGCATAAGGAAAATAGTAGGAGAAAGCACTAGGGACTACATCACTTACTTTAATAACGAGAAAATAGAGGTAATCGACTACGAAGAGAAGACAGCAATTACAGCTCTGATGAGTGGTCTTTTACCGAATAAGCTGTATTACACTTTGGCCAAAGATCCCCCCAAATCCATGGCAGAGTTGATGGAGAAAGAAGCCAAGATCATGAATGCCGAAGAAGCTATGGCTGCGAAGAAGAATGCTGAGGCAAAAGTGGAAACTAAGGTTGAAGACAAGTCGGAGAGAAAGGATCATAAGCATAATGGAGGCAGCAAGCAATCGAAAGGCAAGGAAAAGATTGAGCACTTGAGGAAGTATGCAAATTATACCCACTTAAAGGTATGCATAAACCATGTTCTGTAAGAGATTAAGAACAACGAGGAACTAAATTGGATAGAGAAATTAAGGACAGCTCCTGAAAGGATAGACAAGTCCAAGTACTGCGAGTTTCATAAAGACCATAGTCACATGACTAAGCGGTGCGTAGCTCCCCAGAATGAGATTGAGGCACTCATTAGACGAGGGAAATTGAACAAATTTGTTGATCGCCAGAACGGTGAGAAGACCAATGATAGAGCACGACAAAAGTCTAAATCTCCTCGCCGACCAAGAGATGATAAGAAAAGGGACCATAAAGCTGACCCGGAGGATGACCCCGATCTCCCTAAAAAGCCTAGACAGCCAGAACACGAGGTATTTTCAATCTGCTTTGGTTCATTTGACTGTAATATGATAACATGTGGAAATGCAGGAGGTGGTGATCATACCGCTGAAAGAAATTCTTACCTCAATGAAGCCCAAGCTTGTTCCTACATACAGCAGATAAATTTGGTAGATGAAGATCGTCTGAAGAATATCGATAAGGATAAACTAGTCATTGGTTTTTCCAAAAGTGATCTGGAAGGTGTCTTGTACCCTGACGACGATCCTTTAGTGATCAAGATGAGGATAAAGGATGTAATCATCTCAAGAGTATTAGTAAATAATGGTAGTTCGGCATACATCATGTTCTACCCTTGCTTTGATAGTTTAAACTTGAAACTCACCCAGTTGGAGCCGTACCACAAGCCCCTTATCGGTTTCTCTCGCAAAAATGTCTTTCCACTTGGGACGATCAAGTTGGACATGCTTATTGGTGCCTGGCCTGCTTGCAAAATAGAAAAAGTATGCTTTTTCTTAATGGATAAAAACGTCCAATCAGCCTACAATATAATCGTGGGAAGAGTAGGTCTGAAAAAATTCGAAGCAGTGTCATCCACGGTACATCAATGCTTGAAATTCCTGACCAACTTTGGTGTGGGACTTATAAAGGGTGATCAGAAAGTAGCTCGAGAATGCTACTATTCATCTGCCGAACAAGAAGAGTTGGAGGATAATAGGAAGAAGATAACCACTTATCAAGTGGATGAGTATGAAGATTCAGAGATTGAGACACTAGACCCCAGAGATGAAACAGAGCTCGTGAAGGGTCAGGTCATGGAAGCGACGGAGAACATTATTCTGGACGATGAACGACTAGAAAGAACAGCTCAAATTGGCGCTTCCCTTGATCCAACAATAAAGCAAGAGTTGGTGGCATTTTTTAGGCATAGAAAGCAAGATTTCGCATGGAGTCATGAAGATATGTCGGGGATAGACCCAACATTCCTGTGCCATGAACTCAATGTTAATACGGAGATCAAACCGGTGAAGCAGCGAAGAAGGGTCTTTAGCCTAGAGAAGAACCAAGCTATTCAAGAGGAAGTAGAGAAACTGCAAAAGGCCTCTTTTATCGAAGATGTCAAATATCCTGATTGGTTATCTAATGTGGTGATATTAAAAAAGAACAATAAATGGAGAATATGAGTGGATTTCACAGATCTGAACAAAGCATGCCTAAAGGATCACTTCCCTCTACCTCGAATAGATCAGCTGGTAGATGCTACATCGGGGCATGAATTGCTGAGCTTCATGGGTGCTTATTCCGGCTACAACCAAATTAAGATGAAACTAAAAGACAAGGAAAGTACCTCTTTCATTACCCCAAGGGGAACATATTGTTACAATGTTATGACTTTTGGTCTTTATAATGCAGGTGCTACGTACCAACGGCTAATGAATAAGGTGTTCGCAGAGCAAATCGACACAAACATGGAGGTTTACGTCGATGACATGCTGACTAAGAGAAGGAAAGTTATTGATCACATAGCTGATCTGAGCCAAACATTTGACCAGCTGAAGAAATATCAGATGAAGCTGAACCCGACCAAGTGCGTCTTTGGCGTACAAGAAGGCATATTCCTCGAGTATATTGTGAACCAAAGAGGCATCGAGGCAAATCCTAACAAGATCAAAGTCTTGCTAGAATTATAATCTCCAACTACGAAGAAGGAAGTACAAAGCCTCACGGGGCGTGTTTCATCTCTCAACAGGTTCGTCTCACGAGCAACTGGCAGATGCCTTCCATTCTTCAAGATACTCAGAAAAACTTTCGAGTGAAATGATGAGTGTAAGAAGGCGTTCCAAGAGTTGAAAAGATATTTGGGGACACCTCCTTTGATGTCTAGGTCGGTAGCGGGAGAGAAATTATACTTGTACCTGGTTGTCTCAGAAAGTGCAGTCAGTTCAGCATTGATAAGGTTAGACGATGGAGTGCAGAAGCCGGTGTATTACACAAGCAAGGCATTCCGAGGAGCAGAGATTAGGTACCCACAATTAGAGAAGCTGGCATTAGCATTGATCAAGGCGAGCAAGAGAATAAAACCGTACTTCCAAGCCCATACCATAGTGGTATACACCGACATGCCACTTAGACAGGCTTTACACAAGCTAAAAAAATCTGAACGATTGATGTATTGGGCGGTGGAGTTAGGTGAATATGACATTGTCTATGAGCCAAGGTCTTCTCTCAATGGGCAGGCAGTGGCAGATTTCATTACTGAATTTACTTACCCAGATACCTCCGACCAATAGGGGTCTAACACAGAACAACCCGCGGATGTTAGAGGATCATCAGAAACCATCCCCGATCAACTCCCATCAGCAGACTTGCAGGAGGGGACAGTGACCGAGCAACAAGAATACTCTGATAAAAGCCCAGAGTTGAGGAATGACAAAAGGAAGCACCAAATATTCCATCAGGGGATTTTGACAGACCAAGGGTTTGATAACTATATCCTCGTATGGAATTTGTATGTTGATGGTTCTTCGTGTGCCGCAAGCACCGGAGCCGAAATAATTCTTAATAGTCCGGATGGATTGGATATAGAATATGCTCTGCATTTCCAATTCAAAGCTTCCAACAATGAAGCTGAGTATGACGCTATGATTGTGGGCCTCAGTTTAGCCAAAACACTGAATGCAAAGCAAGTTACGGTGTTTAATGATTCACAGCTAGTCGTAAATCAGATTCTCGGGCTGTACGCGACGAAGGGAGAATTCATGTCTAGGTATCACACCAAAGCTATGGAGATTCTATCCAATTTTACAGTGGTCCAAGTGATCAGAATACCAAGAATGGAGAATACGAGGGCGGATGCACTAGCTCGGTTAGCCTCAGCTACTCGCACCGAGCTACGAAGAACGATTCCTATTGAAATACTTGCAGACCGAAGCATTGATAACGATTTGATGGTGAAGTTCATCACTTTGGATATGGGACCCTCCTAGATGGATCCCATCAGGGCGTATATTGAAGAAGGCATTTTACCAGCCGATCAACTTGCAGCCAAGAGGCTCAAGTTTAAAGCTGCTAGGTATGTCCTAAACAATGGAGTTCTATACATAAGAGGTATAATAGCAGGTATGCAGAGATGTGTTCACCTATCAAAAGTCAAAGATCTGATAGAAGAAATTCATGAAGGCTCTTGTGGAGCCCATGTAGCAGGTCAAACTCTTTTACAAAGGATAATGACGCAGGGATATTATTGGCCAACGATGCGAGTTGACTGCACAGCTTACGCTAAGAAATGCGACAAGTGCCAATGGTACTCTACCATACGAAGAGCTCCCCAGGCATTATTAACACCGATTACCTGACCATGACCATTTACTATGTGGGGAATAGATTTGGTTGGGCCTCTGCCAACTACCAAAGGACGATTCAAATACTTGGTAGTCGCTGTTGATTATTTCACAAAATGGGTGGAAGCTGAACCTCTCATTGGCATGGAATACGAAAGGGTCTATCAGTTCACCTGGAAGATTATTATTTGCAGATACGGTTTGCCACATGCTTTCATCACTGATCATGGTACCCAATTTGATAATGAGGAGTTCGCCGTGTACCATCAACAGCCCAGTGTTCAAAAGATTCATTCTGCACCAGGCCATCCCAAGAGAAATGGGCAAACAAAGGTAACCAAAAAAACTCTGTTGAGAAGGTTGAAGAAATGGTTGGATGATGCAACAGGAAATTGGATTAACGAGCTACATTCTATGTTCCGGGCTTACCAAACAACTCCCCGAACAGCAACTGGGGAATCTCCTTACATGTTAGCCTTTGGAAGTGAAGTAGTCATACCCGCTGAACTGGGTCTACCTACTCATAGGATGCTTAATTTCAACATTCTCGTAAGCGATTTGATGAGACGTTTAAATTTAGACATGCTCGAGGATGTCCGAGAAGATGCAGCAATCTTAAATGCCGCTTACCAGTAACGGACCGCCATGTTCTACAATAAATGGGTCAATAAATGTGATCTCAAGGAGGGATATTATGTACTCAAGAAAGTCATTCGGAAGCATAATAAGCTGGAGGCCAACTGGCATGGGCCTTATCTTGTAACAGTGATTGTTCGACCTGGAACCTACAGAATAGAAACTTTAGAGGGGGGAGAATTTAAAAATGCATGGAATGCAGAGAATTTGCGTAAATATTATCAGTAATGAAGATTCACATGTATTCCATTTCTTTTAATATGAATAAAAATGATATTTTTCCCATATTCTTTTTAATTCAATTTTTTTTCGAAGTACTCGTGCTACACACTACACTCGAATTTTGCAAGAAGGCATCAACAACCACCAACTACGGTTGGTCGGCATATCAGCAACCACCAACTAAGGTTGGTCGGCATCAATAAACTTAACCAATAATGTTGGCATAACAATCATACAAGGCAAGGCCTGTTTGATTATGGGTGACCTCAAGGGGCATCCAAAACTAGGCAAGAAGATAGGTGACCTCAAGGGGCATTCATTACCTAGGCACCAAGGTAATCTAGATAAGATTGCTACAACTAAGCAGGATCATGGGATGAAAATAATTCCATTGCTTAGGCACTTATGGGTGACAAGTCACTACAACTAGGCAGCAAATGGGGTAAAGTTCCATTGTCTAGGCAATTAAAACAAAACAGGACAAAATGTCCCTTTAAAGATATATTGATAAGAAAAATATCATACAATGAATTCATTTCCAAGGAAAGTAAAATTATAAAAGAAGACGTGTCATTTAATAATTACTAACAATATACAAATTTCTTATTCTATTGGCTTTTTTCCTTCCGATTTAGGTACAGGATCCATTCCAGCTGGAGGATCATCTAGAGCATAAGGAGAGTTGATAAAATTCAAATCTCGTAACATTATGGTGTTGCTCGAACTTGGTCGATCAAGCAGATGTTGAGGTCGAGATATCTCAAAGTCTCCATGAAGCTGGTAATCACCAAGGTATTTGGAGATCAAACACTGAAGAATGGCATGGGCTGGAATCCAGCTGACATCTAGCTTAAAGGGAGGCACAGGCAGATCAAGTAATCTAGGCTCATACCAATCCCATAAGGAATTTTCTTTCTCAATCTTCATCACGGTCAGGGTGTTCAACCATCTCTATTTGTATCCTTCATTATTTGATTGTTTCAGCCGAGCATCAAGATGGCACAAAGATTCGTTGTATCCTCCCATCCAAAACTCTCTAGGATGCTTGTGAAATTGATAAGTCAATCTCTCAACCTGCTGATGAAGTTTCTTCACCAAGTTTTCTTTACTTTCCAACGCAGAACTTTGATTGAAAAGTTACTCGGTAAGACTTTGAATTTTTTGGGACATCTCAACTAGAGCTTGATTTTTGGCTTTCAGTTGAACAGCCTGATTTGCTAAGGCTTGTTGAGTCCTGGTATCTTCAATGCTGCTTCGACCAGCTCTAGCTCTACCCCGCGAGGAGGATGTACGTCGGACTTGTTTCAAAGCCTCCAGTTCTTCTCTCAATGCAACATTTTCCGTTTCCAAAAATGAAAAGCCCTCATCACTGACCGGTACCAGAGGTCCAAAAGAAGAGGCAGATTTTAGTTGTCTCAGTTCTTCTCACAAGGAAATATTTTCCTCCTCCAACAGTTTGTCAATGTTTTTGTGCTCCTCAACTTCAAGTTTAAGCACACTCTCTCTTTTCTTATGGGCTGAAATAAATTTGTCATAACCCCGATCAGCACCCAACTATTGGTACTTTTTCTCATAACCTTCATGCATAAGTGCAGTGGTCTCCTTGTGTTGAAGTTGAAGTTGAAGTTCCTCGATCACTCCTTGAAGGTCTTTAATCATTTCATAATAAGTGGCATTATTGGCCACCGCCCAATCAAGAAGACATTTTAAATATTGGTAAGCTTCAATTGCTCACTCAGAGGCATCAGGTCCAAGGATATAATTTATTTCAGCTTCAGTGAAATCTGTATGACCAGCCTTGAAGTAGTCATTACATTTATTCATCAACTCTGTATCATGAGCTGACAAGAGTTCCATCCTTGCAACAAACTAGCAAGGACAAGTAAAAATGGATCAACAACGATATAGATAGAGCAAGTAAAGGAGAAAACTTAGAATAAATAACAAAGTCTATTTTATTGATCACAGGAGGAGAAAGTACAATCAAAGTTACAATGAATGGGAAAAACAAAAAAATAACATAATTAAAAAGCCGAACAACTCTACACCTTCTCCTTATTTCCTACAACATCTTCAGCCGATTTGGATGAAGGAGTTGGTTCCTCGGAGGGCAATTGGCGTTGCTCGGAAGAAGTTGTTGCCTGCTGAACTTGCTCAGAGGATTGAGGAATGGTAACAACAGGTGTTTGTTCTACTATCACTATAGAAGATTTATCAGATGCAACTTCATCTTCTTCTTCAATAGTAGGAGGAGGTCCATGAGTGTGTTTCTAAAACAGTTCAGAATCATTAGCAACATTCAACTCCTTTAAAGATGCAACCCATCCATCTCTGAAGTATTTCAACTTGAATAGTCCATCTGAGAAGAGACAACAGCCAAAGCTTTATTCCACCCTTTGTCCCAGCCAGAGCTAAAGGACTTCCTCACGGCAGCTTTCTTCTTCGCTCTCTCCGAGGAACTTTTATCCCTAAGAATCTCTTCAACAGACTTTACCTTCTCCTCGAGCTCTTTCTTACGTCATTCAGCCTCTTTTAGCTTGTCGTCAGCTTCCACTTGGATGGAAAGAGCAACCTTCAATTTTTCCTCCAACTCCTTGGAGGCATTTACAGCCTGATCTCGAGTTGTATCATCTTGTTGACGAGTCATCTCAGCAAGTTGAAATTTATTCTCCCAGGCAGCTTTGTCCTCTTCGTACTTCTGTCGGGACTCCCCCAAAGATTTTGACAACCCAACAAAGGTTTCCTCTACTCCACTGGACGAGGTTGAAGCTTTGATGGCCTCATCATTCTCCACGATATTATCAAAGTACACCAAAAACTGCAAGAAGAAGAAAGGCACGAATCAGAGCATGAACATGGCAATGAAGAATTAGACAGATAAGTATAATGATCATTTACTGATGCATGGTGTTGGGCTGCCAAATCAGAAACATTATCCCGAGAAGTTGAAGTTTCAGCAGCTCGACAATCAGGGAGAGTCCCAGACTTGATCAATTTCTTGTCCAAGCCAGGGGTAAGGATGGCTGGAGAACTAGCTCTCAAAGAAGAAATCCTAACTCCAGTAGGTTGGGCAACAACATCCACTAGCCTTTTAGTAAGACCCCTCTTCAACCTCCTCAAAGGAGCACCTTCAATCACATGAGCTGTCTCTTCTTGAATAACAACAACTTCAATCAAAGGTGCTGCCTCTTTAGGGGCTTCTTGCTGATATATTTCACAGGAGGAATAACATGATTTTTCTTAGTTGAATCATCGTCTTTGTTCTTCTTCGACCCTTCAGTACCAGGACCAGATTTGGCAAAGAATTCAGGCACTTTCCTCTTCTTCGTCATCAGGTCAGCAATAGCAATACCCAAATCAAGAGAAGCTTCTTCAACAAATGAAGAAGGTGCTGGATCTTGCTCAAGATCAATCACCAAGGGAGGAACAAGAGGATGAGCAATAAAAGAAGAAGTGGTGTTCTTGTATCGCAGCAAATAGGAAGCAGACCTCACGTGTTCCCCTTCTATTGCTCGATCTAACCCCCAGATAAACTTCAAATCTTTTAAATTAATGTCATTCTCTTTTGGGGATTTCCTTTTGCCGTCAACTGCAATAAATAAAAAATAAGCGCCAGTGGCAGATTTCATCAAACAAAAACATAGCTAAATTGAAAAACTAAAAACAACCTATCCCGTTGCCATAAAGTGGACATCTGGAACCTTGGTATACATGTTTCCCTTTTAACGGGGGGTGTTGCCAATTTTTCATCGCAACCCCATGATCAAAATAATCCCTATTAGCATCAGGGAGATTGACCACTAAAGCTCTATGAGAATATCAAGTTTTTAAACAAAAGGTGGTATAGCTAATAACCCATTTGTAATAGTACATAATTTCAGGAATCCCTAAATGAGTTCCATGAATTTGATTCAGCCTATGTACGCCATTAACTACCCTCCATGTATTTGGAACTACTTTTGCAGGAATAATATCGAAATATTGGCAAAATTCCAAACACATGGGATTAGGCGGAAAAGAAAAGCCACATTCCGCTACAAAAATGGAGGGAAACCAGTGTCCCTTAGCTAAAGAAAATAAATCAGAAGGGTAAGGAGGTTCTTCCAGAATAACCCAAGAAGGAATTGCAAAATCATTTCGGAACTTATCCAACGATTCGATAAGATAAACCATGGTGGCTAAAGCAAAGAAAGAAGAAAGAAGAAGTTCTTAAAGAAAATTGAGAAATCTGCTAAGGCGGATGACAGAAGAAACGAGCGTAAGAAGGAAAAGTGAGAAGACAAAAGGTTTGGAAGTCTAAACGGAAAAAGCTAGAAGATGATTTGATTCTATCGCTTTTAAATGCATTGCTTCAGGAAGCGAGAAAAGTAATGATCACTAGAGACGACGATTGCGTTTCCGACGACTAAATGATGAAAAAGACACAAATACCCAAGCGTCTATTAAAGATTCAAAATATTTATGAGTTTTGCCACTTCGCGCTCAAAATCATTAAAGGTCACAGGTGTTGGAGATCTGTAAACTAATGAGATTGAGTAAAAGTGTCCGAGCAACATCTAGGCATAATGTTCCACACTTTCATATCCAACCTCAACCGTGAAACATTTGGGGCTTTTGTTGATACAAAAATTAATCAGCTGACGTTGATCAATTATATGAACACACGTATCATCCTCCGTGGCATAAAATATATTCACTGAACAACTCAGCGTACCGAGCTACTCAAACGTGACGAGCTACTCAACGTACAGAGCATCTAGCCAAGAAGATCAAACGACAAAAACAGATTCAATGAACATTCTTATTATGTACAGATGTATATGTCTATTAAATAACTGCATATTGTCTATTCATATTGGCATCCCAAGGTATATAAATACATTATAACCCCCTCCATAACGGGGCGATAGATCACTTGCGATCATAATTGAAATCAAGGCAAAACACCCAGCAATAAAAGACAGTGGACGTAGGCCATTTTCATCAAGGCTGAACCACTTTAAAAATCATTTGTCTTATTTCTTTATTCATATTTATCTGTGATTAATTAATTATATCAAGTCTAGTTTTTTACATCAACATAGAGGGACACATATAGGAATCTCTGGAATCCATCATGGATGGCTTGGTTCAAATCCTTGTGAGCTGGACTCTGGGCTGAGTTACTGTAAATTATATTAAATACCATTTGACAATCGGTTTTCACTGCAATACATTTAATGCCCATTTGAAATGCCAGGTCTAAACCAGTTTTGATGACCCAAATTTCCGCAAGCACCGAAGACGTATACCCTATATTTTTCAAAAAAGCGCATATAAATTTACCTTCAAAGTTACAAATGATTCCCCCAATAGAAGGGTGTCACGTGACATGGGATTTCGCACCATCTGTATTGCACTTGAAAAAAAGGAGGCGTCGGACGGGCCCAAGCTATATTGAGGGCCATGCATGGAATAATTGGCTGAATCGGGAGGTGGGTTGGGCGCGGAGGAACTGCATTATCTGATTGGAGAAGGTATGTAAGACAAGCAACTTTGTAACGGGCTTATGACTGAATATAGCCTCGTTCCTCTCATTCCAGAGGACCCAAAGAAGAAACAACAATCGGAGAGATTGGTAAGTAGCAGTGGATGCCCCCCCCCTCCCGGAACTCGGCCATCTATTTAAGAAGAGAGATAGACGAAATGTCGACCAAAGCATTAGGCATATGGAATTGGAAGAAAGCAAGGCAGTCTGAGTAGATATGGGTGTTACTGTATTCCAACTCACATAAGGAACATAATGGTGAGGGGATCTTGTGGTAATAAAATAGATAGTCTGCCGTGGGCAATTCCTGATGAAGAATGAACTATAGGAAGATTTGAGCTTCGGGGGCACCGTACATCGTCATAGCCATTGCCACGATAGTGTTGGACAATGTGGGGCATATTCGACAGACGGAAGCCAGTGATATGTCCCTTTAATAATAAATGCCCCAGTCCCACAAGGCCACCAGTACGGTATATCCAACACAGAGTGGGTGGGAATGTAAATGGACTGGATATAAGGAAGAAAATACATTGGCAACCACTATGCTAACAGAGGAAGATTCCACTGATGATGGACAAAAAAATGAGTGGAGCCTCAAGAACTGACAAGGGAAAGTGTGGGAACCTCTGGCTCAAGGGTTCCTGCAGGATCGAGATGTGGTGGCCAAATGAAATAAGTCCTTCCCCAATACGCCATTTAATACAGCGCGGGAAAAGGGGAGGAAGTTTTGACATCTTTGTCCAGAACCAGGAGGCACGGGTTGTAATACCCCATATTTCTAAGGATTTGGGATTTAATTAAAATTTGTGATTTGGAAATTATTTAATTCGAAGAACTTATTTAATTGGGTGATTTAAAATTTAAGTTAATTCAGTCTATTTTAATTTCACGTGTGTCGTATTTTGAGCTGAAAATAAGATGATAGTATTAAGTTACTCGGATGGCAATTTTGAGGTCACGGTTGAGTTCGGAGAGGTCGAAATAGTCAAAATAGTGTACCCGGGAGTAGTAATTGGGTCCCGAAGCCTTTTTAGACATAACTGGGCCTATACGAGGGTATTTAAGTCTTTTGGATTTGGCCCATACGCTTAATTTTGGGATTTGGGATAATTAACCTAGGTTTCAGAGAGTTGGGCAGCCGTTGTTCATTCCTAAACACAAAAGCTTGAGAGAAGAGAGAAAGGATAAAGAAGAAGAAGGAAAGATGAGGAAGAAGACCATTCTGGGAAAATTTATGAGAAAAGATCGCCGGATTTATTCCAAGAAGGCAAGTATTTTCTTAATTTATGTGATTAGTAGTTAATAGTGTTGATTATTGAGATTGTGGTTAAATTATGGAGATTAGAAGACTTTGAGTATAAATTATTTTAATTAAATGTAGAAGAAAACCAATTTAAAATCCATGTGAATAGAGAAATTTTGGGAACGTAATATGTTAAATATTTGTAAATTTCTAAGTTTCTAGTGTATGAAGATGATGAAGGAATATAGAGAAATTTTGAGAACGTAATATATTAAAAATTTGTAAATTTCTGGGTTTTAAAGGTTGAAGATGATGAATAAACCCATTAATGGTGAAATTAATTTTTTTGAGAAATTGGGTTAAAAAGTTAATTTAATGAATTTGGTGGGTAGATTAACTTTGATAAAATAGAACTTTGAAATATTATGAATGATTGGTGCTGGGACTATTGAGAATGAGTTGGGTTTTGCTTAGAATCAATTGGAAGAGGAATTTGAAATTTGGAGAAAACCCACCACGCAGTAGCGTTTTTTAGTAGGTCTGGAGGGTCCGATCGACTGGTGGTTGGGATTTTAGTCTACACGAGAAATAGTAAGCTTGGAGAAGGAGGGGCGGTCGGTCGACCGGGGGTCAGAGCTGATACCCTATTTTTGGTTGAGTTGGTATTTTTTTTTAAACTTTGAATGTGCATATCTTTTCCATTCGAACTGGGATTGATGTGCTATTTGCGGCCACGTGTAGCTAGCGGAGAGTAGTATGCTACCTTAGGAATTTTATTATTTAGACATAAATTGTGAAAGGTCTAAAATACCCTTGAAGTTGTAATGAGTGACAAAACTTTCCCGATTGGAAATCAAAATTTGTAGGAACCCTTATGAGGCTAATAGGAACCTATTCCAGTATATAGGAGGCAAAATGTATAATCCTATAGTTAATAATAAATGGAGGGGTTTAGCTATTTAGTATGGGACATAGAAATTATGAACAGACCCGTTAATACTTATATATATATATATATATATATATATGTGTGTGTGTGTGTGTGTGTGTGTGTGTGTGTGTGTGTGTGTGTGTGTGTGCGTGCGTGTGAGTTGAATGCAAATTGCGTTTATTTAAGTGTTACTCGAGGTTGTTGTCCAGGAGGTTTCGTGCAGTGGGTGGTCCCACCCCGGCGATTCCAACGGGGTTTGGATGGTGCTCTAGGTTATAGTGCTCGGGTGGCTCCTACGGTGATGAGAGGGGGATGTCACACAGGCCTTTAAAGAAGGTGTATTGAAATCCTAAGGCCTATGTATTTATAACCGCCTCCATTATTTTGCTTACGATTTGGGGATCGGTGGTGAAACTCCGACTTGGTGACCATAGGTGACACGAGATGTGCCTGGCACCCGATAGCATGTAAGAGAAATGCATATAATAGTACCAAGCTATGCGGATGCTATGTATATATATATGTGTAGTGAGTGATATGTGTATATATATGTAGATAATGTGTGGCTCTTTAATTGTAGTTTTGATGTGATATTCAATATATTCAAATAGATGAGGGTTATATGTATTATACTAATTATAATAGTGTGTTTAACTTACAACGGGGTGGTTATCGGGATAGTGTAAGTAGCTATTGTGTCTAGTCGGACCGAGTAATGACTAAATCGAATAAATGAATGAGGTAGGTGTGCACGGTAGAAGAAGGGTGAGGCTGTCTTCAAGAGAGTGCGATCGTGAAATCAATTATGAACACTATATACAATGCATTTCATTTATTGCAATAAAATGCTTGCTAAATTTTTTAAATAATTGGGCTCTGAGCCGTTTGCAAAATATTTTCTTTTCTGAAAAATCTTTTGAGGTGTCTAGCCATCGTCCGTTCCAGGGATGCGATGCTGCAACATATGTGGATGCATGTAGGGATTAGAGTAGATGCCTCAATCGATTCATTCTAGTTTAGGATTTCATGATTACAGTATTTCTCTTGGGCGTTTGCCCCTATAGTACTTATTCAGTTTATTATTTCGAACTTGTATAGAGATTTATTTATTTAGTTGTTAGATTTATTATTGGATTTGGATGTTGAACCGATAGTTTATTCGGCAAGACATTTATTTATTCATTCATATCCTGTGACGGTTTGAACTATATTAATGCATGAATGGTTTAATTGAGTTTTTATTATAGTGTTAACTTTTAAATGAAAAGATAAAATTTGGCACCGACTCAATTAACTAATAGGTGATTAGTAATTAATTAAAAGTTCCGACGGTGATACTAAGAATGAACCAAATGGGAATCCTGTTTAATAAAATAAAGGACTGATCACCTGATATTTAATTGGGTGGTGTGTCACAGATGGTATCAGAGCATCAGGTTCTAGTGTCCATAGGATCTGTACGGCTTATTACGACTTCAGCGTAGAGTTCCTTGATATAGAGACCTATTGTTAGGATTGTTGATTTTATCTTTGCGAGTTTAAGATATCATACTTCTGCTATTAAATTTTGTATTGACAGTGAACTCATACAACTCATTTTGAATTTCAAATGCCGCCTAGGAGAGGTAGACCAGCCAGAGCAGTGGCCAGGGATGAGGTGAGAGAGACTCAGCAGGAGCCAGAGGTACCACAGCCACAGCCACCGTAGGGAATGGTGACGACCGCACAGGTGGTCGAGATCATGGCATAGGAAGTTAACACGGCGATGACCGCAATGGCACTACATTTTTCGCAGAATCATCCATATTCGTTAGTGGAACCCGACGTTTAGGCTCCTTCGGGGGGTCTGATTGGCATAGAGCAAGAGAAGAATTTCAGAAGGGTCACCTATCGAAATTTCAGGGTAATTCAGATGTGATGGTGGTCAGTCATTGGAAGGACATGCAACACCACCTACGTATGACTGAGTGCAGTGACACTCAGAAACAGTTTTTGGTGATATTTAAGCTAGTAGGCGTAGCTTTGCAGTGGTGGTAGTCCGTGACCACCGCAGAAGAGAGAGATATGATGAGCATTGGGGAGTTTTGGGTGCGGTTTGACCGCAAGTATTTTTCGTCCGCCATTCAGACAGAGATGCGACGGCAGTTTCTCAAGGATATAGGACCGTGGCCAAATACGAGGAAGATTTCACTCGGTTAGAAAATTTCGTAAAATATGAAGTAAACACTGAAGAGAAGAGGATGCGTAAGTTCATTGATGGACTTCGCTGGAAGATTTGATAATACTTGTTGGGTAATCTGTCATTAGTGACATACACGGAGGTTGTCAATGCAGCGCTACTTCATTTCCAGGATTAGCGTCTTCATATGAAGTATATCAACATAGTGAGTGGGTCCATTCATACCGAAAAGGTAGTTGGTAATGGTGCTAGTGGGGCACAACAATAATAGGAGCGGGATTTTTAGCAAGGGAACATGCCAAGACGTTTAGGTTCGGGGGTTATCGATCCGAGAGTGTTGGGTTCAGGAAGGGTCAGCAAGGCCCTCAGCAACAGCAGCAACATTTCATTCTTCAGGGTCGCCAAAGCCAAAGGAATGGCCGGGGGAGGCCAGCAAGGACAAGATCAGGGGCAGGGAGGATTTTCTGGGAGATGTTTCGTTTGTGGAAATACGGGACATAGGAGGAGAGATTGCCCTAAGTGAGGCCGGGGCTTCCACAGAACAAGGTTCTAGATGTACAACTGTTGCAGCACGTTATGGGTCAGTTCAGACAAGAGGATTACGTTTAGGAGCCCATCAACGAGGCGATGTAGCTAGCACTTGGAGGTAAATTATCTTTATTATCCTAGGACTACAAGGTAGATTTTTAGGTACATGCGGGCGTCGCGATGTCAAATTTTTATCACTAGAATTTGCGAGTGAGTCAAATTTAGTGGGTGAGTTGCTCGTGATATCTTTACTCTGCATATACATAATTATTTATTGTAGGGTAGCAAGACTTTTTGGTATCGCCTACGAGAAAGAGAGGGTGTGTGCACTAAGAGGATGTTTACACTACGCATTAATTTACGGCTTTCGAGAATTATGAGAATAGAGTAGAGTGTTATAGTAGGACTTCGTGTTCGTTGTTCAAGGGTATGATTTATTTTTGCTAGGTATCACCTGAAATAGGGTATAACCTATATATATGTGTATATATGTTATAGTGTGTTGCATATTGGACTTATGAGAATATGTTTGTATTGTTATTTTATCCCGGTGAGTAGGGACGTTTATTGATGTGATTCAGGGTAGATTGGCTTATTATCGAACGGGGAGATATAGCACATGATTTATTCATGCTAAGGAACTAGTGACAGTAAGAGCGTCGTGATGTGTCTTATCTTTTGTAGTATGGGAGTGGACGTGTATATTTTTATGTCAAGAGACGTGGATTTAGGAGTATTTGCTATGGACTAAGGGCCTAACAGATCTCGACGACCGATAATGTTAGGTAGTAGTGTATCGGGGGGGTTCCTTGCTTGGATTTCGCTTTGCGAGACATCCCACGCATGAAACTTAGCGCAACGTTGAAAGTGAGATGTTTGGTCATTTGGTACATGAGTTAGTACCTTAGTTATTGATCATTTATACAGTTATATCTGAGGAACGATAGCTATGCTAAAATTTTAGGCTAGTGGAGTCGGGTAGCATTGGTGTAGTTATGCACGGGTATAGGGTGTATGGGCGCCTTGGGTAGCTGAATTCTTTTAATGTTCTCCGCATTAAGGGGAGGTAGAAGTATATGTAGTAATCTTAAAAGTATATAAATAAGGAAGTGTGGAAAGCTTGTAGTACTAGACTTATCCGAATTTTGAGGACGAAATTTCTTTATATGGGGGAAGTATGTAATACCTCGTATTTATGAGGATTTGGGATTTAGTTAAAATTGGTGATTTGGAAATGATTTAATTCAGAGAACTTATTTAATTTTGTGATTTAAAATTTAAGTTAATTTGGTCTATTTTAATTTCACCCGTGCCGTATTTTGAGGTGGAAATAAGATGATAGTATTAAGTGACTTGAATGGTAATTTTGAAGTCACGATTGAGTCCGGAGAGGTCGAAATAGTAAAAAAAAGTGTACCCAGGGATAGTAATTGGGTCCCGGGGCCTTTTTAGACATAACCGCGCCTATACGGGGGTATTTAAGTCTTTTGGATTTGGCCCATATGCTTAATTTTGGGATTTGGGATAATAAACTAGGTTTAAGAGAGTTGGGAAGCCGTTATTAATTCCTAAACATAAAATCTTGAGAAAAGAGAGAAAGGAGAAAGAATAAGAAAGAAAGAGGAAGAAGAAGAAGAAGACCATTCCGGGCAAAGTTTCCGAGAAGAGATCGCCGGATTTATTCCAAGAAGGCAAGTATTTTCTTGCTTTATGTGATTAGTAGTTAATAGTGTTGATTATTGATATTGTGGTTGAATTCAGGAAATTAGAAGACTTTGAGTATAAATTTTACTAATTAAATGTTGAAGAAAACAAATTTAAAATCCATGTGAATATAAATTTTGAGAACGTAATATGTTAGAGATTTGTAGATTTATGGGTTTCTAGAGGTTGAAGATAATGAAGGAATATATAGAATTTTTGAGAATGTAATACATTAGAAATTTGTAGATTTCTGGGCTTTAGAAGTTGAAGATGATGAATAAACTCATTAATGGTGAAATTAATTTTTTTTTAAAAATTGGGTTAAAAAGTTAATTTAATGAATCTGGTGGGTAGATTAACTTTGATATAATAGAACTATGAAATATTATGAATGATTGGTGTTGGGACTATTGAGAATGAGTTGGGTTTTACTTAGAATCAACTGGAAGAGGAATTTGGAATTTGGAGAAAACCCACCATGCAGTAGCTTTTTTTTGTAGGTCTGGAGGGGCCGGTCGACCGAGGTCTGAGTGCCAGTCGACCGGTGGTTGGGATTCTAGCCTACGCGAGAAACAGTAAGCTTGGAGAAGGAGGGGCGGTTGACCGGGGGTCAGGGCCCGTAGATCGATACCCTATCCTGACGGAGTTGGCATTTTTTTTTAAATTTTGAATGTGCATATCTTTTCCATCTGAACTCGGATTGACGTGCCATTTGCGGCCACACGTAGCTAGCTGAGAGTAGTAGGATGCCTAGGAATGTTATTATTTAGACATAAATTGTGAAAGGTCTAATATACCCTTGAAGTTGTGATAAGTGACGAAACGTCCCCGATTGGAAATCAAAATTTGTACGAACGGCTGTGAGACTAATAGGAACCTATTCGAGTATGTATTAGGCGAAATGTATAACGCTATAGTTAATCATAAATGGCGGGGCATAGCTATTTAGTGTGGGACATAGAAATTACGAATGGACTCATTAATACTTAGGATATATATAAATGTGTGAATTATATATATATATATATATATGCATGTGAGTTGAATGCAAATTGTGCTTATTTAATTGTTACTCAAGGATGCTATCCAAGAGGTTGCGTGTAGTGGGTCACTACACCAAAATGGGCAAATTGTCACCTTTCAGCCGGCCAGCCTTGTCAAGGTCATTGACCGTGACAAAAAACACGCGTTTTATGTCACGGTCATTGACCTTGACACGACCGTGACAACTAATTGTCACGGTCAATGACCGCGACAAGGCCGTGGCAAATTTACTTGTCACGGTCATTGACCGTGACAATTCTTTAAATACTTGTCACGGTCAATGACCTTGACACGACCGTGACAATATTTGCAGCAAAAACCCTTTCCCCCTTCTTTTTTCCCTACCGCCGTTCCCTCCCTCTCTCTCTCTCTCTCTCTCTTCCATTTATATATATGTTTGTGTGTATATTTATGTGTGTATGTGTATATATATATATATGTGTGTGTGTGTGTGTGTGTGTGCGTGTGTGGGGGGTGGGGCAGGGTGGGGTAGGGGGTGGGGCAGGGCGGGGTGTGTGCGTGTGTATATGTATGTGTGTGTATGTGTGTGTATATATGTGTGTGGTGGTGTGTGGTGGGGGAGGGGGTGGTGGAGGGGGGCAGGGGGTGGGGTGGGGTGTGTGTGTAGGTGTGTGCGTATGTGTGTGGCGGGGGCAGGGGGTGGGGGTGGGGCACCCATTTAATAACTTTTAAAATATTTGAAAAAAACATAATATTACAAAATTGAAACGAAATGGTATTGACGGAACTTACACATACGTTATAATATAGAATCTCAAGATAAAAAAATGTACAGTAAAACTCCAAATTGATACGAAATTAAAAAAAAATAAAGGACGTGTTTGGAATTATGTACTGTGCTCTTACGTTGAAAATTATTAGATAGAAAAAGAAAAATATAAATTGAGATAACCTTAGAATCTAATTAGGCTAAAAATATAATGGCATCAACAAACATATATACACAACACTAAAAGTAGACATCAATTTTATAGATTTTTACTTTATAATTCAATATGGGTTATACTCCCACATAGTTCATCAACAAATATTGTAAGAACATTGTGAAAATAATAAACATCGGGAGGGGGTGGGGGTGGGTGGGGTTTTGAATATTATTTACATTTATATTTTTGGATATTATTTACATTCAAAATAAATAATTGATAATAATTGGATAATAATTAGATAATAATTGATATTTTCATTCAAAATAAATATTTCATTCAAAAATATTGGATAATAATTGATATTTTCATTTAAATTGATAATAATTTTATTCATGAAATTAATTCAATTAGGTAAAACCCTAGATAATTTTTTAACAAAATTTGATAATATGATATAAAGTTTAGTAAATTCACAAAATGTTGTCAATTGTATGTTTTTAGGAATATTATTAGTTAGAATCCATACACATGCATGTTATTAGAAAGTTTTAAATTTAATTCTCACTTTAATTTGTAGAATCTCTGTACTTGGTTGGATTTATCCCTTTATGATAATGAAATTTATGCTCCAATTATAATTATCTCATGTCATAATTTTATTGATAAACAATATATGTAGTTATCACGGTCATGGTGGGGGGAGGGGTGGGGTGTGTGTGTGTGTGTGTGTGTGTGTGCGCGCGCGCGTAGGTGCGTAGATGTGCGTGTGTGCGTGGCGGGGGGAGGGGAGGGGGGAGGGGGAGGGGGTGGGGTATGTGTATATGTGTGTATGTGTGTGGCGGGGGGAGGGGGGGCAGGGGGTGGGGGTGGGGGTGGGGCACCCATTTAATAAATTTTAAAATATTTGAAAAAAACATAATATTACAAAATTAAAACGAAATGGTATTGACGGAACTTACACATACGTTATAATATAGAATCTCAAGATAAAAAAATGTACAGTAAAACTCCAAATTGATACGAAATTAAAAAAAATAAAGGACGTGTTTGAAATTATGTACTGTGCTCTTACGTTGAAAATTTTTAGATAGAAAAAGAAAAATATAAATTGAGATAACCTTAGAATCTAATTAGACTAAAAATATAATGGCATCAACTAACATATATACACAACACTAAAAGTAAACATCAATTTTATAGATTTTTACTTTATAATTCAATATGGGTTATACTCCCACATAGTTTATCAACAAATATTGTAAGAACATTGTGAAAATAATAAACATCGGGAGGGGGTGGGGGTGGGTGGGGTTTTGAATATTATTTACATTTATATTTTTGGATATTATTTACATTCAAAATAAATAATTGATAATGGTTGGATAATAATTGGATAATAATTGATATTTTCATTCAAAATAAATATTTCATTCAAAAATATTGAATAATAATTGATATTTTCATTTAAATTGATAATTATTTTATTCATGAAATTAATTCATGGTGGTGTGTGGTGGGGGAGGGGGGTAGTGGGGGTGGGGTGTGGTGGGGGAGCTGATAATATTTTGTTATAATTTGTGGGGGGAGGGGGTGGGGGTGGGGTGTGTGTGTGTGTGTGTGTGTGCGTAGGTGTGTGCGTGTGTGCGTGGCGGGTGGGGTAGGGGTGTGTGTATGTGTACTATTAACATTTTTTTTTATCTGTACTAATAACATTTTTTTACAGCAAAAATGTCTCCTTTAGATGTTAAGGCGAAGATGATGATGTCGTCTGGGTTTGGTGGTAGCGGAGGCGACGAGGGCTCCTCCGCCCCTAGGCTCCCCAAATATGGAAAATTTTGGATTACCGTCGAGAACAAGTCGGAGCTATTAGCGAGATCCCTCGAGCTGCTAAAGACGGTCATCGGCCCGGGGTTTATGAGTTGGAAGGAGGTGCCATATGAGCGCAAGTTACCTGTTTGGGCAGCACTACAGGTAATATATTTATATTTATATTTATATGAATATTTCAATTTCAATTTCAATTTCAATTTCATATTTATATTTATATTTATATTTATTCGCAACTAACATTGTATTTGTTGGACAGGAACAATTCAACTTGGAGCCAAAGCTACGCGATTCCGTCTTGGAGCAGTTGAGCGAGCAACACAAGACGTGGAAGAAAAATATGCGGACACGGTACTTTGAAAAAACACGAGAGTCCATTATATAATGGCGCGGATCCGTCCCACCCAAGGAGCCGATCTCATTGGCACAATGGCAAAAGTTCATTGACAATGAGATCGAGGATTGACAATTGGCATCTCGCCAATCGGTGAGGGAAAATCGGGCAAAAAAGACGGACGTGCACTACTCCGGCCGGACCTCTTACGCTGAGGTGGAGCATAGGATGCAGGTAAGATTTAATTTATCTATAACTACAGAAATATATTATTCTTCATTATTTTACTTTGCGGGGCCGATACTAATTTTACTTTACTTTATTTTATTTCAGGGGGTAGGGAGTGGGCCAGGGGGTAAGCCACATAGGCTCGATACTTATGTGGCTCTTCGGACGAAGAAGGGGAAGGACAAGGAGGTGTCCCCTAGCGTCGCGGCCACGATTGTAAGTAATCCGACAGTCTAATTATTGTTAATTACGTTATAATTTTTTAGTTTACTTATTTTACTAATCATGTGCTTTTTGTCGTTTCAGGCAAAGCTTAAGGAAGTGCATGAGTCGCAGTCTGATGCCGACAAGGCATCTTTGTCCACAGACGCACTCAGCCAAGTGCTTGGCTCTGATCGCAAGGGGAGGATAAAGGGAGTGAGCTCGCGGGTGGCCAAATCTAGGATCATCGGATTGGAGACGAGCGACACCGGGTTGGCTCGAACGGTGGATTCACACGACGCGAATCTGTCCCGTTTGGAGGCGACGGTCCAAGATATGTACGCATTCATGAAGCGTACGTTGGGTGGATACCGTAAAGGGAAAGGGAAAGGGAAGGAGAAGGAGAAGGAGAAGGTGGTGGAGGAGGAGGTGCGGGAGGACGAGGCGCAGGATGACGAGGATGTGGACCTCACTGCTTCATCACTGACACGTTCGTACTTCGACGATCCACTTCCCTATTTGGCGCCCTTCAACAGACCATTGTCGACACTTGGTTGGCCGAGCGTGTTCATATTGGACGTATTTGATGACCAGCGGATAGGGCGGGGGTTGAGGGACCCGAATATCATCGAGGGTGGAATAGTCCATGGACGTGTGCTTCAAGAGATGGAGTCCAGGGTGCTCGTCACGCATGTCATACCCGGGAAGGAGAACTCCCTATTGTGGTTGCGCGAACAGTGCGGCACGACGTATATTAGTGGGTGCGTCCATTCGTATGTCGTGTGGCCTACTCACCTCCTCAGTTTTATCCAAGACATGTAGTAACATTATTTTTAAATTTGTCCATTTTAATTATATTTGGATTATATCGTCATGTATATTATTTTTACTTTGAATATTTGGATTATATCGTCATGAATATATATTTGCATTATCTTTAGTTTGTGTTGGATATATGATGTTTGGAACAGGTACAACGTTGCTATAACAGGTACAAATATACTGCTGGGCAGTGGCAGTGGCCATACTGCCCAGCAGATTTTTTTTAAATTCTGCCCAGAATTGTCACGGTCATTGACTGTGACAATTCTGGGTAAGAGGGGTCACGGCTTTGTCACGATTTATAACCGTGACAATCGTGTCACGATCATTGGCCTTGACACGACCGTGACACAAAACGCGAGTTTTGTGTCAAGGTCAATGACCGTGACACGACCGTGACAAAAAAAGTTGTCTCGCCTCGAAATGTCACGGTCATTGACCTTGACAAGTTGGATTTGTCAAGGTCAATGACCTTGACAAATGGGCAGATTTGGTGTAGTGGGTGGTCCCACCCTGGAGATTCCAGCGGGGTTTGGATGGTGCTCCAGGTTATAGTGCTCTGGTGGCTCCTACCGTGATGAGAGGGGGATGTCACATAGGCCTTTAAGGAAGGTGTATTGAAATCCTAAGGCCTATGTATTTATGACCGCCTCCATTATTTGCTTACGATTTGGGGATCGATGGTGAGATTCTGACCTGGTGACCAAAGGTGACACGAGATGTGCCTGGCACCCGATAGCATGTACGAGAAATGCATATAATAGTACCAAGCTATGAGGATGCTACGTATATATATGCGTAGTGAGTGATATGTGTATAAATTTATAAATAATGTGTGACTATTTAATTACAGTATTGATGTGATATTTAGTATATTCATATTGACGAGGGTTATATATATTATACTAATTATGATAGCGTGTTTAACTTACAACGGGGTGGTTATCGGGCTAGTGTAGATAGCTACTGTGTCTAGTTGGACCGAGTAATGACTAGATAGAATAAATGAATGCGGCAGGTGTACACGGTAGAAGAGGGGTGAGGCTGTCTTCAAGAGAGTGCGACCATGAAATCAATTATGAACACTATATACTACGCATTTCATCTATTGAAATAAAATTCTTGCTAAACATTTTTAAATAATTGGGCTCTGACCCGTTTACAAAATATTTTATTTTATTAAAAATCTTTTTAGGCGTCCAGCCACAGGGACGCCAAGCTTAAAGATCCGTTCCAGGGATGCGATGTTGTAGCATGTGTGAATGCATGCAGGGATTGGAGTAGACACCTCAGTCGATTCATTCTAGTTTAGGATTTCATGATTCCAATATTTCTCTTTGGGCGTGTTGCCCCTACAGTACTTATTCAGTTTATTATTCCGAACTTGTATGGAGATTTATTTATTTAGCTGTAAGATTTATTATTGGTTGTGGATGTTGAACCGATAGTTTATTCGGCAAGACATTTATTTATTCATTCATATCCCGTGATGGCTTGAACTATATTAATGCATGGATGGTTTAATTGAGTTTTTCTTATAGTGTTAACTTTTAAATGAAAAGATAAAATTTGGCACCGACTCAATTAACTAATAGGTGATTAGTAATTAATAAAAAAAATCGACAGTGATGCTAAGAACAAACCAAATGGGAATCCTGTTTAATAAGATAAAGGACTGATCACCCGATATTTAATTGGACGGGGTGTCCCACGGGTGTGTCATAGCGCTGACATCAAGGTCGTCTGTGGGAAGTATTTATGTTTGATCATTTGAGATCAGAGATTCTCTGACTGTGAAAAAACCTTCCAAAGGAGCTTAAGCATATAAGTTGTGTTAAGCATATGGAGATTTTTAATCCCCAAGCCTCCATAATGCTTAGACATGTTTATCATCGACCAAGGAACAACCGACGTTTTATGGGATAATTTGGACATATTCCAAAAGAATGCTTTGATTTTCTTGGTTAAGGTTTAAGAACGTGAATAGGGAGTAGATACGATAACATAAAATATGAGGGCATAGTTATACATACCACATTAATGAGCGTGGCCTGGCCAGCATAGGACAAAAAATTATTATACAAGTCATGAAGTCGACTGTCCAGGGCTTCATTCTAGTCAAGGAACATCTGGCGAGTAACCCGTCCTGTGATAAGTGGAAGATCAAGATATTTATCTTAGCCCTGACCTCGATGAAAGCCAAGTGTGCACATTGTGGTACGACGAACAACAGGCGAGGTGTAAGGTCCAAAAGAAATCATAGATTTCTCCCTATTAATTGTTTGGCCAAAGATAGCCGCAAATTCAGTGAGATGGGACAGGAATAGAGTTATAGTACAAGGCATAGGTTGAATGAAGAAGATGCAGTCATCCATAAAGGCAAGGTCGGGAATCATAGGCCCTTTAGGAGAGGTTCGAAGAGCTTCGCTCCACCTTGCGTAAGAGCACATCAAGGGCCAAAATAAATAAATATGAGGACAGTTGATCCCCTTGTCGGAGGCCCTTAGAGGGGGAGAAACGCTCCCCAACGTGCCTGTTAATGAGCCTATATAACGAGGTAGATGTGACACATTCCATAATATAATGGATCCACAAGTCGAGGAACTCATGCTGCTGTAAAGCCCACTATTAAAAGGCCACTCCAGTTGGTCATAAGCCTTAGATAAGTTGATTTTAACCGCACAACTACCCTTTTTGGATTTGGACTTCCGTATCGAATGCAAAATTTCATGAGTAATAAGGATATTATCTTGAATATGTCTGTTAGCCACAAAATCAGTTTAGTAAGGGGGCACAAGATATTGTAAAATGGGCCTCATTCGAGCAACAAAAATAAATGAAATAAGCTTGTAAGATAACATTGAATAAATTAATAGGTTGAAAATGTTAAACTTGAGTGGGGTGCTGAGTTTTGGGTTTAAAAATGAAAAGCGTATGATTCGACTCTCGAGGCATTGTGCCAAATCGAAAAAAGTCATGTATGAGATTACATACAGACGCGCCCACCTCACTCTAATGGAATTGGAAAAATTTAGCCGTGAGACTGTTTATGCTTGGACTTTAATTTTTCGCCATACGTTTCAAGGTGCCCCAGATCTCCGCATCTGGTTTTATCCAAAGGCTTCAAAGGAATAAAAGGGTATTCGGCAATGGGCATAAAATTGCTGAAATTGAGTATGAATGTCATGTTGGGATCTGTGCCAACCCGTATCTGCATTAAATATAGCGTGTATAGTATTTACCGGTCGACGGTGGGTAACACATGCATGAAAATATTTAGTATTACTATCACCCTCAATTATCCACTTAATTTTATGTTTATTTTTCCAGTTTGACCCTCTAAGAGAAGACAATGCGTAAGTTGTGACTGTAACTGTGTTTCACGTGCAAGAGTGTTGATCTGGAAGGTCAATATGATGTCGAAGAGCTTGGAGTTCATGCTGCAGCTTTGAAATAGCAGTAGCCATATTACCGAACGTAGTACATTTCCATGCAATAGCAGCCTGCCAGAAGAAATGTACTTTCCGAGATAAACAAACTGCATGCGATCCAACCACAAGGTGATTCCACTGTGTGTGGAGCAAATCAATAAATGAAGGATATTGGTCCCATTCCTTACATTAAATAAAACGTTGAGTAGACTTAAAGCGAGTAAGCTTGTTGTCCAATAGTAATGGGCAATGATCCAACCCTACATTCAGTAAGTGTGTGACCAAAGTATGTGGGTACAGGGCCAACCACCTATCAATGCCAAGGCCTCGGTCCAGTTGTTCACGAACGTGATGGACGAATGAAGTATTAGCTTTCCAATTTAAAGCTGGGCCACAAAAGCCCAAATCGTGGATATTACAATAGTGCATAAAATTGCGAAGGGGCCACGCCCGTGCCGCTTGAAAAGGCCGACCACTCAGCTTCTCATGTGGGCATAAAATAGTATTGAAATCCCCCAAAAGGAGCCAGGGGTGTTGAACACTAGTAGATAATTGATGTAGGGATTGCCATACATGTGCGTGTTCCGCTGGTTGAGGAGGCATATACACAGCCATAAATTCCATAGTGTCTGCTTCAGGATCATGCTCCATTAGAAGATGAATAAATCGAGGGGATACTGCCAGCTCATGTGCCGTAATAGGCCCGTCCAACCAGAGCACCCAAATGCCAGCCGATCGACCCAACACTGGTGAAACAATATTATTTTGTATAGGCAGACAACCAATCTCACTAATAGACCTTCGAGTATCCATACGGGTATCTAAAATAACCAGTAGATGAGGACGATGCATAGTGACAAAGTTCGTGAGTTCCAGCTAAAAATTAGGGCATCCCGCCCCTCTAACATTCCAAAGGAGAATCCTCATGAGATGGATTGGTGGGTGTGACGTCCTCAAGCTGCTCTCCGGTAAGATGTACACATGCTCATGTGCTTGAAGTTGACTCGTCAGAAGATGTCCTCTATTTAGGAATTGATGTGCGTGAAATGTGTATATCGACTTCGGGTCGCGGTGAAACTTGTCCCGATGTTGTGCGACTTCTAAATGAATGCGGTGTCTTTGGAGATGGTAGTGAAAAATGTGGGGCATTATGGTCGTTGGGACCTCGTTGAATAGCTTTATCTCTATTGAGGTTTGTTCGTGGTTCGAGAGGTTGGTGGCTTCCGTCGCTGTCTGCATTTAGGTGTGGAGGCTTGAGAGGATGTGGGTAATTTCTGTGCTAAAAGCTCGAAGTCGGGAGGAATGGTGGTTCTAATAGCGAGGTTACATTGTCCTTGGTCGTGGAGGCGAATGTTGTAATAGTTCGAAAGTGGGTGAGCCCGGTGGGCTGTGGCTGATGGTCGAAAAATCTGGACTTTGGCTCGGGCGTTCCATGTTGAATGACCGGATGATTTTCATTAGTTTTATTGTCCAAGGCGATAAGCACATTAGTGGCATGAGGCGGTAGCGTCAATTTTATAGTGGACGTACTTGGGAATGAAGGTTTCGTAACTTCAGGGCTAAATTTCAAGGAGCTTCCACCTAGAGATAAGGCTCGACGCGTGTGGGAATCCGGCTGCGTGTCTAAGTCAGTTTGAGACAGCAGCTTCTCCTTTTGTCCCTCTCTGTCCCTCTCTGTCATGTTCCTCAACCCATTTTTGTGCATGGCTGGTTTGACCGTGTGTGTCCCAACCGTCATTTTGACAAAAGTTACTATTTGGAGAATTTTTGTTTTCTACGCAATGTCTTGGCTACCAAATCGAACTTGCTCCGGGTGTTGGGCTAGACAAAAACTAATTCGTTTTTGCAACGCCCATGGCCTCCATTGTTGTCCCTTTTGATCTTCGTTGTGCAGGTCCGCGAGACACCACATGCCATGTATGATCACTGCTCATGTTGCCAGGCCCGGGTTCCTTGTCATGTGCATTACTTATGGTAGATTTTTTACACGTCCCGCGAGTATTTCCCACAATGCCACATGAAAAACATACATCCATTTTTAACTCGTAAACAATGTGTTGTAAAATTCAACCTATTTTATTTTTTTGCGATAAAGGTTGATCCACATTATATTCCATGCAAAGTCGAGCATACCGAGCACGTCCCATAAATTTCGTATGTAGGTCGATTTTCAAAGGCTTGCCCTGAGATGCCACAATACGTTGAAGAAGAGCCATATCATAATACTAAACTGATAAATCATTAATCTGGATCCATAAACTCATATTTTTTATAGTAGCCATGGATGGACAGAAATTTTTCCTCCAACTCTGTAAAGAAATATAATGGTCCTCTAAGAACCACGAACCTCCAACAACAACGAGTAAGTAGTCCTCCAACGAGGACAGTTTCACAAGATAAAAGTAAATATGTAATAATAATGTTCTCTTTTAATTTCAAGTCGAGATAATCTTAAAGCTAACCTCTGAAACGGGAGAAATTTCCCGAGTAATTTTATGATCAATGTACTCTTCGACTTTTGACATATTGCTTGTAATTCTTGGATCATAATGGAAACCACCTGTGTACTTTTCTATAAGTAATCACAATCCAATGTTTCATCGTTTGATTCATAATCCTCCTGGTTTATTTCCAGATCCCATGATGGAAAAAACGTGTGGGACAATTTTCCAGACAGTTTCCCAACATGGTCTAGAGTTGCACCCATCTCTCTTTAAAATGATGTACTAGGATTACTAAGAACCTTGTCTCTATACGAAACCATTTTTTCTACTCTTGAATCAACTGTGTTGGGCGGAGTCTGTCAGTATATCCCCCAAGTCCAACTCCGGCAAGGGAGAGTTTCAGGTAAGGTTAGGTGACTACATGGGTGGGAGGCGAGGGAGGAGAAAGCGTTCCTATGGGTTGGGCATGTTTTCTTGTAAAGGTTTGGCATGTTAGTTTTTTTCCATGTTATAATCAAATAGTTACAAGAAACCTCGAAAACTATGTGTCACGTTACAAAAATCATTCTTTCAACAGCTAGCTTTCCAATTTATAAAAAAAAAACATTTAAATTATGGAGAAACTCCCTTGGAAGGTGATTTTTTGCAACACAAGGAAGATTAAATAGAATCAATTATGTACTAGATATTATACAAATGAACTAAAAAAGGTAGTCTAATTTATCCATGAACCGTATTTAAAAGGAAATGGACCAAAACAAGAGGAAAAAACACGGTAAAGTTGATTGAAGTCCAAATCTCTCCTTATAACATAAAAGTGATCAAGACACTAAACATAAATATCCAAGTGTATGCTAATTTATATAAATACCTCAATTTTTTAACACCCGATGCATGTAGAGAATACCCCCCAAACTGGGTATTGCCTATAGCATAAAAACAACTTTATGACGAACTCATATATGATATATAAACAATCAAATATTACAATTATATATAACATCAGAACCTCAATGCCACCCTAACTTAGCACTATGCACCTTATGATTCTTCCAGCAAAGATATTTTACTTTGATTAGCAAGTTGCCCCACTCCCCGAACTTCTTAGGCGCTCACTTCATCGGAAGAAAATTGATTTTCACTCGAGTACCTCGATAATTGGTATAATTAGACCAAGGTTCCTTTTCAATTTATTTTAGACCTGGGAAATTTTTCGCTGAATGGTTAACTAAAGAAAACATTTATATATAAATGTAACCCAAGTCTAAAAAAAGGTTTAAAAGCACTTTGGTATTAATATAATAATTAGCGATATGTAACCCAAGTCAAAATTAACCTTGTATGTATTCGGTGGAAGCCATGTGATGGTGCCCCTTTGTATAGTGGGGCAAGGTAGCACGCCTCGTATGGGAAACTAAGCATCCAAAAACCCATTTACACTGCCTAAAAATACTACAGCTGCAGTCTATGAAGTCACTGCTTTAAGAGCTCGGGAATGAGACGTTCGCACAGTTCAGGAGATGCACCATCCAGCTCTGTAAGAAGTTTAGCATGATCAAGCAACACAAGAATTCAAGCCCCCTTTAGTTCGAAGTGAGATTTTCTCACATACATCAAAAAGTAAAATGGTGAAAAGCATTTGCATGTTTCGGATGGAGCTTCTTAAAAATCTTGCACAATATCATGTAAGTTTAAGGTGCAAATCATTTATAATTCTATAGGATCAAAATTTGAACTAGGAGCATGTGAAAACACTTCCCACCATTTTACTTCACGTGGCATTGAAGTGTTTCAACCCGAACCAAACGGGGGCTAAAAGAGTAAACAGGACAAGAAACAATTGTCACCTTGAGGTGTAAAGTTGAATAGAGGAGGAAGGGGTCGGTCGTTTGGCAAGCATGCATTTTGGTCTCTCAGATTGTCGAAGAAAGGGTGTGCACATGCCTCCAACTGAAAGTAGAGGTATAAATTAATAAGTGTACAACTTATATTTTAAGAAAGTATAATATATATGCAAAAGCATGGATACTGACACAGTAAAAATTCTCTTCAAACCGAAGTCACGTATTAAAAACTAGAAAGAAATTTATAAAGAGATCAACAAATGATCAAATTCTGAGCTAAAAAGTGATCAAAATCTATCAATCAGAATAACTACAATTGCTATATGAAAGGTAAAATGACTAATTAGTGATCCATTACTTAAACCAAAACCAAGGCATTCGCTGACAAATCAAAATATCAAAAAGATTGTTCTAAATAAATAATCTTATATTTTGCATAGAAGAAAATCAAATGACTTACAGGGGTGCAACGCAGATTTGGTGAATACTGGAGAAGTCTTGATATAAGATCCACTGCTTCAGCAGGCATTCGCTTGCTAAATAACTACGAAACACAGTTTTGTTTAGATTTCTCGACTTTCCTTTCAATTCTTTTCCCCTTTTGAAAATAAATAGTTTAAATTCTAGCTGTCACAAAAATAATATACCAATACAAATACAAATGAGTAGAAAATACACCCTCCTGATTAAATTGTCAACGAACCTTGTGCCATGGATGAGCTTTGATCTGTGGAAACTTGAATTCGGTATAATGTGGATTCATACACTTAATTTCCTCTCTGGTTGGTGTTCCCAAAATCTAAAATAAAGAATAAACTTAAAAAGAAATGCAAAACAATAAACTATGGTGTGAAACAAAGGACAAGATGGTGAAAGACACTGCACCTTAATTATTTCCACCAGCTGATCTACACCACTTTCCCCCGGAAATAGAGGCTGCATATTATGAACATGCCAATTCAAATGAGAACTAGCTTCAAAACATGTTTATAAGTTAATTTTCTTTGACAATGATACAATCGTAAGCAATATATGAGTAAATTCCACCAATAAGGATATATGTTTTAAAATGAGAAAATTTCATATCGCATGGGCATCAGTAACTTGAATTTAAGAAAGTATAAATAAATAAAATTTTACTTAAAAAACAAGGATTGTGTACTTGACAAGATATCATAGAACACATATACATTTGTACAAGATGAGATGACATAAATACCAAGTGCCATTTGAGGAAAACAATTTATCAAATCTCGAATGTTTGTGTGTTGGGGGGGGGAGGGGAGGAGGGGATTGTATGTTAGTGTGTGTGAGAGGGGACCTGTGTTAGTGTGGTGTGTGAGTGGGGATCATGTTGGTGTACGTGAGCGGGGATTGTGTGTTAGTGTGCGCGATAGAATAGAAAGAGTTGCTAGCATTCATAGTTAGGATTAACAAATAATGGATCGGTGAGAGGCAGTGGCACTACAGTAAAAAAAATAGAATGAGTATTAAACAGATGAGGCTCACAAGTAAATTAAAATGCCACCCAAAATTTGAATTTAAACTCCGCAACTATGTCTCAAATCACTTTTCGAGACAACTCACTGTCATGCACAATCTCTCTCCAATCTCCACCTCTAGCTTTCTTTGCTACACATTAGAATTAAAAAAACATCGATTTCAATGGTTTTCTTGGAAGGTGGAGGGATTTGATTTTAATGGCATGGGAAGATTTGTTGACGTTTTTGGTGGTCCATAACCTCTCGAGTGGCAAATTCTCAGGCAGTACAACATCCCTTGGAGCATAAACAGTAGGAAAGTATATGGGTAGCGAATCCCATTTTTAAATTTATATGCATGCATTATTATATATTGTTTGTCATTTTTCTCTTTATTATTAGTGGGTGACCAAACTCATTGTCATTTGAAGGGAATAGAGGGAAAATTACGAAGTTAGATATCCTAAACAACCAGATGCAAAACAGCACTGGTGAGAAAAATACAACGTACACGTAAAATTAGTTGATATTCCAAAAGTCCGAGAATATATAATCTATAAACAATACAAATCAATAATATCGCTCATGTGCAAGGTCCCACACCTGCATCATGATGACAAAATGTGGAACTTCTGTCATATTAACTAGAAGCTAAATAAAGCAGTTGATAAATGAGGTTCAGTCAAATTCAAGGCTAAAATTAATAAAAATATACACCCACCCGTCCAAGAAGAAGCTCAGCCAAAACACAGCCAACCGACCACATATCAATTGCAGGTGTATACTCTGTAGCCCCAAAGATCAATTCTGGGGCCCTATAATACCGTGAACAAATATAAGATATATTGGGCTCACCAGGCACCTGCAATAAGCCAAGTAAATCTCAAAATTTGGCACATGATAATACCATAATCTAAGTTGCAAGAAACACAACATACCAACATCTTTGCACTGCCAAAGTCGCATAGCTTTAGCTGATGAGTGTGGGGATTGACCTGCAGCATGCATCACAATTTCAAACTAAAAAAACATTGAGGGTGATATTAAAAAAATGTTTTTCAAAATAAGTGTAATGCCAATAACATATCTCTACATCACTGGTAGAATTTCACTTAATGAGCATCTCTATAAATCCGAACTTAAGGGAACTTAGGGAGGAAAGGAAAAAATTTTGGTAGTATATCAATGTTTGCGCTCAAATCAATAAAATGAAACAGGGGAAAGTGCAAGAACCCCTCCTGCACTATGCAGATTTTGAAAGAAGAAAAAAAAGAAAGAAAGAAAAACTCAGAACTATTTTTATAATGCGCACCCCTGCCACCCCCCACCCCCACCCCCGACCCCCCCCCCCCCCCCCCACCCCACCCCAGTCAACCCTCTTTTCTCCCCACACCATGCATTTTGTAGCAAAGACCTCACTGAGGACTTCTTAACTACACATAGCGGACGTTTGCAATAAAATGCTTAAATTTAAGTATGGTTTTTAGCAACACAAAAGGAAGCTATGTTAGAACAAAATGCATATTTCAGGAACCTTTTGCACTGAATATAGTTCAGGAGTTTCTTGCAAAAACTGCATAGTTCTGAGAGCTTCACTTTGCAAAATGAGATAACAGCGGAGATATGAAATTACTTGATACACAAGCATAAAAATGGATGTTAGAGGTGGATGCAACCAACCAGCATGCACATTCATGTAGTGAGGACTTTTTTCAATAACACTTTTATAATTGAGTGGTCACAAGAGTTTCTTCATTTTCTTTTATCACAACTACATATAAACTATTTGTCCAAAACCTTTGAAGTGGTCCACGTATGATTTAGTATTCAAATTACAGCTAATAAAGATATACAAGAAAAGGGTGCAAAGCCACACACTAGCGTAAACCATGAAATACTGCAACAGGAATATTTATGTTCACATGTTGCTGACCAGTTCTTAATGCAAAGAATGCAATCATTCTGTGGAATCCATAGGGCATGACCAGCCATACGTTATGCCTGTTCTAAAATGTAGTCATCAATTAGGTAAAGTATCCCCAGAAGTTACTAACAAGGAACCTATAAACTTGAGAATTCACGATAACTTAATGAAACTGCAACTGAAAGTTTCCTTTACTTTGGTATTAAAATGTAAACACAGATGCAATGAAATCGTACCAGTAGATTCTGTGGTTTAATATCACGATGACATACACCGATAACATTGTGCATATAGTTAAGCGCACGAAAAATCTGCAAAAAAGGCAAGTATTTATACTCAATATAAAACTTAATCAATGTTGACAAATTGATGAGGCATGGGTTCCCTATGGGGCTGTCCGCCCATCTGGAAAAAGGAGAGATCTATAATTATTTTTAGTTTTGGTTATTTTGGTATAATCTCCTTGTTTAATTCTATGTATTAATTTTATTTTAAACACTTTGTTAGAGTCCATGTTAATCTACGTTTATCTACTACTACTTATTTATTAGATTTAGGTCTAGTTATTTATTACTATAAATAAAGCCATTGGCCAACCATTGTAATCATTAAGTTTGTAATGACAGTTTCGTGATAATGTGTGCGTTCGCATTACAAGTTTGATTTGCATTACAAACGCATTGTAATCATTAAACTTAATCAATGTATAGGTTTTAATTGCAGTACCAAATTTCAAATTTCACCTGGTACGTGTACAGTTGCACATATATAACCGGTATGTGCTGGTTCATCTTGTTATAGTGCCTTGAAACTCGGTAGACTGTTTCAGATACATACTCTAGGACAAGGTTAAGGTACACTTCATCTCTTTCAGTAGTTGAATAAAAACAGTGCTTCAACCGAACAACATTAGGATGGTCAAGTAAGCACATAATCTGGAGTTCTCTATTCTTGTATCTCTTATCCTGCAGCACCTTCTTTATAGCAACAGCTTCACTACTTTCCATGCACTTGGCCTAAAACATAAATTAGAAGGGGTAAGAAAAGAAAATGGAGGGAGTCAAAGGGAACTAGTTAAAATTGATGCCCGTTAACTTCAAAAGTCTTTCAACCAAATATTAAAGTTTATGAGTAAACAATTGGTCAATCATTTCCAAAGTACCTGATAGACAACACCAAATGAACCAGTGCCAACCACACGCTCCGCCATGTAAGACATGGTCTAGACCCAATTGATTCAAAAAACAAGTCAGTTGAAAACCCCCAATCAATAATGAAACTAGATAGCTGAAGGACAACAAACATACAAGGTGCTGGTTAAGAAGCATGCACAAGAAACTACTCATACTGTAAGACTCCATTAAAAATCTAAGCATTTAAGAAAATTCAAAAAAGAATCTGGAAAAAGAATGAGGAAGTAAAAGACACTAAATCAAATCACCTTTTTTTGTTGCCCATTTCGACCACCCACTGTAGTCACAATTATCTGTCCTGCTTCTGTTCCACTACCACTAACAACAGTGGCTTCAATATCCTGCACGGTACAAAATAAAAATCAGTAACACTTAAATGTCCTGACAAGTTTCAATCTCCAAATTACCCTCAACTATTACATAAAAAAAAGATCTTAAGAAAAATAACTCAACAAGTAAGGTCCAACCTTATCATCATGGCTATCAGATCTATCCTCTCTGATTTTCATTTCACGCATTTCCTTGGGAAGCTCATCATAGCCAGATTTTCCAGGTCTAACAACAGATGATACGTTGGATGTGCTTGCAATAGTTCCCAGATGTGTTGAAGTTGAATGATGTTCAACAGATGAACATTTCTCTACTATTTCTGATTCAGAAGCAACCCTTTCATCTACTTCTCGTTCAACCTTTACCCTCTTGATGCTAGAATCTCCACCCTACAAGGGGGATAAAACAAACAAAGTTCCATAAAAAAAATGTTTTACAAAAAGGACCATAATTAGCCCTTTATCGCTTGCAATTTTACTCCAGCTACAATGAAATTTAATGGGGGAGGCAAAAAACTTCAGAACATAAGAATACTGAAGGCAGAAAAAACTATTTCAGGCTACAAGGACATTGGAAAGTTAGTAAGGTGATATTCACTGTCCCCGGCTTCTTTCTAGGCAATTATACAGAGAACTGTCAAGAGACGGTTTAAAAGTTCCCCATAATCCATATCTAAATGTTGAGACTATGCTTTGGATTAACTATCAAAGTGATTGATTATAGCCCGAAGATAATATGAATTATGTCAAATTAAGCCGATAGATACTTTCATCCTTGACCCTAAAAACATTTTTAAGAGCATACCTACTTAGCTCAATCCTATTCATCAAAGTAATCACTTCCATAGTTGTCGGAGGCAAAAGGCGCACCAAGGCGACAAGGTCCCCGTGGAGTCTAAGCGCAAGACGAGGCACGCGCCTGATCGAAGTAAGGCGCAAAATTCATAAAACGTACAAAAGTTGTATATTATAAATAACAAGATCATTTATGATCTAAAATTTGAAATATATAGCATAAACTACTATTATACACGGTTACGAAGAGACACATCAGAAGAAGATAGGTTATACAAGATATTGATATATTTGAATAAAAGATGCTCCAATGTGTGAAAAGAAAAATCAAAATAAACCCATAAATTGTTCTAAGATGCAACATTGTTGGAGTTTAATTCGTTTTTTCTTTTGCCTAAGTAGGGACTAGTAAGAAAGATAAAGTATTACTAGGAACCAAGGACTTACTTTGGTTAGATTTGGAATGAAAAATCATCTTATCTTTGGAAAATATGTAAAATCAACATATCAATTTTATCATTCTTGTATTGGGGAAGTTATAAAAAAAATTAACAAGGCTTGCTTGAGCCTTAAGCCTAGGAGCACGGCTTATTGAAGGAGGTTACATGAGTGAGGCAAGGCTCCGATGCTGCATCTAGGTGAGTCTGGAGCCTTGGCGCGCCTTTAACAACAGCCTCTTCTAAAATTCATTGCGACCCTTCAAAACATCCTAATAGAGTGTATCCCCCTTAATTAGCTCGAGTAATGTGAGGCATTTAAAAACAATAAAATAAGGAAGGGTCATTTGGCCTTTGGCCCCCATTAGTACGTCATATATCACTTTGGTACCAAAGTTTATGGAAAAATAATGTCGCAAAAAGTTGCAAACAATGTAAAAACGTGGAGTTTGGCTCAAAATAACAAGGAGTCATCGCTGCAGCGTAAAGGAGCTCACTATAGTGAAGGGTCGTGGCCCTAATATGGTTTTTGTGGGATTTTTTATTGAAATCCGCAAGCAGTGAATGCGGTGCTTTACGTGAACGTTACATCTGCGAAATTGGTTTTTTTAGTGGGGGTATTTTTGGGAGGTTTGCCACAAATGTGTTCCGCCTTTAAAGGATCCTTGTGGGGATTTAAACCCTAAGTTTTGGTGCTCATTTGAGAGCTAAAGAGAGGAGAGTTCTTGTTCCTAGGGTGAGGATTTGGGTGAGATGTGAAAGATTTTCCCTCTGACCCATGAGATTTCTCAAAGGTGGAAGAGAGTGGTGAGCGTGAGTGTTTCATGTATGATAGGTGTTCTCAATATGTATTTGGGAGGGGGGGGGGGGGGTGTTCTCACCACTTACATGCGGAGGTAGATACACCGAATTAGGTACATGAAATGAAAAACACTTACGAGAATGAGACTTGATAATGTTCTTGGCTTAGAACTTGGATTCACTTGGGTGGAGAGTTATTGTACAATGATTATCGAGAATAAAGGTTATGTGATTTATCCTTGGTACATTATCAATTATACTTGTAATTTCTTTAAATATAGTGTAATCTGAGATGTAGCAAAATTGGTGAACCATGTAGATGTGGTTGTTTTTGTTGTTTCTCTTGAAACATCTTTGTTTTACTTATCATTATTACCATTTTAACTTGATTATATTTACGTCATTGTTGACCGGAGGTTGCTCAATTGGGAGTATTGGGTCCTGGGGCACAATAAAAAAATGTTGCAAAAAATGAAAATGGTGTACCCAAAGTGATTTTACCTTAAACTTCGATATTCAAAGTAAAATACAGCATAACTAAAAATTACCCAATAAGAAATTGCACTGTCCCAAACATTCTGGGGGGGGGGGGGGGGGGGGGGGGAAGGGGGGAAATTACTTCCCTATATCCTCCCAAAAATGAGAAATACATTTGGATCATTATTTCCAGGAATATTGGTCCCATGAATAAATTTGTAATCTTACCTTTTATAAACTATTTCCAAAAACAAGATTATCAATTAATTAAGACCGGAATAAAAAAAACGAAAATTATTAATTCAGACACAAAGCTACATACAAAACTAGTATATAAGATATTTAAACAACAAAAAACGTTGCTAGCTATTACAATAAACGAAAAGATTCCATTTAACACACAAAAGATATAAACTTACGGGATCTGAAACGGAGGAACGGCCAGAAGCTATGCTTTTAAGTCGACGCATAACATTCATTTTTTTCCTTCTCAAAAAAAAAAAAACAGAAGATAGGAATTGAAGAAGAGAGAGAAAGCAGTTAAACTTTGTCTTTCTCTCCCTTCAACACAATCTCTAAACTTTCTCTCTCCTAACCTTAATATTCATTTCATATTCAATATTCATTTCTCGCGTTTCAATTTTTCTCCGGTCAAAGTCTATACCAAGACCAATCATTCCAACCTGGTTCGTATATTAGTCAAACTTTGATTTACAGCCGTGGATTCATTTTTGTGCTGATCGTACGGTCTGTGTTTGAGAATTATTGGCTGTTAAAACGAGCTTGTAGCTTTGGATTCTTAAATTATTACCATTGATATGGGCAAGAGTGGGATATGATATCAGCTCATTTATTTATATGCCAACAGAATATTCGTGAAGTTTTTGTTCTGCGGTTTATACTCATCTGATTCTGTTTTACGCTCCATTTGGATCTAATTAAATAAATTAGTTTCTTTTTTTATTTGAACGGTTATCAGAAAAAGTATTAAAACATACATTCTCGTTTTAATAATATGTTATATTTGATTCCTCGAGTTGTGACACTTCCTTTTAACTCAAAATACAAAAATTGTCAAATTTTGTAATTTTCAAGAGGTAGCAGAATATAATACGCGTTTTTTTTTTTAATTTACACCAGAGTATTCACTAGTGATTTAGTGACTAATCCCTTCGCTGATTTGTAGGCACCTCGATGGGTGGGACAGCTGACCCAGAGATTTAAGGCTGCTCCATGCCCAAGGCGGGGATCGAACCCCCGACCCTTGGTTAAGAGAGGAAGAGCCTCTTCCGCTCTACCACACCCCCTGGGTTTATTATACGCGTTTTCATCTCATCTTTTAGTGCCTTTTCGCATTTTTAAGTAATTTTATTTATTTTTTCAGCCTTCGTTGCAGTTGGATTGTCATCAGATTTTTTTTGCCATTTTTTTCCTTATCGCTCTAGGGTTGGGTGCATTTTTTTAGGATGTTATTTTTAGATGGTTCAAAAACGTTATCTCATGAATATCAAATGGTTTTGTAAGAAAAATTAGTATACAAATTATTTATTACCTAACATATTTATAGATTGATATTGTAATTTTTAATATAAAATTATTTATAATAAATTATTAATTTTGTAGATATAATATATACAAAGATCTATAACTAAATATATAGGTTATATATTGAAGAAACACACACCTACACGTTCAATAGTTTATCAAAGGGTACGACTATTAGCACTCCAATTTAGTACTCTGGCATACCAAAAACACTTTATTAAGTGATTTAGGGATATTTTTTAGACTTTTTATGACATATGTAGAGTGTTGGTATTAAAGTGGAGTGCTAATAGTGGTATCATTTATCAAATTATGTATGATATCAATTGTTAAAAAATATCAATAAGTAATAGGAGCATTAGCTAATAAATCCCTTAAAAGTCTATATATACATGACTAGTTTAACCGACAATCTTATTGGGATCTTAAAGCCATAAACTTTTTACTTAATTGACAATAAGACCAAACGATGCAGTTACACTTATTAATGTAAATACAACATTTATACTACTCTAAAACGCTTAACACAATGTATTACTCCTTCATAACTAAAGTGTCCACGTGGCAATCTCCTTTCTCTCTCTTTACATCCAAGTACAACTCTATATATGCATCTCTATGTGCCCAAGAGTTCATGCCCTTTTCCCATTTCAAAATGACTTTCATTATGGCGCCAACTCTATTTCTTCCTCATTATTTTTGCCTCTTCGAGTCCCATAGCCCCTCTTTAAATTACCCCTCAAAACATATCGTTAACTTCAGCGGGTGGAGGGAGGTTGGTGTTTGGGAGAAGAAATAAATAAGAACAATAAATATCCTCCATTTCACCAACATCCAACCTTCTTCCTTTTCATCCTACCCACCTTTTTTTCATCATCCAATTCCCCCTCATTAGAGGAAGTTTTTATTCATTAGAAAGTTACAGATTCCAACAGTATTCTTTTCATCTTTTATCCTTTGCATAGAAAGTTACAGATTTCAAGAAAGTTACATATTTCAATTTTATTCTTAAAAGCAAGTTTTTATTATATGGGTCAATTTAATTTAGCTAAATTATTCAGTATAAACGTGTTGCATATGTTTTATCTTGGATTTTGATTATCGTGTTGGGATCCATTAATGATAAGAGATAGATTTCACCGGATTAGCATTATATTAATGTTTTGCAGGGTTTATGCCTAGACATGTTTTTCCTTTTGGTAAGATTGAATTGAGTTTAAGATTTAAAAAAAAGATTGAATTGAGTTGAAAATTATTGTGTTTTTTTCTTTATCCATTTGCATAGAATATATGTAACTACTAAAATTATATAAAATAATGTTTCTTAATATTCTGTGTGTGGTGTTCAAATTATTCGTTGATAGATTTTTCTCATGAATATGTTGGTTTGTTATACTATAACTTTTTTTGTTAGTTTGATTACACTTATCTATGTTAATTTTTACACTTCTTTTAATATGTTCTTCACTAATTTTTTAGTTAAATTTTACTTTTATATGCTTAATTTACCCAGAATGTTATACACCTCTCCAGTAGTTAATATTATATATGCTGGGTGTGAATTTTTTTGCAACTTATAATTTATGAGGATATGTTAGTTTTATATTTTGGGGTGCATTATTCTCATTGGAAAAGCGAGAGAGACAAATAGAAACCCACATAGTAATACAATTATATCATGCCATTGCTGTGGCTGTTCAGTCGCTCTAGAAAAAAAAACATGGAATTTATCAAGACCATATTATATACTCTTGGATTTTGGTTAGCTTTTGGGATTCGTTAGTATTGAAATAACATTTATTTGATTCATCTTCATGGTATTATACAATTTTTTTATTCTGATAAGCTCTTACTATTGGCAAGACTGGATTGAGTTGAAATAAATGGTGTTTTTCTTTGGTTTATGCATACAATATCTGTAATTACTAAATTCAATCAACTATCTTCTATTAACAATGAATGTCATAACTATTTCATCAACAAATAACAAATGATACCAAATTATTTCATTTTCAAAACAAAAATTCGCATAAAACTCTCTTCAAAAAAAAAAAATATATATATATATATATATAGATGTGTGTGTGTGTGTGTGTGTGTTGGGGGGGGGAGGGGGGATTCTCACATGCGGGCCTTAAAATAGGTCCGCATGGTACAAAAAAAATTAATACCAAAAAAAAAAAATTAAGGTTGATTTTTTTTTATATTTTTTTTGCTATTTTGAAAAAATAATCAATTCATTGACCCATTTTTCTATAATAGCAAAATAAATTGCTTTGATCTAAATTTTTTTCATGGGTACCCTTAAATGTTTAAAACCCACTTAGATCCCTATGTGAGGGGCGCTCTATATATTTTAGATATGTATATTGTATGGATTAATTTATCTATATAAAAATTGAAATTATAACTTCTTTTTTGGCTTTAGTAGTTTTTCATATAAGTTAATTAAGTGTCGTGGGTTAAAATATCCATGCCATGTGGACCAATAAAACTGGAACACCTATCCTCATATGTATACATCTCAACGTTTTCTTTATACTTGATCGGCTACAGAACTACTTGGTCGGCATACCGGTCGACCAACTTAAGAAGATTATGACACCCCGCCTAATTAAACATCGGGTGATCAGGCATTTATTAAATTAAAACAGGTTTCTCAAATGGTTCATTCTTAGCATCACTGTCGAAAACTTTTTAATTACTAATCCCCTAAGTAAAATTAGACCGGTGCCAAATTTTATCTTTCTTAAAACAGATAAATCAACCATGTGGAACAAAGTACAAACAATCATGTACTATAATTCAAACAACAAAGTAAAAGTACAACAGAACAAAAGTATTACCGAATAAACCATCGACTAAAAATCCCAAACAACAATAGAATAACCACTAGTCTGAAATTAATATCTGAGACTAATATCAGACCACAAGTCCATGCATAGAAGAGTGTGAAATCCTGTACTAGATCCGAATGAGAGATATCGTCTAGTCAAAATCCTGTAAGCATCCACTGTGCTACAACTCCGAGTCTCTGGAATAGAATCATCATACATGGCATCCCTGTGGCTGGACACCTAAAAGGTTTTGAAAATATTTTATAGCAAGAGTTAGTACTCAAAACATTTTGAAAATATTTAGCAAGTGTTTATCACCATATAAAATGCGGTTATTGATTACACATGTTAGGTTCTCGTACACTCTCTTGAGTTACTCACCCCTCATCTTTTGTGCACACCTAACGTTCTACACTTAGTTTATCTAGCCATACCTCCCAAGCTAACTAAAACCAAAGTAGTCAACTGAACTTATCTGTACCCAAGTTCGAGTACCACCCATACAGTACAACCGTTTCACTAACATCTCGCGTATGTTAATTAATTCTCAAGTAACATTTCATCTATGTTATTTTTCAAGACTTCCCATTTAGTTTCACTACTAAAATTATTACAATTCTCACAATTGTTGACTTCCCACTTATGTAATTAAGTTTCACTACTTGAATTACTAAATAGATTTTCTCTATCTAAAGGTGCATTTCGTAATTAAGTTTCACTACTCAACTTACCAATTCAGTATGTATCTTTAAATACATGATATGTATCAATCTACTAACACACGAAAGTAGGATATCATCAAGTATATATATTTCACACACAATATATACTAAATATCAGTCATTGCTATTTTGCCCTTTTTATACACGTAAAGGACTCTTGGTTCGGAATGATTCATCGACCCCAAGGAAGAATTGGTTCGGAATGATACATCGACCCCAATTATTTATATACACAAATAAAGATCTCTTGGTTCGGAATGATTCATCGACCCCAAGTGAGAGTTGGTTCGGAATTATCCATCGACCCCAACTATTTTTAAAAATATATATATACACATATTATGGTTCGGGACTCTCTCATCGCGACACCAGTTCAAAGTTTGGTTCAGCATTTCTCATCGACCCCAAACATATAATAACTTTATGTTAGTTCGGAATGTCTCATCGACCCTAACATAATTAATTTAGGTATAATCTCTTTACCTAAAAGATCACATAATTCAGTAGGTACACGCCCGACCTATTAATTATATACGTACGTAATATTTTAATCTCATATATCTACTGTACAATATTCTCTTTACGATTTATCTCATTAATCGTATTTATTTGAGTATTCACACAACTCTAAGGGTCCTAGTTACCCCTTACATATAATTTCAGTAGTTATTTCTTACCCTACTGGTCTATTACTTAAATTGAATTTACTTCGCCCCGTAACTCAATTTTCGAAATCCCCGATACTCTACTAAATCGAATTATTCTCCTCGGTCCGTAATCCAAGCCCTACACCTAATGGCCTTATCGGACCTCGACAATATACCAATTGGTCTTATTCTCACTCCCATATAAGTATAATGTAAATCCTAGAATACTCATTCATTCCCGAACTCAACGAAGAATTAAACACAAAATTTTCGGGAAACAGCTTGCGTCGATCGATCGACGGCTGGGTTCGATCGATCGACATAGTCGATCGATCGATCGAACAGGGACAGACGCAGTTGTCTTCTTTGTTAAGATTTTTCCTCCATTAACAAACCTTCAAACTCCATTATAGTCCACCAAACTTTGACCCAATGATCCTAACATATTCCCACATATACTAGGACAGTTTCTAACGTGTCAAATACATCAAAACTCCAATTACTTTAAAGAAATAATGAATTAAAATCCAGAATTTCTTGAAACCCTAGTTATGGTGTTCTTCCCATATTATCATTCAAAATCCAGATTTTAATCCGAAAAATCATCAAGTCTAATCTGAATCTTAAAACTTTACATAAGGTAAATCATTCTACATGCAATTCCTATCCCAACATGTATAAATATCATCTATCTCCAATCAAAATAATGATTTAAAAAACACTATTCAAAACCCTACACATGGGTGTTATAACTTTATAATTTTTGCAATAAACAACTTGCCTTATGATCAGTAGGGTCTGATTTCGTGGTTGTTGTTGATGATTGATGATCTTCATCCTTCAATCCTTCTTCCCCAACAAGTTGATGGTAAAAATCCCTTTGAATCCTTCCCAATTCTTCCTTTTGCCTTAGAAAGTTGTGCCTCTCTTCTCTCTAATGGTATTGGTGTTGTCATGGGTGTTCTAACCCTAATTCCTCTATCATACGGCTGATATAAAACTCTCAATTTCGTAGGTCTCCATACCTTCTTATGTTAAAAGACCAAAACGTCCCCGAACGGTCTCGATTTAGTCCAAAATTACCCCGGGACTCAACTAGTACCCCCGGGTATACTATTTTGACTAATTTGACCCTTCCGGACTCATCGGTGACCTCTAAATTATCATTTGAGTCACTTAAAAATATTACTCGTTCTCACCCCAACACGGTCTACACGCGTTAAGTAACTATTTACCACTCGCACTAAGTAAATAAAATGAGGCAATATAAACCGGTATCTATCTCTCGATTAATATTCCATAATTACAATTTTTAAATAAAACTCTTTAAATTACTACTCTTACGTAATTTAAATTAAACCGTAATTTTCTCATTTAATTCTCCAATCTAATTAAATAGAATTATTTGGAATATTCAGAAATACGGGGTATTACATACTTCCCCCCTTGCAAAGGAATTTCGTCCTCGAAATTAGGATAAGGCTGGTATTAAGGCTAAGGACCTTAAGTATAATTGCATCCTCTAATACCCAATACTAAATCATAACATCCTAACGGTCGCCCCAAGTACATGCCTTGCTTCATTATAAATTCTTATCGCACGTTACCCATGCCGCATATATCATAATTAAGTCTCACTACTTAATTTCTCATAGATTTTTCCAATCCAACGTTAATTCTTGAAATTAAGTTTCTCCCTACTTAATTTACCCATTTGATGTATATCTCTATATAACATCTAAGTGTCTACTATCACTCATAAGTAGAATATTATAAGGTATATTTCACATACAATATATACTTTAAGGAAAATTGGTCCGGCAAAAATCATCGGCCCCAATAATCCTATCATTTACATTGGTCCGGGAATCCATCGACCCCAAGGTAAATGTAATGCACATGTCGGTTCAGACCTTCCGTCGATACCAATATTTATCATCGATTTGGTTTGGAAAAATCATCGACCCCAAATCGATCCCTCATGTATTGGTCCGAAACATCATCGACCCCAATACAGAGATTAAGCACACTTACTATTGCACATAAGTAGAAAAATCCATAGGTATATATATATTTTACACATAACATATACTATCAACACTTATTTTATAATCACCCCCCTTCTATAACACTTTTGGGGTCATTGGCTCGAAATTCCACCTCGATCACCAATAGTTATTAAATACTTGTCTCGGGATCACATCTCGAGCACCAATATATGTATATATATCTCATCGCACATGAGTAGACAATTTGTGAGCCATATATTTCACATTTCATATACCATAAAATGCCACACTCCAATAGAATGTCCTCATATCACGCGTTAAGGATTAAAAGTTCGAAATGTCTCCTCGAACCACACCTCAAAGTACATGTATTGTTCGTAATCGGTACCCACGAACCTAATCCTCATGTACAGTCCATATAGGCACTCACTCTACCTATAAATATGATCTTGTAGGCATACATTCAACTTATGAATTGATCAGTGGGCTTCTCCAAAATTCCACTATCATAAAAGAGTATCATCATTCTTTCTCACTAATATTGAGTCGTAGGTAACACAACGTACTCAAAATAAAACTTTATCTCTATTCCTTCCTGACCATCTCTCACATGGTGGAATTTTAGGATTTCATCTTGATTCACAATCATGTAGAGCGGCACCGTGCACTCTCCCTTTTCAACTACATACTAATTCATCCCGGTCACCCCATTTCGCTACCCCCAACGAAATGTTGGCTTAATTATGATGTTCACAACCGATCAATAATTTATAAGTTTGTCTCCTCATTCCATCATTAGAAATGTGGGTTCACTACCACATTTCGGTTGTTCATTTCGAGTCTATCTTGTCTATTAACTAGAGGTGTATCTGGAGACAATCTCACTATGTCTCTCCTCAACATCGCTTCCCACTTACGTCATCTTTCCTCAAGTGGTACTCTATTCCCCTTTCTCTCCGGGTTTATTATACTTTACAATCCATGCACTCTTCGCAATTGGCGCACTTTTTGGGTTGGTTACCTTATAAGAATCAACATTTTAGTAACACGTAAGTCACTCACAACACTCAGTCAAGTAGCACCTTCCGCTACTTCTTCACCACAGTTAGGTCTCCCATATCAAGAGATAACCTTTGAACGGTTTCCCACCGACTTTCATCCCATAGGGTGTGCTGGATCTCCCAGCATATATAATCTTGGATCATCGTCTATCTCCCATAACGTTCAACCCATTTCATCGATACGACTTGTCTTCTAATTTCTCCACAGGTGTACAAAATAATTTTCCGCATCCCTCTATCTCGGATGTCTAAGGAATCCTATTGATTAGGGTGCCCATACACCCTTTTCTCCGGGTACATTTGCAAAAACATTGAAAATGTCGCACCCGTAACATGCTTTTCTTCAACTCTAGCCTAGTCTACACGACGTGACCACAATCTTGTGGGTATTCTCAATACCCTATGGACCAAAAATCAAATCCTTGCCCACAAAGTCCCACTTATCCCTTCGTGGTGAGGTAAGCCTTTCAGTGTTTCTCCACAACACTACCGGCTTCACTGATGCCCTAGCATCTAACAATGTCTCATCTCCTGACGTGCATAAAAATTCAGTCGTATTCCCTTTCGCAACCGAACTTAAACAAGGGACTTCTCCCCATGTATTCTTACCGAGCATTATCAGAGGAACACATGGTCGATATGCTTAAATTCGATTCCTCGACAATATGTGCAACCATACTCCAATATTTCTAAAGGAGTCAAGTGGCACCGCGCCTATACTATCACTAAGTCTTTAGCACTAATTACAACGGCGAGCTCGATCTCTCCGCTCAGCGGTCATACTACATACCTTGACTCACATCTTTTAGGTTCCCACACACCGAAATCAATTACTATGATATGTTCATAATCTTCGAAGTCTCTCACATATTGATGAATAATGACAACTCGACCCTTTTTCAGGTGAGGAATCGTCATATACTCCATTCACTCGAGGCTAAAACCCCTATACTTCCTTATCCATCGCTCTGGTGGTTCAGATGGTTTCCGGACATAACACGCTTGTCCTCTCCGGAATGCAAAACTTATTGAAGTTATTATTTCTTCAAATAACTTCAAGCTAAAATAAAACGTGTGGCCCTAGAATCCACACTAGACATCTTTTCAAAAATTCCTGACTCCAGGCCATACTGACCGGTTTGGGTACCCCTCCTCTCGGACTGGGTAGTCTCAATCCTGAACACTATCATCCTGGTTCCCTTAGTTCTGCTGACCAAGAGGAACGCACTATGAGACTTAACAACCCCAACTTAGAATATAATCATTAAATCCCCTAGTGGGTTTTCACCCATGGCTTGCACCAGCCCCTTTACATTCAGTCTTACTCTTTGACTAAATCCTTAAACTCCCTTAGCTCCGCCCACCTAGGAGCATTTACTTCAACGTTGTCGGAAGTACCATATTGTCTTCATAAACATAAGTCGTCCAAGAAGAGTTTTACCAAAATTACAAATTATAACTCGAGAGTCCATTCTCTCAAGGGCTCTTTTTCCTTTATACCTATCTCATCGGTACAAGTTCACTTAAAAGGATAAATTTATCTCTCACGATTGGCCTCTACCAGGCTTTCACGTGAGGGGTTCAGATATTCCCATTCACTTCGCTTCTGAATCATCATTGGAGAACTTTGCGGTTAAGCTATTTGTAAGGTTCCTCTATTTGTATACGGACCCTCGGTCTGAATGTAGTGACTGGTATCTCCGCCACGTTGCCTCTAAAAATTTACTCAAATTTTCACTTCTGAGTATTTCTACTCTATCCTAAACACCAAAACCACTGGACATACTACTTCCATTGGTTAACATGTACAGTCACCATTTTATCACATTTTTACGGCTTGTTCTCATCAAATTTTTCTTCAGACCTACTCCCACTATCACTGCATTGGGCGATCTAGACTAGCGTTCCTCTTGCCATCGCGACACTTGAAAAATGCCTGCTATGCCTCAACAAACCTTGCAGCATTTACTTCCATTACACGCTAGGAGTGACCTCGACAATGGTCATCTCTCCTATGATTACCATATTTGAAAACTCCAGGCTTCATGCTGAGCTCCTCCCTCCTGCAGTCCTTCCAACGCCAATGCTGGTTCTACCGCCATGTTCGACGTATCATGCCCAATCGAACTCGTATATATAACACTACATTTACTAAATAGCAGGAGAACGTAAACTACGTACGTAGAGGAGTACAATAATCCTAAGGTAGGGCTCTATATCAATCAAACGATACGCTGAAAACGTAGTAAGCCGTACATATCCTATGGACACTAGAACCTGATGCTCTGATACCATCTGTGACACCCCGCCTAATTAAACATCGGGTGATCAGGCCTTTATTAAATTAAAACAGGTTTCTCAAATGGTTCATTCTTAGCATCACTGTCGAAAACTTTTTAATTACTAATCCCCTAAGTAAAATTAGACCGGTGCCAAATTTTATCTTTCTTAAAACAGATAAATCAACCATGTGGAACAAAGTACAAACAATCATGTACTATAATTCAAACAACAAAGTAAAAGTACAACATAACAAAAGTATTACCGAATAAACCATCGGCTAAAAATCCCAAACAACAATAGAATAACCACTAGTCTGAAACTAACATCTGAGACTAATACCGGACCACAAGTCCATGCATAGAAGAGTGTGAAATCCTGTACTAGATTCGAATGAGAGATATCATCTAGTCAAAATCCTGTAAGCATCCACTGTGCTACAGCTCCGAGTCTCTGGAATGGAATCATCATACATGGCATCCCTGTGGCTGGACACCTAAAAGGTTTTGAAAATATTTTATAGCAAGAGTTAGTACTCAAAATATTTTGAAAATATTTAGCAAGCGTTTATCACCATATAAAATGCTGTTATTGATTACACATGTTAGGTTCTCGTACACTCTCTTAAGTTACTCACCCCTCATCTTTTGTGCACACCTAACGTTCTACACTTAGTTTATCTAGCCATACCTCCTAAGCTAACTAAAACCAAAGTAGTCAACTGAACTTATCTGTACCCAAGTTCGAGTACCGCCCATACAGTACAACCGTTTCACTAACATCTCGCGTATGTTAATTAATTCTCAAGTAACATTTCATCTATGTTATTTTTCAAGACTTCCCATTTAGTTTCACTACTAAAATTATTACAATTCTCACAATTGTTGACTTCCCACTTATGTAATTAAGTTTCACTACTTGAATTACTAAATAAATTTTCTCTATTTAAAGGTGCATTTCGTAATTAAGTTTCACTACTTAACTTACCAATTCAGTATGTATCTTTAAATACATAATATGTATCAATCTACTAACACACGGAAGTAGGATATCATCAAGTATATATATTTCACACACAATATATACTAAATATCAGTCATTGCTATTTTGCCCTTTTTATACACGTAAAGGACTCTTGGTTCGGAATGATTCATCGACCCCAAGGAAGAATTGGTTCGGAATGATACATCGACCCCAATTATTTATATACACAAATAAAGATCTCTTGGTTCGGAATGATTCATTGACCCCAAGTGAGAGTTGGTTCGGAATTATCCATCGACCCTAACTATTTTTAAAAATATATATATACACATATTCTGGTTCGGGACTCTCTCATCGCGACACCAGTTCAAAGTTTGGTTCGGCATTTCTCATCGACCCCAAACATATAATAACTTTATGTTAGTTCGGAATGTCTCATCGACCCTAACATAATTAATTTAGGTATAATCTCTCTACCTAAAAGATCACATAATTCAGTAGGTACACGCCCGACCTATTAATCATATACGTACGTAATATTTTAATCTCATATATCTACTGTACAATATTCGCTTTACGATTTATCTCATTAATTGTATTTATTTGAGTATTCACACAACTCAAAGGGTCCTAGTTACCCTTTACATATAATTTCAGTAGTTATTTCTTACCCTACTGGTCTATTACTTAAATTGAATTTACTTCGCCCCGTAACTCAATTTCCGAAATCCCCGATACTCTACTAAATCGGATTATTCTCCTCGGTCCGTAATCCAAGCCCTACACCCAATGGCCTTATCGGACCCCAACAATATACCTATTGGTCTTATTCTCACTCCCATATAAGTATAATGTAAATCCTAGAATACTCATTCATTCCCGAACTCAACGAAGAATTAAACACAAATTTTTTGGGAAACAGCTTGCGTCGATCGATCGACGGCTGGGTTCGATCGATCGACATAGTCGATCGATCGATAGTTCGAGATCGATCGATCGATCGAACAGGGACAGACGCAGTTGTCTTCTTCGTTAAGATTTTTCCTCCATTAACAAACCTTCAAACTCCATTATAGTCCACCAAACTTTGACCCAATGATCCTAACATATTCCCATATATACTAGGACAGTTTCTAACGTGTCAAATACATCAAAACTCCAATTACTTTAAAGAAATAATGAATTAAAATCCAGAATTTCTTGAAACCCTAGTTATGGTGTTCTTCCCATATTATCATTCAAAATCCAGATTTTAATCCGAAAAATCATCAAGTCTAATCTGAATCTTAAACCTCTACATAAGGTAAATCATTCTACATGCGATTCCTATCCCAACATGTATAAATATCATCTTTCTCCAATCAAAATAATGATTTAAAAAACACTATTCAAAAACCCTACACATGGGTATTATAACTTTATAATTTTTGCAATAAACAACTTGCCTTATGATCAGTAGGATCTGATTTCGTGGTTGTTGTTGATGATTGATGATCTTCATCCTTCAATCCTTCTTCCCCAACAAGTTGATGGTAAAAATCCCTTTGAATCCTTCCCAATTCTTCCTTTTGCCTTAGAAAGTTGTGGCTCTCTTCTCTCTAATGGTATTGGTGTTGTCATGGGTGTTCTAACCCTAATTCCTCTATCATACGGCTGATATAAAACTCTCAATTTCGTAGGTCTCCATACCTTCTTATGTTAAAAGACCAAAACGTCCCCGAACGGTCTCGGTTTAGTCCAAAATTACCCCGGGACTCAACTAGTACCCCCGGGTATACTATTTTGACTAATTTGACCCTTCCGGACTCATCGGTGACCTCTAAATTATCATTTGAGTCCCTTAAAAATATTACTCGTTCTCACCCCAACACGGTCTACACGCGTTAAGTAACTATTTACCACTCGCACTAAGTAAATAAAATGAGGCAATATAAACCGGTATCTATCTCTCGATTAATATTTCATAATTACAATTTTTAAATAAAACTCTTTAAATTACTACTCTTACGTAATTTAAATTAAACCGTAATTTTCTCATTTAATTCTCCAATCTAATTAAATAGAATTATTTGGAATATTCAGAAATACGGGGTATTACAAAGATGAACCATCAAGAAGAAGAAAAGTCATTCATATGGGAATTGTTAAGAGTCATCTCACACGTGCCTTAGAAGATCAATAGTCTAATTCATTGTGTGTAGGTGTAAATGGTTGAATATATAAAGGCACTCCACCCCTTAGTTTTCAGGACCATTACAAATATCTCATTTCCTTTAGCTCAAGGGACAAATTCATTACGCATAAGCAAGACTACCCAAAATTCTAAGTAATTACCCTTAACGATAATTTTATAATCGTGGATGTAGGATTTCCCTAAGCTGAACCACGTTAAAAATCTTTATCGTCTTTTATTGCCTTGTTTATTTTCCTTATTAGTACTTAAATAATTATCCATGACTACAAAATTGGTAATTCATAGCTAAGACAAAGTCAATACCAAATTTGGACATCAACAGCTTGGCAACGTCCATGGGAATGATTTCTTGCCATCTTTCTCTACCCATCCAATTTATTTGTTCACCTTGAAAGTTTCTTAAGGGATGCCGAATGTTCTTGAGAGCATCCTTGCAGCTGCAGGTAACACTCTAAATCCATCTGTTTCTCCTAGCGTGGCAAGTCTTCAAGGAATCTTACTCAATCTTGCCAAAGGGCAGGAAGCATTACTAGAGTCAGTAAGATAATTAGCGCAAACATTGCACGATAAGTCCACTACCGCACCATCTCTGAGGGAGATGTCGTCCCTTCCTCCTAGAATTGAGAGGAGTGGTTATTCTAGATCATCCCGTGACAGATCTTATCGTCTAGGAGAAATGTCATCCATCCAATCTACTGAGTACTATGATTATCGATCTTTCAATTCTGGGCAATCAGGCGTGTTGGAACGATTAAGTAAAGCCTCTGCTTTTGATTGTCTTGGTCCCCGAGCAACCAGATGTCAACATAGAGTACCGATCCGATCCCGTGAGCATAGGGAAGTGTCAATTAGGTCCAAAATGAGCATCAGAGGATTTGTGCATGCTGAACAGACTTTTCAGAAAGAGATCTCAGCACAAATGCACAGTAAGGCCACCAAAGCTCCATTAGCCAAGTCCAAACCAGAAGATCACTATTGGAAGGGATCAATACAATGATTGGAATATCGTCTAGGAGGTATGGTTAAAACCAAAAATCCTCTGCAAAAGAGTTTTGTGAAAGGATCTATGTTCATCCAATCCATTATGGATTTCCCTACACCCTCTAAATTCAAACCATATGTGGTCACACCTAAGCAATGATAACAAAACTAATCTCGTCCTTCATGTTGAACAGTAACAGGCTGTCACTCGTATTTATTATGTTCCTGACGAGATGCGATGCTGAGCTTTTTCAGGTACAATTACTGGTCCAGCTCAGATATGGTATAACAATTTACCATGACGACAAATTGCCAATTTTCATTAGCTCGCCGAACTATTCATCAATAATTTTTTCTTTGGAACAAAGCCAATCAATAAAGGGGGTAGTCCATTTGCTAAGTGTCCACCAATTACCAGGAGAAAGTACCCAGATGTACATTACTCGCTTTAATAATGAGAAATTAAAAATGGTAGATTATGAAGAAAAAACTGCCATTATAGCTCTAATGAGTGGTAAGTTTCTTGAAAAGCTATATTATGTGTGGGAGTCCATTTTCTACAAGTCCATGAGAGTAGCCGACCAGGATAACTTAAGTTATTTAGCCCTACCCAAATCATGACTTAATTTCCACACGAGTAGTTTGGTTGAAGAAGGACACTCGCAGATTTGGTCAAATCAGGTGCCAAGAATCTCGGATGAGATATTCAAGCACCTCATGGCCAATCTGCACCCTATCATGGAGTTCCTTAAGAAACTCGATCTCTGTAGTAACATATATAAATTGTACACCCTAACCTAGGGCAAGGGGATGAAAAATTGTAACTTTAAGAGACACTTAATAAGAACAAGTACCTCTCCGTGGACGTAGGCAAGTTGTCGAACCACGCACATCGTTATTGTGTGTGATTCCATTTACTTTCTACCGTTTGTGATTATTTTTGTAGATTCTTTTATTGTGATTTTTTTTGCACTCATAATTGGCGCTGTCTATGGGAATCGAATTATATTCCTACGAAAGCATTAATTACCAGAAAGCCTACAGTGTCTCACCACAACAACAATATTCCATAAGCTGGCGATGTTCAGGAAGACCCATCTCCTCCTAGGGTCAGGTTTCAAATTCGCCAACATACAAACCTAAGGTTTCACTAAGAAAGGCAACCTTGTGAAGAGAGCCATGGGCCAAAAAGGTCCACTCAAAGTTCTAGGCTAGTTGATGCGTATGAAGCCAGACTTCGAGAACAAGAAGAGGCAACACACCACTAAGAAGAAGAAAATGCTCGCCTTAAGAGGTGACTTGAAAGAATGGAGAGAGATCTCCCTAGAAACACAAGGTGGAGTCAAGATAGGACTCTTATCCCTCGGGGGGAGACTCCCCCAATTGAGGAAAGAGCACTAGGCGTGACCAGGAGATAACTGAATGTGACAAATCAGAGAGAGCATGATTAGAGCGTGGCCAACAAGAGAGGCACCACATGAATAATGATCGACTAAGTGAGGATTTAAAGTACCTGATTCCTAGAGAGATGGACCAACACTTGGTACACCGAGGAGCTAGATTAACTAGAGAGCTTTCCAAAAGATATAAAGACCCATTTTTCAAGGGAGATCGAATGCGAGGAGCCCCCTAAGAAATTTGACGTCCCCTGGTTCGAGACCTATGACAGGAAAATATACCCTATAGACCATATTAGGCAATAACAACAAGCAATGACCTTATAGAGACACAATGACGCACTCGTGTGCAGGTTCTTCCCTTTTAGACTATATGATGTAGCACAAAAGTGGTTTGAAAGGCTTCCCCATAGGTCGATCAGGAATTTTATAGCACTGGCTGAGGCTTTCACGACACGATTTATAATGAGCATCTCCCATCCTAAGAGGATAAATGCATTGCTCACTATAAAGAAGAAGCCAAAGGAGAACCTTAGAGATTACACCAAGAGATATACTGGGAAGTTTTTAATGAGATCGAGGATTGCTCAAAGCAGGTTGTCATAGTATCCTTTAAAATCAGCTTACCGACCACCTCTCTATTGCACCAATCCCTCACCAAGAAGGAAGCCATAGGCATCAATGATCTTATGACTCATATCGAGAACTACGCCAAGGTTGAAGATGTGGTCCATCCTAGTGGGGAGACAATGGTTGAGTAAAAGTGAACAAGAGGACGGAGAAGAATGACACCCAGAAGAAGGGAAGCAAGAATGGGGGCAAGAATGGCTCTAAAGGTGGAAATAAGAATGACCCCTCCAAGGCGTTCCAGGATGTTAATATATTCTTTAAGGAACCCATCTACAAAATTCTTAGCAAAATAAAGGATGAGCCTTTTATTAAATGGCTCAAGAAGATGGGCGGCAATCCAACTAAAAGGAACAACTTGCTGAGATGCGCGTTCCACAAGGAGGGCGATCATCGAACTGAGAATTGCAAAGCTTTGAAGTCACATCTGGAAGAGCTAGTTCAGGCAGGGCACCTCAGTGAATATATTGAAAAGAAAACAAAGAAGTTCGCAACTAGAAAATGTCCTCGATAATGATACAGGACACGAATTTACTGTAATTCATGGGGCGTCAGACCTCAAACAGATTTAGGGAAACACCGTTTAAATGGAACTCAAGAAGGTGACTACCGTGATGGAAGATTTTAAGATTGATCCTACTAAAACCCAGGTAGGAAAGTGTTGGTGACCAGAAGATATTGATTACACTAAGCACATCGTGTTCACCGAAGAAGACTTGGTCGGGTTGAGGACACCACATCATGACGCATTGGTGATCACACTCGGGATTGCTAACTGGGATGTTAACAAGTTACTTGTAGACGAGGAAAGTTTGTTCGAAGTGATGTATCTGGAACCATTTCATAAACTAATATTGAATGTCCTCGACCTCAAAGAAGCCACTATTCCACTGGTCGGCCTCGCAGGAAGAATCACCATGTCATAAGGAAAGATAATCTTGCCAGTCAGGACAGGAAACATCTCAAAGTTAATAGAGTTGTTAGCAGTGGACATCAAGTCCCTATATCACGCTATTTCGGGAAGAGGTTGTCTCCATGCTATGAAGGTTGTTCCATCCATTTATCATCAAAAACTAAAGTGCATCATAGATCAGGGAGTGGTCAAAATTCGCGACGATCAGGCTACATCTCGAAAGTGCTTTATCATAGCTATCCATCCAATATAAGAGAAGAAAAATGAGCCTGAGAATGCCTAAGAGAAAGACCAAGAGAAAGCCTAAGAAGGGGCTGTCCTCTCCAAATAGCAACTACGGTATGGAGGACTAGGGGTGGAAGAGACCAGGGTATACCCCGCTGACAGGGTCATTAAAATCCTAGAAGAAGTTGTAACCGATGATAACTTAATAGAAAGGAAATTTTTTATTAGATATGCTCTCACCAAGCAAGAGAAAAGGGATCTGGTTGTACTCCTTAAAGGAAATATAGATGTTTTCTCAGGGAGCCTTACGAGTTACCAGGGATTGAACCTATCATGGTGTGTCACCGCTTACACGTCGATCCTACTTTTAATCCCATAACTCAAAATGATCGTTGAATGTCACCCGAGAAGGCTAAGGCAGTGGAAAAAGAGGTACGAAAGCTACTAGATGCAGGATCTATCAGGGAAGTTTAGTTCCCTGTATGATTATCTAACCCAGTGGTAGTACCTAAAAATAATGGCAGTTGAAGGGTGTGCATCGATTTTACCGACCTCAATCGGGCATTTCCTAAGGATAGCTTCCTTCTCCCAAAGATAGATCAGTTAGTCAATGCTACAGCGACCTACAAGAGGATGAGCTTCCTTGACGCTTACTCAGGATATCATCAGACCCCCCCTATATGGGCCCTCCCAGGATAAAACCTCCTTTATAACCTCAATTGGGTTGTACTACTATAAGGTCATGCCTTTTGGCCTCAAGAACACAGGGGAAACTTAAAAAAGATTGGTAACCAAGATGTTTAGTAAACAAATGGGAGAAATGATGGAAGTGTACATCGATGACATGCTCGTTAAAAGTAAGGACAAGGCCGATTACGTCTCAAATCTAGAAGCAACCTTCAAAATCCTCAGGAAGTATCGAATGAAGCCTAATGCAAGTAAGTGTTCATTCGGTGTCTAGTCAGGAAAATTCTTAGGTTACCTAGTAAGTAAAAGGTTAATCGAGGCCATCCCAGATAAAATTGATTCTATCACTGGGATCAGCCTCCTCAGATATTGAGAGATGTTCAGAATCTTATTGGGATGCTCGCAGCGCCCAATCACTTCATCTCAAGTCTTTGAAATGCTACCGACCATTCTTCTAGCTCTTAAAGAAAGGCAAAGGCCTCGTATGGGACAAAAACTATTTGCAAGCCGTGGGAGAGATTAAGTCTTACTTTAACAAGCCTCTACTATTAATAATTCTAAATGATGGGGAGCAACTATATCTTTACCTGGCAGTATCAGACCATGTTGTGAGCTCCGCCTTAGTACGTGAAAAACAGGGAGAACATCACTCGATTTACTATGCCAGCAAGACGCTCTTAGATGCTGAACAATGGTGCTTACCTCTGAAAAAGCTCGCCTATGTCCTAGTGATTGCTTCAAGAAAATTGAAGCAATATTTCGAAGCCAAGTCCATAACAGTAATCACCTCTTACCTACTCAAATCCGTTTTACAAAGGGCTAACCTCTCTTGATGTCTTTCAAAATGGTCGATCGAGCTCGGGAGATTCTACATCCACTTCTAGCCCAAAATAACAATCGAGGGACAGATCCTAGCAGATTGTATTTCTGAGTTCATAGGATATTGCCCAACGAATCAGCTAAATGAAGAGAAATTAATCACATGTGAAGTACCGTCCAAAGATTGGACACTGTATATTAATGGAGCCTCAAATTCTAAGGGGGAAGGAGTGGAGATTGTTCTTATAACCCCTGAAGACAACTTCATCGAGCAAGGAATTAGGTTAGGATTTAAATCCTCTAACAACAAAGCTGAATATGAAGCACTGATCGCCGGTTTGCGAAAAGCTTAACTACTGAGGTAAAAATGCCTTAATGTATTCAGTGATTCCAAATTAGTCTCCAAGAAGGTAGGTGGAGACTTCCAATGCCAAAGACGATCGAATTACAACATATCTTAATGTAGTAAGAACACTCATAGGAGAATTTGAAAAAGTGTAAATTCAACAGTTCCTTAGAGATCAGAATAGTCACGCTGACGCTTTAGCAACCCTATGCTCGGCAATTAACTCTGACCTAAGAAGAACAATTCAGATAGAGTTCCTAGCACAGCCTAATATTGACCATACAGTCATAGCCGAGCAAGTCCTCCTTACAGATAAAGCCCCAAGTTGGATGGGCCCTATTATTAATTTTCTACCGAGTGACGTACTGCCAGACGATAGGTGGTCAACCCATCAAATCAGGGTTAAAGCTACTCGTTTTTCCTTCAATCCTGAAGGGAAAATTTATAAGAAATCATTATCGAGCCCCCAACTCCAGTGCGTTCACCCATAAGATGTCTAGCAAGTACTTAATGAACTCCATGAGGGCACATGTGGGAGTTACGCAGGTGGAATATCGTTAGCCTTTCGAGCGATCAAGGAAGGATATTGGTGGCCTCGCATGCAGCAAGACGCTAGTGCATACACTCATAAATGTGAAAAGTGCCAAAAGCACTCACTTATGGTTCACCAGCCCGCCAACGACCTGAAATCACTTAACAGTCCATGGACTTTCGCTCAATGGCGATTAGACATCGTGGGACCACAACCTACTGCATCTACAAATCGCAAGTATCTGCTAGTTGCCATAGACTACTTCACTAAATGGGTGGAGGCAGAACCACTGGCAAATATTCGAAAAGGTTCATATGAAGGAACATCATAACTCACTTTGGGATACCAAGGACCATCATCATCGATAATGGTACACAATTTGAAAGCGGTTTGTTTCAAGCTTTGTGCGATGAAAATGGCATCAAGCACCACTTCAGTTATGTGGATATCCCCAAAGCAATGGGAATGCAGAAGCTTCCAACAAAACCATGATCGACGGAATGAAAAAATAATTAGAAAATCCTAAGGGCGCTTAGGTGGATGAACTTCCTCATGTTCTATGGGCTTATTGCACAACGCCCAGGAGACCAACTGGGGAAACATCATTCGCCCTCGCTTATGGGATGTAGGTTTCCATCCCTCTGAAAGCAGGTCTCCCTATTACGAAAACCACTCTAGTCGATCAAGGCCTTAATGATGAAGCACTATGCACTGAATTTGACCTGGAAGATGAGCGACGAGAGCTAGCATTGATCAAGTTGTCTTCCTACCAATAACAACTAGCCAAGCAATACGATAAAAGAGTTAATTTGAGGAAGTTTTCAATAGGAGACTATGTCTTACAAAAAGTCCTCAGTGGTGCTCTGAAACCATTAGACGGTAAACTGGGACCAAACTGGAAAGGACCATTTAGAATAATCAAAGATGATCTTCAAAGAGCATATCATTTGGAAACGCTGGAGGGCAGGGAGATACCAAGAGCATGGAACAAAGTCAATCTTAAGAAGTTATACTTTTAAATATTCTTATCTTCAAGGAGCATATTATTTTTATTTTTTTCTTGATAAGACAATTTCCAATGAATAAAAGTCGGTTAGCCCCTTTATTCTCGTATTTTACAATGGCTGCTTAACTTATCTGATTATATCTCATTAATTTTAACCTTTTCCAATGATAACTCCTTTGCGTATATCTAAATGCCTAACGAACAGGGTTAGCAAGTTAACTATGAGCACTTCAAATTACCCTCAGGCCCTTGTTGCAAACACAAGAAGCCTCATGAGTTGCCCCAATAACAACAAGGGCCATACAGGGGATCCTTAGGCAATAAAGCCAACTCTGGTTGGTCACCAACTTTTGTTGGTTGAAAAAATCCTGCTCGAGTGGATTGCCCACTATCCAGGTTCATTCTCGCCATCATCTCACTTAGGCCTAAGGTAGTGTGACGACACTACCTAAAACGTAAAGTGAGTGGAATGATATTGCTTAGTCATATTGGACTGGGAGAATGTTTAAACACATAAAACGTAGAGTGTTAATACTTAAATATCATTTAATCGGCTAAAAAAGTCCAAAGAAATTTAAACTAAATATAAACCAACCTAAAGCCTAAGATTGACGAGTCAGGATCACTTTGGTCAATAAAAACAAAATACAACCATCAACGTCTCTCTAATGTCATATAGTCAGATATAAAGCTCAAAATGATAAAGTCAAAGGTAAATGGATATTTAATCGACTGATTGTAACTAGCCAAATGTTTACTTAGCATGAGCTCAAAACATAAGAAAACTATTTGTTAAAATATGAGGTTACAACTATAGACAAAAAATAAATATATAAAGGCCTAAAAAGGGCCAGGGCAACGAGCAAGGTAATCTGTTGCACGCGCTCTTCGACCATCATCTAGATGAGGCACAATCTCTTCTCCAACATCTTCTAAGTGATGTTCCAAAAGCTGAGCAGGAATAGCATCAATAGGGATCCACTGGTCATCCCTAGAGAAGGGATTATGTCGATAGGCTGGGCAATCAATCTGATATTTGTACCATAAGGGTAATTTTTGGGAAACTTTATCTCTCTGAGGGCACCAAGCCATCCCCAAGAAAAGGCAAGGTCTTTTGCCTCCTTCAGCCTCGCTGGGGCGTCAGTTTAACCTTGGTCATAACCATCTACCCAGACTTGTCTAGGACCCCTTTTGAACAAATTACTTAACCTTATCACGTCCCTATGGAGACCAACAACAATTATGTACGCTCGCCTAACATCCCCTTTCAGCTCAGTATCATCCCTTTATAGAGCTTTAGTTTTAGCTCAGGAAACTCCTCTGGACGATGATGAGGTTTCTAACAACACTAAGGAGGACCCCGGGGGGATGCTCACTTTCATACGAGCAGTATCCCTCTTCAAATCCTTATTCTCCTTCTGGATCATCTCACTCACTTGGTTTGCCTCTTTGGCATTCAGGTCATTTATTTCCTCTTAGACTGAAGCTCCAACTTCTTCCATCTCATGAAGTTTATCCTTCAGTTTAACGACCAACTCAGATTGGCCCTTGTACTTTTGATTCCTTACTCTTAAAGATTTGCAGATTTTCACAAAGACTTTGTGAACCTGTAAGCTGACATTAGGTCCAAGGATTCTCCATAGTTGAGAGTTAAGGGAAATATAGTGATATAAATCAACAGACTAAAAATAATACACACCAAACCAAAATCAAGTATGTTAGCATATGGAGAATCAGATCAACACATGAAAAAGAAGGAAAAATTCCATTTCCATATAACATAGAAAGGTGGCCAAGTGCTAATATATAATGTTCTCAAAAGATGGGTACAAACTGACAAGACTAAAAATAGTAAAAAGAAAATGTAAACTCCTAGTCGACAAAACCCTAGTCTTTCACCTAGTCTCCCTCAACTATGGATTTCCCCTTATCAACCACCTACTGCTCCTGGTCAGCACCAACACTTCTGACAACCACTGCAGGAATAATATCAGTGTTACCAGCAACATAGTCGCCACCTTCTTTTTCTTCTTCTTCAGCATAAGGGTTAGGACCATGGTATTGAAGATTAAAAATATCAGAGTTTGTAGGAGTTCCAGCAGACTTCAAACCTTGGTCCCATCCCTTCTTGAAAGAGACATTGCAAGCATAATCCATTTTGCGCTCTGTATCCTCATAAGTTTTATAAAAACCCTCACGGTAGATGTCATCCTTGGCTTGGGGAAGATCACCCTCCATCTTGGCAACTTTGTCAGTCAAATTTGTATTGGCCTCTACCAGTTTAGACTTCTCAGCAATTATCACCTTCTGAGTAGCCCCAAGTGTATCATAGGCCTTAGATATCTCATTCTCTGTATGCTTCCACGCTTGGCGAGCATTGACAAAGGCCACCTTTTTTACTTCCCGGGTATTCTTCAGCTCCTCTTCTCTTCTGAAGCTATCCGATTGATTATCCAGAAGAGTAGTAAAATCAGATAGCATCTTCAAACAAGATAGAATAATAGAGAATCATGAAAAAAATGAAAAGAGCAAAGTAAAATAAATAAGTAAGAAAGACTTACCAGAGCCATCCCTTGTACAGTTTGAGGGTGAATTGAATCGGCCCCAGCCTAGAGGAATGCTCGCGATCAATAGTGAGCACCGACCTCTTTAGGAGGTCAGGGGACAAATAGGGGGAATCACCTACACTATCCCCCTAAAGACTAGGGAAAGTTGTCACCCCAGAGGATTGCAGGGCTAACTTCCTTTTAACATTAACCCTCTACTTTTCTTTCATCTTATCCTCTCTCTCTCTCTCTCTCTCTCTCTCTCTCTCTCTCTTCTTCTTCTTCTCTTTTCTACTCTCTCTCTTTCTCCTTCTCTTTTCCCTTATCAGATGGGCCAGAACCACTGCCCTTGGAAGAGTCTATTATAGAGATCTTCAAAGCTGGAATCCTACCAGAAAGGACTATATGTTCATCATCATCATCAGGAAGTTTTTACTTCGTCCTCTTAATTGAAGGAGCCATCTTTTTTCTCCTCCTCTTCCCCTACCTCTCTTATTACCTCTTCTTGTCTCTCTTCCTCTTCTTCAGAACTTTTCTCTTCAATAATAATTAGATCAGAAGGAACTACTTCTGGATCTTTCAAAGATGGAACCTTATCAATCGGTCGATCAATAAAATTAGTGCTCGTGTTCTTATATTCCAAGAGAAAGGCTGCCGACCTTGGATGTTCACCGTCTTCCAATATTTCCCTAATTGTCCAAGACTTCATGATCTCGTCGGTATTAATCTCCCTAAGGTCAGGTTCCTAATTTTTGGCATGATCTGCAATAATAATAAAGAGGACTATCAGCCACAAGAATGGGAAGAAATAATAAGAAGTCAGTAGAAAGGAAAAAAGAAGAAACGACCTATTTCGACATCTCCATATTCAAAAATCATAAAGTCGCGAGGTCTTTCCCCTCCAACAGTGGAGGGAGATGCCAGTTCCTAGCAATGAACCCACTCTCTCAGTAGTCTTTATTAGAATCTGGGAGATTTACCACCAAAACTCGCTCTGATTTTTTAGTTTTCAAATATAACAAACCTTCTTTGGTCTTTGAGAACACATAGCAATAACATACCTCAGCAAGACCTAAATTTGTTCCATAGAGTGTATATATTCTGTGAACTCCATTTACTATCTTCCACACGTTGGGGGCACATTGGGTAGGAACAATGTCAAAGTACCTAAAAAATCTCAGAAACAACTCATTTGGGAGGAATGTCAAACCCCCTTGAGTAACCAAAAGGGTGTGAATCAAGTGCCCTCCGTTAACGTCATGAACGTTCTGAGAAAGGGGCACAGCCGATAATCACCCAATCAGGAATATTATACTTACGCCTAAACTGTTTTACAGACTTATTATCCAACATCACCATAACTGAACAAGGAAGAAGAAACCCTAGCAATAGTAACTAGCTAATACAAAGAAAAAGAACTAAAAAGGGCAGAGATTAAAACTTATAGATAGTAACGGAGCTTTGAAAAAGCACACAAGAAGAAGAACTTCGATTTTTGAAGCAAAGGAGAATCTTAGGAGTGAAGTATGCACAAGAACGACTGAAGACAGTGAACGAACGGTTACGTATACACCAAACTGATCACCAAAACACTCTAATGATGAGTTACATCTTCCCAAGAAGATTTTACCGCTTCAACTTCTTTTTAAGACAAGCGTACCCATTGTTAAAGTCTTCCTATTACGAACATGCTATGGCGAACTCTCATTACATTTTAAGGCCTTGGGCCTCCGACCTAGTTGAAATCTATTGACCCATAATTATTAGCGCAAAGATTTCAGGGGCAATTGTGGGAGTCCATTTTCTACATGTTCATGAGAGTGGCCGACCAGGATAACTTAAGTTATTTGTCTCGGCCCAAATCATGACTTATTTTCCACACGAGTAATTTAGTTGAAGAAGGACTCTCGTAGATTTGGTCAAATTAGGTGCCAAGAATCTCGGATGAGATATTCAAGCACCTCATGTCCAATCCACACCCCATCATGGAGTTCTTTAAGTAACTCTATCTCTGTAGCAAAATATATAAATTGTATACCCTAACCCAGAGTAAGGGGATGAAAAATTGTAACCTCTTTGTGTACGTAGGCAAGTTGTCAAACCACATACATCGTTGTTATGTATGATTCCATTTACTTTTTGCCATTTGTGACTATTTTCGTAGATTATTTTATTATGAATTTTCTACACTCACATTATGCATTGGCGAAAGAACCTCCAAAAGCCATGATTGAACTAATAGCAAAGGCTGGTAAAATCATGAACATCAGAGAAGCTATGGCTGCCAAACAAACCCTCAGTATAAAATTCGATGGCAAGAAGAACTCCGATAAAAAGGAACATGATATAAAAAAGTCGAGAAGTCTAAGAAGTATTAGGAATATACCCCTCTTACTATAGGTGTGCAGCATATTTTGGAGGAAATTAGGGGCAGTAAGAACTTGAAGTGTCATGGGAAACTAAAATTGCCACCCAATCAGAGATATAAGTCTATATATTGTGACTTTTATAAAAACTATAGATATACCACTGATAACTATATTGACTTAAAGAATGAAATTGAATCTCTCATTCGCTAAGGAAAATTGACCAAGTTTATTGACCGAACTGAAGGTCGGGACACGAGAAGAAGTTCAGAGTCACCTTATAAAAATAAAGATGACAGGGAAAGAGTTAGGGATGGTGATTTTAAGGATGACCTTGACTTTTTGAAGAACCCAATGGGCTTGAACTTGGGGTAGGCATGATATCTTTTGGTTGTCATTTCATTGCAGGAGGGAATGTTGGAGGTGGTGATGAAGTCACTGGGAGAAAAGCCTATCTAAATGAGGCTAAAGCCTGCTCTTACATTAGGCAACTTAATTTAGCACACGAAATAAATGGTCGATTCAGAAAGGTGAATAAAGACAAGCTGGTAATCAAATTTTCCAAGAATGATTTATCAGGAGTACTTTACCCTCATAATGACCTTCTCGTCGTTACCTGCATGTACATCATAACAGGATTATAAGAATTCTTATGGATAACGGTAGATCAACAAATGTTATGTTCTGTAATTTCTTTCACAACCTGGGGTTACAAGATAGCAAACTTTAACCCTATCATCGGCCTTTAATCAATTTCTTCGAAGAAAAGGTGTATCCCTTGGGAACTGTCAAATTAGAAGTATTAATCGGCATATGGCCAACAAGCAAAATAAAAAAGATTCATAAAATGATCCTTCTGCCTATAATATGATCCTCGATAGAGTTGAATTAAAAAATTTAAAAGCAGTGTCATCTACATTTCATTAATGTATGAAGTTCCCCACTCACTATGGGGTTGCGTGGTAAAATGCAATCAAATGGAGGCTAGAGAATGCTACTACACTTTTATTGACCAATAATACGTTCAGAAGAGCACTACCACTTACCAAATTGACACTTTAGATCCCCGTGAAGTAGTTGATTTAGTCAAAGGACAAGTCCTGGAAGCTATGGAAACCATCATACTAGACGATGAAAAACCAGAGAGAACCACCTAGATTGGCTCAAACCTAACACCATCCCTCAAACAGGAATTAATTGTATTCCTTAGAGAGCATACAAATGTGTTTGCCTGGAGCCATGAGGATATATTGGAATAGATCCTAAATTTATATGCCATGAATTTAATATCAATAAAGATGCTAAGACAATCAAGCAGAAGCATATGGTATTTAGTCTCGAGAAAAATATAGCCATCCGGGAGGAAGTAGAAAATTACCAAAATCTCACTTCATTGAAGATGTCAAATAACTTGATTAGTTGGTCAATGTAGTCATGGTTAAGAAGAAGAACGATAAATTGTGAATGTGTGTGGATTTTATAAACCTTAACAAAGCATGCTTAAAATATCATTTTTCTTTACCAATGATTGATCAATTAGTAGATGCAATAGTAGGTCACGAGTTGCCGAGCTTTATGGATGCATACTCTGGTTATAACCAGATCAAAATGAAATCCAGGGATAAAAAAAACACATATTTCATTACCACCCGGGGTACTTACTGCTATAATGTTATGACTTTTGGGCTTAAAAAGACTGGAGCAACATACAAAAGGTTAGTAAACAATATTTTTGAAGAAAAAATTGGGAAGAACATGTAGGTATATGTGGACGATATGATTAATAAGATCAAGGTAGATATCGACCACATCAAAGACCCGAGTCAGACGTTTGATCAGCTGGAAAAACATCAAATAAAGCTCAATCCGACCAAGTGTGTGTTCGGCGTACAAGGTGGAATGTTCCTAGGATTCATTGTGAATCAAAGAGGAATTGAAGCCAACCTAGATAAAATAAAGGCATTGATTGATATGCAATCTCCAACATGCAAGAAGGATGTTCACAAATTAACGAAAAGGGTGGCTTCCCTCAATCGATTTATCTCCTGAGCTACTGACAAATGCTTATCAATCTTCAAAGTGCTCAGAAAAACTTTAAATGGAATGAGGAATGCGAACATGCCTTTTAGGATTTGAAGATGTACTTGGGATCTCCACCACTGCTATCCTGACCAATTATGGGAAAGAAATTGTATCTATATTTGGCTATTTCAAAATTCCCTGTTAGCTTTGGCATTAGCCAGATTGGAAGATGGAGTTTAGAAACCAGTGTATTACACTAATAAAGCATTTAGAGGAGCAAAAATCAGATATCACGTATGGAAAAGCTCGCCCTTACTCTTATTGAAGCTTCAAGGAGGATGAAGCAATACTTTCAAGCACCCACATTATTATTTACACAGATTTACCTCTGCGCTAGGAGTTTTATAAAATAGAGAAATCAGGGAGATTAGTGTCCTGGTCAGTAGAGCTAGGAGAATACGAAATCATTTATGAGCTAAGGACCACACTGAAGGTGTAGAATCGCTACAACAGAAATATTGCGACTTCTCAAATAAAATCCAATTTTAATTAATTCCAAATTTTAGTTAAAACCTAAAACATGCATCTAGATGATTTATCAAATAAAATAAAGCATGCGGGATAAAACAAACAATTTCAGGAAAAATCCCCTAAAGGGTTAAAACCTTTTTATTTTCACTATAATTTGTAAAAACGGTTACACGGATTACTATGAAAATAAGTGTGACATACGAAATACCCTCAGGCGTCGGTTTTAATGTTTCGGCTGGAATCTCCCCCAAGAACTCCAGGTGGTCAGCAATGAAGAAGAGAAACATCTTCTCCATAAGTTACTCCATAAGGACTCCCTCTAGAATAGCGCACAGCTCTTTGATTGTAGAGTTCTCCCCACAAGTTACTCCAGATGAGTAAACAATCCTCTTGAAGGTTTAAAGATTCACACAAATATATGGGAATGGATTCGTGAATCAAAAAGGGTATAAAACCTTAAAAAAGTAAAGTATATTTTCTGGGTTGTGAAAATGCAGAAACTGGTGTATAAAAGACTTGGGAAAACGTATAGAATGCACACTGGTATTTATACGAAAATTGAGGCGGCAACGTCGCTCTAACGAGATAGACATCTCGCTCGAACGAAGGACACGTGTCATTCGAACGACATCGCGCGAGATGCTTATCTCGCTCGAACGATAGTGAAAACTCGTTTGAAGGAGCTCATCGACCGAGGCACTCCGCTTCTATACTTAGAAAAATTTATGCTTCTGATAAAAAGTATTCAGACTTCAAAAAAAAATTTTTTGAAAAATTCCCAAATATTTATGCAAAAATAAAACAACTACGATAAATCATTTTACCAATATTGCGTAGTGGAGTAGTGGGAACGGTTGAGCAGAACGTTGCATGAAGCATGATGCACGTGTGAAGATGATGGATGCATAGATTCGGATCAAGGCCGTCGTGGATGATCGTGTTGACATGCCGAATGTAGCGGTATCAGACATACATACTATGATCTAGGACAAATAGAAAATTCCTAGATTCTACCCCAAACAGTTATAAAATTATGTCCTTACAGAAGGAACAAACCATAATAGATTTATTATTGAATTCACATATCCATAAACGATCAATAACCCAAGTTTGCCTGCAAAGCTCACTTCCTTGGAAGAAAGCTTTGCTCCAAAGCAAACTGAAAGTATCTTTGATGAACCTAAAACATCAACTGCCCAACAGATGGCTCAAAGGTACAACGAGTAGAGCAAGAAAATATTCCAGCAAGGAGTATTATCCAAGGAGGGCTTCAATGACGACATTCCAATTTGGAAGTTGTCTGCAGAGGGATCATCATATGCCACTAGCAGTAGATCAGGTCTAATCATCAATACTCCGAAAGAAATTAATGTGGAATATGCACTTTATTTTCAATTCCATGTCTCCAACAATAAAGCAAAGTATGAAGCATTATTGCATTCAAATGGGATTTACATCTTGTTCAAACGAGATTAAAAGTCGTTTGATAGGTTGTTTCTTTTATGTTTTCTAACAAGGTTTAAACGAGGCTTACTATTTTGTTTTTCTTTAGGTCATTAGAAATGAACCTTATGTTGTTCGAACGACATAGCAATGTCGTTAGAACGAGGTCTGGTTCTCATTCGAACGAATGCGTTGCCTTAAAATTTATGAGTGGCCGAAATATACCCGTTTCGTGTTCAGAACATTTAAGACTTTTTCCAACTTCATTTTTTCATAACTTTTGTGAAAGTCCTTCATCTTTTGTGTTGTAAAAAGACTATTTAATTCATAACAAAACATCCTTGAATATTATTCTTGTGAATTTGTTTAAACCCTAGAAACTTTAGTATATTTGCATACACCTGATGAAGAGGATCTTCATGGTTGACTTATGATACCTGTGGGGACTCACTGTTGAAGACGAAGGCTGAAGCTGACGAAGGACTGCAGTCTTATGATTCTTACGAGGATCATAGTTATTGTTCATCAGAGATTTGCAAAGATTATTACTTTATGCTTGTTGCGATTATCAAGTAGTTTGTAAGACAATTATCTTGTACATTTCTAAGTGAATAAAAGGTTTTACTCAAAAGTTTTTTTTTTACTGAAACTTGGCCTTTCTTGATTACCTTGTTTAATTTATCAGTTTTGTCACAAAGAGGCATGTTTAGGATAAAAAGATAAAATCTATTTAAAATTGTCTTTCGCATTTATAATTTGGTAGAGCACTCATTATTTAAAATCTATTTAAAATTGTCTTTCGCACTCATTATGCCAACAAATTGGTATCAGAGTAGGTTGCTCCAAACTATCAAGCGATCCAGAGTTTTTAAAAAGGTTTTGATTGTTTTTGCTTTTCTTTCTCTAGTTTCGACGACTTAAATCGTTTGAATTTGAAGTTTTCTACAAGAATTAAAATATTTGAAAAAGAAAATTCTCGTTTTAAAACCGTTATGGAACTTTTGCAGACTGTTTAAATAAAAGAGATTTATTTCATGATAAACTTGTGGACATGGATCGTGATTTTAGAGATTTATAATTGTCCAAAAAATAGAGTGAGAATAGAGTCCTTATTTTAGAAAAAAATTGGAGGACTTTAAAAGTTATAGGGTTAATGTTTGTGTTGTTGAGGAATATGTTTTGATTAATGATTTTAAGGTACGAGAGAAGACTCTTAGGGATAAGTTTACTTTTATTGAGGGGGAGCGAGATAACCTTATAGGAATGATTGAAAATATGAAGGAGTTTCTAAAATTGGAAGAGTCATATTCTTTGCTTGAGTCTAAAATTTTAAACTTAAAAAATTATTTAAAAGACTCTAGTAGTGTTGGTAGTGATGGTACTAGCTCACATGTTTCTAATGCTTCGAGTATTAAAGTCAAGACCATTGTTTTCTTTATAGGATCAACCGCATCTAAGGATGTTAGAAAAGGTCAACCACTGGTAACATTCCTTGAGTTTACACATGTTCACATTGTCATAAGAAAGGTCACGTTAGGAATTTTTATTTTGATCTTGGAAGAGGTCTTAGAAAGTTGAAGTCTAGTGTCCCGTTGGTTCCCAAAATCCATATTCATCATTTCACATCTATTTGGGTTAGGAAATCAATTTTAGAGGACCTAAGTGGTAGACTTGCTGATTCTCACATGCTTTCACATGATTCTTCTTTTTCCATATCTTATAAATGATTGCTTGCATGTTTTATTTGTCATACTCTAGTTACGCTTCATAATATATGTTTGCTAGTGTTATGACATGAGTAGGTTTTGTATTATATTTTTCTTTTATTTAGTTATAGTTGAAAAATAAAAAAGATTTTATTTTGTTATTTTTTTTAAATACAAAAAGATTTTTGATTTTTGTGTATTTTAGTTTTAAACATTTAGTATGGCATATTGGTGTGTTTGAATGCATTTCACTTCGCAATTTCTATGTGGCTAGGACGTTTGGTTATGACTTTAGATGCTTAGATTGATTATTCCACGTTTATGGAGTTGTTTTGAACTTGATTTGCTTTACAGATTTGACTTTATGTATGCCTCCACACACACATGCATGAGCATATTGAATTTTGACTTCATGATGTACATTTGAGCTTGGTGAGATATTCTCCCATCAATTTTGTGATCTACATATTTATTTGACTATGGTGGATTTGTGCATGTAAGAACCGTTGCCCGTGAGAGTTTGTTTAGTACTGAAAAATATGAGTGAACACGAGAAAGGGCTATGAGAGAAAAGTGAACTCATCGTGAAAGCCACCGTTTGAAAAGAGCCCAAGAAAAAATTAAGGCAATAAAAAGATCAAATTTCCAAAAAGGGGCCAAAATAGTTTAGTTTGCTTGATCATTCAAAAGAAAGAACTTTAAAAGAATGGAAAATATAATTATGTTTATCTTTTGAGGGAGTTTAGTTGAAGATCAATAAGTTTGCACAATGATACTTAATATGTTTATTTTGTCATGACGCTATTGATTTGTAGAATCATCAATATTCTAGGATTTTGTGCATTGTGCTTGTTTTGTTCATTAAGTTCAACTTTATTTGTCAATTGAGGCTAAATCTTAGTTTGATAAAGTTTTGCGGTCAATTATAACTTCTTAAACATACTTGAGTGTTTGGGTTATAATTTATTTGTTACTAGTTCACGACCATTCATTCCATCTCACACGTTTGGACACATCAATACTATGCTGGTGTGTAAATATTTTGTATTTTGTGTCAGGTTTTGTGGTCGATTATACCTATATATGTGTGCCAGATTTTCTTTGATATATTTTGCATATATTATATATGGTATTGTATGTTGTATTTGTGATTTTTTTAAAAATAAAAAAATTAAAAAATAGTTGGTTGTGTTTGCATTTGAGATGATCATTACACATGGTTGATTTATATCTTATCTTCTATATGATGTTTTGTATTTCATGCTTATTGTTGATACCAAATTTAATCTGCTGATGTGGACCAATCATATGAAGACACGTGGCTGTCTACATGGCAACTACAAACACTTTCGAGGAACTCCCACGCTCCGAGGAACAAAACTGCTTACCCGAGGATCTGACATGCTCCGAGGAACAAACCTCTCCGAGGAACTCTTGAATACCAAGAAGCTTAGGTGATCCGAGCAACTCAGGCGGTCCGAGCAACTCAGGCGGTTCGAGCTGCATCTCGAACAAAGCATTAATAGCTGGATATCCAACAGTTCAACTGATTCATTAAATGCTTATCATTTAGACACACACGCTTAAAGGGCATTAAATGTATTACCATTTCATATGTATATCATTTAATGTATCACCCTTTCATATGACAACCTCAAGTCTATAAATACGTTGTACAATCCTCATTTTAAGGGGACCTGAATCCTGAATCCAAACTCAAGGATCGACCCCCAGACCGGAATTTCTTGAGATAACTTGTAATTGAGAATTCCCATACAAACAACAATAAAACAACAGTGGACGTAGGCCATTCTTATAAGGCTGAACCACTTAAAAATCTTTTGTCTCATTTATTTATCTGTGATTGAATTATTAGAGTGATCTAATTTTTTACATCAACACTTATATTTCTACTTCTTTGTCTATTTCGGATGAAAACAAAGGGGGAGAAAAAATTAAAAAAGTTAGATTTGATTTATGGGGGAGAAATTTATTTATGAATTTTATTTTATTTCAAACTCTATGCACCACGGGGTATATATTTTTGTCTCATGTGTGTAGGTACTTAAAGCAGAATTCAAGAGACACAGACGAAGACAAAGTTTGCCAAAAGGGAAGAAGAAGAAGTTTGAAGACAAAGAGACTTATGCCATTCCATTCTAAGGTTAGGAAGGGTGCTAGGATTTTTGTTATAGGAGATTTTTTTATTTTAATTTGGTGTTCGGTCATGTTTGTTTGTTTGTTTTGTACCAGAATAGTCAAAGGGGGAGATTTGTAAGAATAATTTTTCTAACATTGTTCATAACATAGCTTTAGGCTAGTTTGGTGTATCCCATTACAAATCGTCATGCACTGTCAAGATGAACCAAACTCGAGCATCTTCAAGTTTGAAGACCTCCTGACATCCTATTAAGGTTTAAAAAAAATTAGAGTTTAATTTAATTTACAGACTTATGTTTGAGATGTTTATTTTTTAATAAAAAATGAAGAGGTCCTTTTATTTTAGAAAAAGAAATATTATTTTAAATTTTTATCTTGTTCAAATGAGATTTAGAGTCGTTTGGTAGGTCGCTTATTTTAAGTCTTCATACGAGGATTACTGTTTTATTTTTCTTTAAGTCGTTAGAAACGAACCTCATGTCGTTCGATTGACATCGCAATGTCGTTAGAACGAGGTCTGGTTCTCATTCGAATGAACACGCCACCTCGAAATTTATGAATGGCTTATAAATACCTGTTTGTGTTATAAATGTTTAAGAATTTTCCCAACTCTATTTCTGCATAACTTTTGCGAAAGTCCTTCATCTTTTGTGTTTTAAAAACAATTTTTAATTCACAACAAAACATCCTTAAATATTGTTCTTGTGAATTCGTTTAAACCTTAGAAAGTTTAGTATCTTTGCATACATCTTGTGGAGAGGATCTTCGTGGTTGACTTGTGATACTTGCGGGAACTCACTGCTAAAGACGAAGGATGAGGCTGACGGAGGACTGCGATTTTGTGATTCTTGCGAGGATCATAGTTGTTGTTTATTAGAGATTTGCGAAGATTAGCGCTTTATGTTTGTGGCGGTTATCAAGTAGTTTGTAAGTCGAATATCTTATAGATTTCTAAGTGAATAAAAGGTTTTACCCAAAAGTTTTTTTTTTCTTCATAAAACTTGGCCTTAGTTGATTGCTTTGTTTGATTTATCTGTTTAATCACAATAGATGCATGTCTAGGATAAAAAGATAAAATTTATTTAAAATTGGCTTTCGCATTTATAATTTAGTAGAACACTCATTATTTCTAGCCCTAAACACAAGCTTAAAGTTAACCTTATTATTAAGAGCCGAGCAGGTTATGGCACATAATGATTCTCAAGTAATTGTCAACCTAGTGCTTCAAATATATGGAGTCAAGGGAGATCTCATTATCAAGTATCTTTCTAAAGCCATGAAAGTCATCTCCCAGTTTACCACAGTCAAAATGATCAGAATACCAAGGATAAAGAATGCTCGAGCAGATGCAATTATTCGACTGGCTTCAGCGACCAGGACAAAACTCAGAATAACATTCCCTAGCAAAATTCGTGCACAAAGAATTATAGATGTGGAGGTTGTGATCAGTTTTATTATGGTGGATTTAGGACCCTCATGGAGGGATCCTATTATAGCTACATTGATAAAGGTGTATTACCTAGTGACCCAAAAAAAGCTAAGAAGTCAAGGCAACCGGTTATGTTCTAGAACAAGGAGTTTTATACAAAAGGGGATACACTGTTTCACTACTTCAATGTGTATACCCTGCTGAGGTACTAAACTTAATCAAAGAGGTACATGAAGGTTCCCGTGGGTCTCATTTTACCGACCAATCATTGGTGCGAAGGATAGCTATGAAAGGATACTATTAGTCGACTATGAGAGCAGACTATATTTCCTTTGCGAAGAAGTGTGATAAGTGTTAGAAGTTTGTCGTAATTCATAAAATACCAGGGTATGCCTTGACTCCCATTACCTCTCCTCTACCTTTTTCTATCTCAGGAATTGATTTGGTTGGCCCATTATCGAGGACCAAAGGAATGTTCAAGTACTTGGTGGTGGTAGTCGATTATTTGACATAATGAGTGGAAGCTGAGCCGTTAGTTGAAATGCCTTATGAGAGAGTTTTCTACTTCATTTGGAAACATATCATATGCCGGTACGGAATGCTATATGCCTTTATCACTGATCACGACACACATTTTGACAATAAGGAATTTAAGGAGTATTGCATTCAGTCCAAGATTCAAATTCTTCACCTTACACCTAGACACCCACGATGTAATAGCCGAATAAAGGTCACCGATAAAACTATACTCGATAGATTGAAGAAGAGCTTGGATGATACTAAGGGAAACTGGATAAATAAGTTGCATAATGTTCTTTGGGAATATAGAATTATGTCGAGAACAACCACTGGTGAAACTCCTTACATGTTTACTTTTGAAACTGAGGCAATAGTACCAGCCGAGATAGGTTTATCGATTCACAGGGTGTTGAACTTTGATTTCCTTAAAAGTGATCTCATGATAAAATTGGATTTAGACTTGATTGAAGAAGTCAATGAGGATGTTGTACTTCGAGTAGATGCTTATCAACAAAGAGCTGCTAAATTTTACAATAAGAGGGTCAAGCCGACCAACTTAAAGGAGGGCGACTATATCCTTAATAAGGTCATCCAGAAAGAAAACAAGTTGAAGGCATTAGCATGGTCCTTAACGTATCTCGATAGTCATCCAATCAGGAACTTATCGTCTAGAGACACTTAAAGGAGAAGAATTTAAGAATCCATGGAATGCCAGTCATCTTAGAAAATATTATTAGTAGTTATATTACATATTTGATGTAAACGTTTCATCCAATTTAATAAAGTTGTGATTTCCGACAAATTATGCTGCATTTTTGTGTTTTTTTGAAGTACAGTGATGATACATCCCCCAATAAACTTTTCTAACTTCAAAAAAGAAAAAATCCTTTAGACTTAATGTATGACTTTGTCTTTGATAAGTTACGAATAAGAAGCCCCAACAAATCCAACAGACTTTTCCAACTTCAAAAAAAGCAAAGTTTTTTAGACTTTGTCTTTAACAACTCACGAAAAATAATTCTCTGAAATATCATATATGACTTAAAAGTAAAAAATGAGAAGTTTTACCCAATCAAGTTAAATTCAGGAAACATTTGCGTTCCTAATACATTTGGTCGCCAATGGTAACTAATGTAAACACTTAGCCCTAAAATCATTTTACATAAGTGCATTAGTAGAACCTAAGGCCCAATAACGTAAGTTCATAACTTAACCAGACAAAGATCAATTAAGTAGGTTAGTAGGTTTCGTAGCCAATAAATTAATCGAAAAACTTAATTTATGAATCAAAGACTAAAATACATAGAGAAATATGTATGCAAAAGACAATCTTTTTATGTCAACAAACTTCCATAGAAGACAATCATATAAACATAAATAAGCAAGAAAAAGAAAAGTATTCCAAGGGACAGTTTCCTTCAGCTTTATCTATCCCAGCAGGAGGAACATCAAGAGTACTGGGCAAAGTTGTAATCCTAAAATCTCTCAACCTATTATGGCCACTATTGCTCGATTGATCCAATAAGTGAAGGGGACGAGTGTAAGAATCTTCGCTATAAAGACCATAACTTTCTAGGTAGTTCCTCACTAAGCTCTGAGGATTGGCATCAATCGGAATCCACTCGGCATCAATTCCGAATGGAGGGTTGGGATAATCCAATATGCCTAGATTATGACAATGCCATAACTCACTCTTTTCATCCACCTTTAACAGTGTCAGTACATTCAACCATCCACACTTGTACCCTTCTTGGTGAGATTACTCCAGTTAGTCTTCCATATGAGTTATGACCTCATCATAACCATCCATTCAAATAGTTTGTGTTATTTATAGAAGTGAAAAGTTAATCGATCCACTTGGTCTTAGAGTTTTTTGATGGTTTTGTCTTTATCTTTCAATAGAGCTACCTGGTCGGACAAGGTTTCCTTAATATTTTCTTCAACCTCAATTGGTTAAGAAAAAATCATCTGTCTAGAAGACTGTACAGATTCGGTCTTCCTCTTTTTTAAGTTTTCCAATTCTTCTTACAGTCTGGCATTCTCAATCTCCAAGAAAGAAGCACCTTCGCTCGGCATAACCTGACAGTAAACTGAAAAGCAATAGTACAAGAACAACAAGTCCTACTAAGTAGAAGGAATAAGCACATTTAAAGGTAAAAGCTATCAAGTTGACTAAAGACAAAATGTCATTCATCACCAAAGAATGTGTTACAAGGAACTGTTCCATTGCAAAGCAAAAAGGAAAAGAAATAAAAGCAAACATCAATGAAAGGAGATACAGGATAAGAACGGTTCACCAGACTTAAAGAGATTTACACCTTCTTGGTGTCCTTTGATGCTGCCTCAGAGAGGATGAACTCATTCCCAGCCATAGGTACCGAGGAGGATTCACCTATTCCCTCTTCAAAATCAATCTTCTCTTCCAATTTAGGAGGGGTACAAGGATCATGCCTATGAAATAAATCAGAGTTGGTAGAGGTGTCGACCTCTTTTAAGGAAGAAGTCCATTTATTCTTAAATGATACCTTCTTCATATACTCAATATGAATAGCAACTACTATAAAGGATTTATCCCAGCCCTTGTTAAAGGCATCTTCATTATCTTTCTTATTATGGACCTTCAACTCCAGGAATTTATTCTTTTCAATAACTACCTCACCAGTCGAGCTCGTTGCCTTATCCTCGACAGACTTTACCTTGTCTTGGTAGTCTTTACCTTATCCTCGGTCACTGTCACTCTATCTTCAGCTTGCTCCAGCTTTTCTTTCTAGTATTTTTAATCTCTCTCAAATGCCTCATCAAAGTCCTTCAAAGATTTTTTTAAGCCTTCAAAGGCCTCTTCTAAATTAGGTGATGACGACCTTAACTGGTCATCTCTGATCAACAACTAGTCATGGTTGACCAAATAAGGTTAAGAAAATAACTAAATCATTATCACATATGCTTATGGGAAAATTATTGAAAGTAAGTCAAGGGTCAAGAAATTTACTAGAGATAAATTTTGATTTTCCCTCTCCAACAGATGGGCTATGGATAAAGGAGCTGTCGCTGACCTATCTTCCGGAAGAACTCCAACACCAATTAATCCCTTAGCTTGCACAGGGTTCACTTCCACTGAGGCAAACTCACCAACAACTTGGTCGACTAAGCTCTTTTTGGACCAATTCTTATTGGACAACTGGTTCTCTCTTAGATCTCTTAAACTGAGGCTTTGTGGTTTTATCCTCCTTAACGTTAAGGACCAGGTGTCTCTTGTTAACAACAATGGTCTTTTTAGGTTATGGAGAAGGCAGACCGACCAATAACTTAGGAACTCTTCTTCTTCCCATCTTAGTAGTGGGGGAAGTCTGGATAACAGTAATGTCAAAAGACTCAAAAGAGGATGATGTCTCTCCTAATGTTACTTTCTTATCTACTCTAAAAGACTCGATAATAAAATAAATTGAAACGGGTTCTTCCTCTAAGTTAATGGATCTTAGGGAACAACTTCGGTTGGTCGGGCCATAAAAGATGTGATAGAATTTTATACTCTAACAATACAAAAGTAGATCTAGAGTGCTCTTCCCTTATTCTCTGGTGAATTGACCATAAAAATTGTAACTCGTCAAAGTTCACCTCAGACTCTTTAGGACACCTCTTCTTACTTTTCTCTACAAAAATAAAATAAAAATTATTAGTCGGCATATTATCAAATAGTTTGTAGTCAGGGAAGAAGAATAAAATTCAAACTGTTAGCCGACCTATGCCACGCCCTTCCTCGGGGCATTTGGGATAAGTTTATTTCACCCCCTTAGGAAGGGGACATACTGCCAGTTATTCACCACTGCTCCATAATCCTAATAATCCTTATTAGAATAAGACAAACTAACTACTAATGCCTTATTGGCCTATCTAGACTTCCGATAATATGTATTTTCTCCTGTTGTTCCCAACTTATAACAATACATCAGTTCAAAATCCCAATGTGGGACCCATGAAGTTCATTTAAGCGATGGACCCTATTTACAACCCTCAAAGTATTGGGGGTTATTATTACATGGACCACATCAAAATACTGACATAATTCAAGGAATAAATGATGTTGAGGTAATGTTATTCCATACTCTGTATGTAATAAATAGAGTGGGGATCTAATGACCCTCATCTAATGACAATACATCTATAGGACCTTCCACTAATTTTAAAGATACCTAATTAGGGATTTTTTGTCTTTCCCTAAGTCCTACTAAGGAATCCTCATACACAAAGTACACCATTTTAAAATGAAATAAAAGAAGGTGATAAATAAATCTTACAGAGATCACTACAGAAAAACAAGGAAGTAACAACAAAGGAAATCTCGAAGGAAAAGAGATTTCTTAAGTGCAAAGGTTGATAGTGAAAAGAAATGGGGGGAAAGGTTTATCCTTTTATAGATTAACCTAGAAAGTTGAAAAGTAATGATTAACTAAACCAATGATTGAACTTTTTATGGCCACACATTTTTCAAAGGCATGAAAGGACCAACATACCCTTTGGTGGTTCGCTATTTATCAAATTATTCATAAAAATACCCATGACTGATGTACCGGTGGAAAATTTACAAGTCTAGAATGTCAGTTGCTGACCACCGCCATATTAGAACGTCGAACAACTGTTTAGAGAAAATCCTCCATCCTTTAAATAAATTATCAAGGATGGAGCATTGGGGCTTCTATTGTGGGCCAAAATATTCATGCCATGTGGACCAATGAAACTGGAACACCTCTTCTCACAAGTAAACATCTCAACGCTTCCTTTATACTTGATTGGCTCCAGAACTTCTTGGTTAGCATATCGACCGACCAACTTAAGAAGATGAACCATCAGGAAGAAGAAAATTCATTCACATCGGAATTATCAAGAGTCATCTCACACGTGCCTTAGAAGATCAGTAGTCTCATTCATTATGTATAGGTGTAAATGCCTGAATATATAAAGGCATTCCACCCCTTGGTTTCCAAGATCATTATAATTATCTCATTTTCTTAGCTCAATGGACAAGTCCATTGCGCAAAAGCAAGACTACCTAAAATTCTATATAACCACCCTCAATATTAATACCATAACCGTGGATATAGGCTTTTCCTAAGCTATATAACGTTTAAAATCTCTATCATTTTTTTATTGCCTTGTTTATTTTCCTTATCAGTGTTTAAATAATTATCTGTGATTACAAAATTGGTAATTCATAGCTAAGACAAAGTCTATACCATTTTGGACATCAACAATGAGTTTTACTTTATTTCTCGAATAAGTCGATCTAAACTGAAATGGATAATAATTTTAGCTCATTGTGAGAGTATTGTGATTTGTAGCTTCAATTTAGAAGTTGCAAACCCTAAAAATACGAATTATATGACCAAACATTACATAATAGTAGAGCTAATGAAGTTGATTTCTTAGCTGGTGATCATCCTTTGATTATCTGTTAATTCTATAATTGTATTTATTAATAGACTTGGAATACATCAATATGGTGGGTACTATTGGTAGTAATTTTTAGAAAATGGCCAATTAATCTTTACATTTTTTTTTATATATTATAGAATTGAAAATCAAAATTTAACTTTAGAAAGTTGGAGAGTTCATTTCAAGTATGAAAGACCTTATTTTCTCAATGAACTGATAATATAGTTAATTTCGTTATACATATTAGGCGTAATATGGTTATGTATAAATGGGGTGTAAAACATACAATTCTATTGGGTTATATGTTGTCAATTTTATCAAATACCGCAAGTGCACGGGCTATTATAGAATAGCGAGTGTAAGTACGGGTCGAACCAATAAAGATTTATCAATTTTTTCGTTAAAAATAATTGTGACTGTCCAACTAGACGAAATGGGTCTAGAAATGATATGTGATAATTAAACTAAGAAAACACAAACAAAAAGTAGGACTACGAGAGATATAATCAAGGGAGCGTGAAAACTAGGACGTTGGATCCATTTATCACATTCAACTAATATGATGTAATAATTTAAACTCGTCATTCCCGATTTTATAACTCAAATTAAACCGACTCTTGTCGTATTTAATTCGGAGGATAACACGGTTAAGTTCCCAATAAAATTTAACGACTCTAAATTAAGACGGCTAAAATCCATATTCCCTTAAAAGTTCACTTTTAGATTTCAAAGTATAGTCTTTAAGCATGGACTATCAAAACAATCGAGTGCAAGCATAATCCATCAAAAAGTACTCACACTTAAAAATAAAAATATGATTTTTTTCTCAAAAAAGGTGAAGATTTAAAACACACTCTCGTGTCGTTTTAAATGAATATCGAATTTTTAAGACCTTTAGCACATATTGGGAACAAAGCGAATTTAAATCACGCATAATATTAATCAAACATCATAAATTTTACCTAGTCCTGGTAAAGAAATTATGCTACCATAATGGAAGACATCATAAAATTGCAAGAATGAATATGATTTTTCATTAATAAAACAACTTACAAATGATGTGTCTTACAATTGATGTTGACAAAACTTCTCCTACAAAATAATTCTTGGCCCTCAATAAAAATGTACTCTCAAAATAAAACTACCAACAATTGTTCTAAAGTGACTCTCTCTAAAATTCTACACACCAAATAATGAGCCAAAGGGTTCTATTTATAGGCTTAGGATAATACATTAGGGTTTTGGTGGAACTCTTCAACTTCCACCTCTTCAATTTTTCCCCACTCGAAAAGTCTTATTTTTTCTTGTTGAACACGCATGTCAAATGTAAAAATAGCTTTTTTCAAACGACAGTAAAAATCATTTTTTTCTCGCCTTTTTCGAGTTGATCATCAATTTGCACCAAATTCCGTCATTACTTGCAAAAATTTCACTAGGCAACTTTTTTCACAAATTAGCACAAGAATATTATAAAATTATTGAAGCACCCATTTTTTACTTAAAATTGCCATTTTGAATTAAAATTCAATTATTCTTGCATTTTTCCTTATAATAAAATGGTCCTAAGAATTTATTAAATAAAATAAAGTGGGACTAACAATGTATAAATTTGGATATAAAATATATAAATTAATGCACTCATCATTATATAATTCGTAGCTACGATATAAAATGCCCCTTTAAAGTAAGCCTTACAGCTTCACCCTTCTTCAAGTAGATATACCTAGGTGTTTATTCTAAGTGAAGAACTAATAGATTTCAAACAGTCTAAAACATCCAATTATTTATTCAATTTTACTTCAATTTGTGACAAAAGTATGCAAAAAAGATGATTTTTTATACAGGAATTCATATACATCAGGTACGTAGGTGGTATTAAATTTATCCATTTAGCCTTACAAAGATATTTTCAATAGCCCTAAGCTTTTCAGTGCCCAATTCAAGTTGATTTTTCTCCAATCTTAATTTAATTGTTTATTTGTTTCCATTACTCATTATTTTTATTTATTTTTTTCATATTTTCAATCTTGAATTGTGCGAAAAAAATATATTTGTAAGAAGTAAATGCATCAAATATTACAAATAAAAATACAGAACGCCCACGCATCGCGCAGATTCAAATTGAGTTGTAATTGTAACTCTATTTACATTAATAAGTGTAATTGTATTCACATTAATAAATGTAAATGTATCTTTATTCTTGTATCTACATTAATAATTGTAATACATGTGGACTTATTGGAAAAACTGTTTTTAGCTTGTCTTTATTGTTAATTTCTAAAGAGTCTAAGAATTTATCACCATGTTTCTATAAGTAATAGGTGATTATGAAAATGTCCAAGTATTAGTCTCTTTATAAATATTTATATGAAAAGAGAAGTATTTGTATATATATTGTAGAGTTAATTACACTTTTTCTCATTAACTTTACCCAATTTTTAACTTTTCCATAGCCCCCTGAATTTTAGAAACAACTTCAAATTACCTCCAACCGTTAATACCGTTAATTTTAGAAAATAGGTCATGTGTTATGCACATAAGGGGAAATTAAGGTGTTTTTGTTCATCCCAATATAGAGGGTCACTTTTATAATTTTTCATGCCTACTTTACCTTTCTCTTTCTCCCACTCACTCTCGCTTTCCCACATAAAGACCCAATAGCCATGGCTGCCCCTCACTCCCTCTTTTTATTCTTTTCGTC